>OZ037783.1:28722625-28845125 GCA_964035525.1 Porites cylindrica
TCAAAGTCACTGTTCTTTGGTTTCCTTTTACAGGGCAAAGGAGAATTTGCTATGGAGTACAGTAAATACCTGGCCGCCTCGCAACAAGTGCAAGCAGAACTGATGGAGAAGTATGATTTAGAAAGACTCAAGAAAGCCAAGTCAAGATAACAGCAGGTTCACCCTTTCCCTCCCCCCTTCGGGGTCTGTGTTACTTTCCCTCTCATTTCGTCATTCGAAAGGGAAAATGCAGTCTTAGCCACGCAGTGAAAGTAGATACGCTGAGTCTTGTACCCACCTGTGAAATGAGAGCAGTTGCTTGTTAACACGAATTGCGCGAACAGGGAATTTTAAACCGTCTTTTGGGAGCTTTGGTCACGAAGGCGGTGACAGCGGCGAATCAAGGCAACAATCCGATTCATGGTTTTGGAGAACCTGAACACATGACAGTGCATTCTCTTTCTCTACCTATTGAAACATGGAAAAAACACCTGCGGAATAAGATGGGGTCATTGGAGTACTTCCAAGTTTGAAAGTGCTCTAAGTTCTGTTTGTTTGTTTGTTTTCTTAGTTTTGACATTACTCTCAGCGCTGCCACTATCCGTGGGGCCAAAACAAGGACACAATTATATAAAAAATAATTATTATATGATATTGTTCGGTGGTCTATTGTACCAATGCTGTTTCGCCTGTGGACTACTCTGTTAGGTAGAGAAAGGTGTAAAAAGAACTCTCGCACGTAGAATTGGATCTTGCCGTAAGATAATTTCTTCACGATAGACTAATTTGACGTCACAGGAAAGGGATAGGGTTGTGCGGTCAGAAATAACAAGAATGCTGTCTTAGAAATTATCCGCCCCAATTTCTCTTGTCGATTGTTGTTGACCGCTCTCTCTTTTCCATCTAAACGCGTTCTATTGCGTCAGCTATAAGTTGAAATACTTTTGGAAATCACAGTGAGATGTCCTATCCACAAATACACATACAGTCGACTCCCAATAACTCGCCGAACCTTCAAGGGAAATCGAAAAAAGTTCGAGTTAAGAAAATCAGATAACCGGAAGCAAGAAACAAACAGTCTTTACCGTACAGTGAATGTTACATTTACACTTGTAGAAATGTTAAGTGAAAATGAAAGATACTTCTATTTTATAAATGTTACACTTAACGTAACAAAATATAGCCCAAATATGTTTCGGACGCCAGTACACTGTTTTTTCCCGACTTAAGCGCTCAAAAACATTGTTCGAATTATCGAGGGTAAAATTGTATAGAAATGATCTGAGGGAAGACCAAAATTACTTCGAGTTAGCGGGAAGTTCGAGTTACCGAGGGTAAAATTACAGTAAACGTATGAAGAAAAACGCAACATAAACCAGGGAAATCGATTTTGGTTCGAGTTACGGAGGGTTCGAGTTATCGGGAGTCAACTGTATTATTCACAAGCACAAAGCAGACATAAAGCCATACAAGGTAACATTATCCGTACTTTATTGAGGCATTTTGCTTTGTTAAGCCTATTTATAGATAGCAATTCTCAGTTGTTTTTCTCACACACAAGGTTATATGACGCTTGGGCTGCCTGTGACTGCCTGTGATCATACAGGCATTGGCCGCAAAACAGTCGCTGCTCTTAAAAAAAATAACTTTTTAAAGTCAACATTTTTTATGTTACGAATGTAGCGTTTAAGTCGCAGCTTAGCATTATAGCTAGGCGATATCCTTTTTTTTTTTTTTTTTTTTTTAATTTCTGTTTTTCTTTTGTAATCCAATCAATTGTGAAATATTTATTTTGCTCAAATTGCAGATAAAACAGTTGCAATTGTTTTCGCCAAAAAAAATAATAATTACAAGGGATAACTTTTAACTCGGAGCCAAGAAAGCTTCTTTTCATTCTGGAACAAATCCTTGGTTTCTAGAGCTCTACAATCCTAGAGTGTTTAATGGCCCCTAATGCCTGAATAAACAAAAAATAATCGTGAACATCACGAGCAAATTCTCTGTCTCTAAGCTAAGTAGTACGAAGTGCCTTCTCTGGGACTTACACCTGTCTGGGTTCTTTTTTTCTAGATTTTTGCCATGGAATTGTGGCATTTTTTTTTTATTTTGAATAGGCTCATGTTTGGTCTAAATTAGGCTTGGCAACGGCATACGTGTCAAAAAATAGCTAAAACAGAGTATCAGATGAAGAGGTTTGATAAACGAAAAGGATAGCCGCAAGCCTTCCATTGTCTCCTTCCTATTGCGTTAGATTTTCATTGTCACTGTTCTGTAGTCACTGAGTTGTAGTCGTGGAAAATGTTTCCAAAATGAAATCGATTTTAATTTATATATCCGCGACTGCATGCTAGACAGAGTGCATGCATGCTAAGATCTCGAAAAGTCGCCAAACTGGTCTGACAAGTATTAAGAGGACCACTGCCCCAGTAAGTATTGGTGCACTCAGCAATGTCAGAACTTTCACTCTTTGCCAAAGCCGCTCGATCCACTAGAAGAAAGGAATGGAAAGTATTTTTTGTCGTTCAGTTCAGTCTTCTTCTTTGGAACTATTTTGTCAGTTTCTTGGTTTGTTTCTTAGTCCAAAGAATAAGTAAAAAACTTCATGCGTATATTGGAGACACAGTTATTTCCTGACGGCTTATTTTCCTGGCTTTCTCTCGCTTTTGTTTTCTCATCCACTCGCCATGGGCCGTGCTAAACGCATTTGATAGGGCCATGCACACCGCTTTAGCCGACTCCTCGTTCTTGAAAGCAAAGACATGGCATTGTAGCTCTCCATCGCCGTCAGCAATGAAGGAAAATATCGATTCGTCGCGCACGTCTGTCGAACAAAAGGCGATGTCGTACAGCGCGTAGTACGCCTCTTTCTCGCTTCCTTTCTCTGTAAGAGTAAGCCCACGGGAGACGTTCGTGGATATGAGAAGTGAAACTTTCCTCTTTTTGCCGCTGTCTTGTAAATTTTTGTGAAGTTTGTCGACACATCTCGCGCTGATTTCGTGTGCTCTTTCTGGCTGGAACGACGCGTCCACGTTTGTCACTCCAAGGTAGCGAGCCGTGAAGATGGGTTCTTTATCGTTTAGCTCGTAATAGCCTTTATATTTCTCCGACGAAAACTTTCTTTTAGGTCCAGAGTCCGAATTCGCCATTGTTTAACCGCAAGAACCGCTGTTTGTGCGACCTACTGCCCCAGCACCCGACCGAATGAAGAAAGCACAACTTGCTCGAATAATAAACGTTTCACGTTACTGTTGTTTTTGGACACGGATTTGGCATATGACATAATACAGGAGGATTAAATTTATTCGCGCGGAGAAATATACAATGTACGTACCTTTTATACGGGAGAATTTAAAGTAATACATAATCAGAATGGTTTTTCAAAATTGGGGTTTGCATTTAACAGTTTGGAATCTTCTTAGCATGTTTTGGGAGGTTTTTTCCTTTAAATAGTCAAAATAGTTTGGAAGGGCCTTAACCTATAATATAAGAAGCTTTGGCTGAGCACCCTCTGGCTGGGGTATCCCCCGGGGCATATATCTCCATAGCTACAATCCTTGTGGTCAGCGCCAAAGGATCGATGCCTTATGGTCCTAGGAGGGCATGACTTGGTGGCGGGGTGGGGTATTCCTTTCAGTATTACAGATGGGTTATCCGGTGAGGAGGCATTTAAACTATTTTAGCTCGTGGGTAAGCTTTACGAGACACTCTGGCAGCGGGGCGAAGAGTCTTAGAAGAGGACTCCGCTGGCACAAGACCTTCCCCTCGGTTAGAAATTTTAACGCGCGCTGGCGTTATAATTTGAACGCTGACGCCCTACTATCCCTGAGGAAATTGAGGTACTTCTCGACGTGTTTTTGTCTTCACATGACCTCTGGACTGTACGCCCCATCTCTAGTTCTCGCTGAGGCGAAAGTGTGAACATAGCTTAAGTCTCCCCCACCCCCCCCCCCCCCCCCCCCACCCCACTCAATAAAATGTGAAGCCGGGAAGCATTCCGATCCTATCTCATTTATATCGTAGGCTTCCCCCCTTTTTTCTAGGGAGGAGGAGATCAGATGAGTTGCTTGATTATTGATTAACCATTTAAACCGACTAGTTGATTATTATTCACCTACGGAAGATTTTTTTTCTCTGGGACTCAAAGAATTGCCGTGTAAATTATAGTGAGATCGGTGGCAGGTGCGCTTGGTTTTGCTTCTTACAATTTAACAGTGTACAGGTATTTCCTGAAATATTTCAGTAAAACCTAACATTCTTTAAGCGAACAGCCTTCTGCAGCTTGGACAAAATAAAACGGTGAAAAAAGACGGAAAACCACCCCTCAAATTTATTTAATACGCAATTAATTAAGTGATATGCTATACGTTGACTAGACGAGATTCTCTAAAATTGCGTTGAGGACTTGCCCCTTGATTTTTTTTTTCTCCGCGACATATATTGATATTTTTTAAATTACAAGTTTCGCTTTTTCACTTTGTTGTTCCGCCAGCTGTAGCCGTTTATACTTCCCTCTGAAGTCGATCGGAACAAATTTTCCATCCGGATTTTCTACCGTCTGGGTATTTATTTGTGATACCGTCGATTGAAACATTTGTCGTCGGAAATTTATATCTGGTAATATAACTGGAATATAGCGATGACATTATTATTGTTATATTTTCTTCTCTTTTTTTCTGTCACACCCTCTCGTTTAATATGTCAACGTGTCGGTTCAGTACAATTAAATGTCGTTTTGACTAAAGATAAATATATGATGAAGTTTTGAAAATAGTGTGTCACACTTATCGAAAGTTGCAAATTAGTTGCGTGACGTCGCACAAGCGATAATCAACGTGGTAAACACAATTTGCATCGATCGAATCGAAGCCCACATTACTGAATGCTAATACAGCTTCATTGCCCAAGTCATCCCATTGTTTCTCGTGATAATTTTACTTTTAAGGACGGCTGTTCGTTAAGAAAGGGATTTTAAAACAGTTGAAACGATTTAATATGCGTGGATATTTGGAAGTTGCTTCAGCTGCAATTACAGATTCTTTTCAACTTGTAAGACTTGATTGGTTTTCAAGTACGAGTCCGCTTGTTATTGGTTTATTTTATAGTATTAATAGAACAGGAAGGAGGCGTACATTATAGTCCTGAAAATCCATGAAATCTCGGACACAATAACAGATAAAGAAGTTATTCGAAACAAGAAATCAAAGACTTTCGAGATTGCTCTGTTCTTGTACTACAATATGGCCGCTCACAGATCATCGACGTCCTGTAGGTTTGAAGTTTTGATCTTTGTTTATGGCCTTTTCTGTCTTGGAATTGGCAGCCAAGTTAGGCTCTTAACCACAGAAGATTTAAGCAATATAGGAGAATCTACGTCAAAAGACTTCATTGCGGTATTTTTCGATAAACCAGGTGAGAACCGTTGTTTGTATTTTATCAGGGTTCATTATGTTACCGATTAGCTTTCATAAAATTTTTTTTTATTTAACAATAATATTTATATTTCTAGAAATCAGAAAGTCTCACCCAAAGTTTAAGACGGTGTTTACTAGATCTTCAAACATTTTAGATTCATTTGGTTTTGAATTAGCAAAGGTAAGCTATTTAATTGTTTAAAATTATAGTTCAAATTATTTGCTCTAATTTCGCCGACGAACATGTGCTTAAACGCGCGACCCAAATAATTACAGTTTTAAATGTTGCAGGTAGATTGCTCGAAAAACGTTGGAGAGCCTGTCACGGAATGTTCTTCTAAAGAGCAAAAAGTATCTATTTTCAGGTAATAGCTTCATACAAAGACCCCGGTGAAAGCTTTTGGTACGTTTTATAATTTCCTAATTAAAAACATGTATTGACCGTTGCGTGAAGACATTTATGGTAAAGGTCCAGTATCTCTTCCAGTTCCGTAAACGCTTAGGCTAGGATCGGTTTTTTTTTTTGCAATCCAACGAGTCACACGGAAGTGCAGACCTTATCACGATCTCAACTCGGCGGGGCTGATCTTGGGTCGTAGCCGTCAAGATTGTCTCGACAATAGTGATAAGATCAATAAAATTAGACATAATTTTACTTTGATTTCAATGTATCAGCTCATTACACGTGGTCATACATTTATTTGCCTTTTTTTTTTTTCTTTTAAGAAAAGGCAATTCTGTTGCTTCAGAAGGACTTGATTTGAGCTACGTGTTTGACGAAGATTCAATTGTTGCAAACTTTCTCCAGTAAGTAAATATTAATCACCTGTTGAAATATTCACCCAAAGCACAGTATTGTGTGAGAATTTTTCCACGTGGCGAGTTTTGATTTAGCATAATCACTCTTTGTTTTTTTCACCCCTGGGAAAAAGTTTTCCTGTGTTCAACCACCCAGGGCAATGGACTAATTTCAGTAGAATAATCAATTTTTATTTTTGGATTTATTTTTTATATTTTCATCTTTATTGAAGCAGATAAGGAGAAAAAATGATAAAAAATCAAAAATGGGAAAGAAAAAAAGGATCAAAATACTCAGTCCTAGATACTGAGTGGTATCTGCTAAACAAAATGCACATTTCAAGAAAAATGATATAATTACTCTTGTTACAAGCTTCCAGTGTTTGCTCTTTAAATTCATTCCATACAAGTCTTTGTTGTGCAAATTTCTTTTCTGTAACAAGCAGCAGATGTACAGGTGTATTTTGCACACAAAACCCATGGGGAAGGGACTCCTTTTTTGAATTTTTTTTTAGGGATGTGCCACCTTTTAAATCCTAGTCTATTTGAAATACAAGATTGCCTAATGTTTACTGATGGAAGCAATATGCCAGGGAAAGAATAATAAGTATTCTTTGGCCAGCAGAAGAAAGAGGAAAAGGGGGGGGGGATACTGGATACAGAGGCCCTGTTAGGAAAAATTCTGACAAACAACATGGCGATGAAACAGCAACATAAGACAGCAGAAATGGCAACAAATGATGCAAAGATAGGTTGAAACTGTGACAGCGACAGAGAAAAGCGAAAAAATGACAGGTTTTAAAATTCAGACGAGGGACATACATAACTCAAGAGGGCCTTGATACAGCCAGTATCTGACCAAAACAAAACAAGGAGAAAAACATTACATCTCTATTACTCTGGTTTTGATCTTGTGTTTGCAGTTTAAATAATAATATTGGTTGTGCAAATTGTCTTTTCTATAGTAAGCAAGCAGATGTTTGGCTTATTGTTTGCCCCCAATACAGCTGTACCCTTGGGGGAGGGTCAGGGAACCCTGTTTAACTTTTGTTTGGTGATGTTAGTCCAGACCTTTCGTGCCCCATTGAGGTTATTCATTAGTTTGACTCCTCTACCCAGGAAATTCCACTTTACATGGAGATTCATATTTTTGATCCAAAATGGCCTTCACTACCCTCCTTCTCCTTGTAATTCCTAATGACTACCTCATGGGATGGGTATGGATATATTTTTTTATGAAAATACATATTAAAAATTTTTGTCATATGTCCTGTGGGGAGAGGAGGTGGGAAGGGGTCGCGGTGAGGGGCTCTCTTATTTCATACTATGTTCAAAGCAAGGTAGCCAGTATCCAGCATAATCTTTTTTCAAAACTTCCTTCATAGTACAGGTGACTTCTCTCACTTAACTTTCAACTATTTGCAGTCACTGACATTTTTGGCTAAAAGATTATGGTTTGTTAATCATAATTTTCATGAGTAGTTTTAATTTATCCTTTGGTTAAAATAGTGAATTGATATATTCGCTCTGTTTTGTAAATTTTTTCACTCTCTACATGTTCATGTATTTTTCTCTGCCATGTGATTCAGTTTTTCGTTAGCTGACAAGTTCCAGTATGTATCTGATGACCAGGCCTTCAAAGGACTTCTCTCTGAAAGCCAAGGAAAACAGAATGTCATACTCTTCTTTGTTAAGGGGCTTGGAATGAAAGGTACCTTTAGGAGTTTCAGAAATACAACAACAACAACAATTTATACCACATAGTTCAGATACAACAGCAATTACACACTCCTATTACAGGTATACAAAATGGGAAGAAAAATTTCCCACCTTTAATAACATATTTAAAGGCTAATCAAGGTGGGGGAAAAATGAAGACAAACTTAATTGAGCAGTTGAGAGACTTCAATATAGTAATTCTCAAGCTCTTAAGTTTCAAGAAGTATTTGTTTAATTTTGTTTCTTCACTTGTATTTACTAAGAGATTTAACAGAGTATAAGGAATAGAGTTCCAAATCGATACACCAATCCTTGCAAAAGATTTTTTCATTTTTCAGTTTTTTTGAAGTTTTCACATAGATACATTCAATTGGACGATGATCTAGTTTTGGTGAATTGGCTAAGAGTTTTAGTTGGGATTGACTGCTCATGGTTTAAAAAATGAAAAGGACAAAGGAAGACATTGTGCTTGGACAAAAAAGGGAACTGCATCTATTTGTATGCTATTTGTATATTTCAATACTTAATTATGTCCCCTCCCCACCCCCACCCCTCAAAAGGCAAATGATCATCTCCATCACAAGGGGATAGGACACACAACACCTTCCAGATGATGCATGCAGCATTTTGTCTTTTTTGGTCGGAGACAACTTGCCTCCTAAAACTTGATTGGTTCAGCCACATCAGCCCAATTTTAATAATGTTTTTTTGTGTGTCATTCCCTTAAGCCTTTTGGACACTCACTTTGTGTGTGTTTTAGCCAACTTATTTATTTGTTTGTTTCTTACCAGATGTAAATAAATGTTGTTTAGAAATTCTAGTATAATGAAAAGACAGTTGCTGCTTAAAGTTATATTAATGCACTTTTTTCGTGTTAATTTCTCACTCCAGAACATCGCCAATTTTTAGAAATGGTACATTTCTCTACCTCTAGCAACATAGTATTTGCCATGACAACAGATGACACCTTTCCATTGAAGTATGGGTAAGTACTCGTTTCCTCCTGTTATTTGAACCTTAGGGAATATTGTCTCATTAGGGAAGCCTATAAATATAGCCGCTTTAATCTGCTGACTTAGTTTGCTTTTTTTAGACTTCCCACAAATCATGCAGCCCTGTCTCTCCTTCACTGTAAAGAGAAGACTGTCAGTGAAAGTGAATGTCGTTCCACACACTACAATGGTAGAATTGAGAAGATCTCTCTGCTAAAATTCCTGCAGAGTCAAATCCTTCCAAACTATGTAAGTAGATTGATTAAGATTGATTAATTAAGATTCATTGATTAAGTAGATTAGCCTGTAATAGCATTGACGATCCTTTAATTATTTGTCCACTACCAACTCAGGTTCTCCTATCTAGTGACAAAGAAACAGTGTATGATTCATTACCTGTGGCTGTTGACAAAGTCTATGTGTTCAGCGACAAGATTTCTGATTTAGAAACTGAGGAACTTAATGACATGGTCAAGGAGTTGCATGGTTCTATTGGCGTCATTCTGGTTGATGTGTAAGTTTTTGGGAACAAAGCTGTTCATTCAGTTTAATGCTTTCTCTGACTGGTTTATATGCCATTAGTTATTGCCTCTGTTACATCAACGTCATTATTTAGCATCTAGCATTAAAGGTTGATGTGAAACATTTTGTACATTTATGAGAGTGAAATATAATGTTAGTAAGTACATGGAGACTGCATTGCTGTTTATTCAAGGTGGCTGGGGTATTCGTGAAAATAATGTCACTGTCTTTCACTCTTGGTGGGTTGTGAATACATGTAGCTTGATTTCCTTCTTTATTACTTGTATGCTCCTCCACAAGGTTTTAGGCGAAAAATAAGCCAAACCAGCACCTTCCTCCAGTGGGGGAACAAGAACCAGTCAACTCGCCATAAATGACCACACCAAATGCCAAGTTTTGTTCTCTGCAGGAGGTTTGATTTACTGAGAGCTGTTTTGTTTAGGAAACAGCTTTTGGTATAACTTAGATAAGTGACCACGTACATGCACCATGAGAGGTGGTCACTTGAAATGAGATGTAGGCTCAAACCTCGAGGTTCAGTCAATTAACAAATATTGGACTCGGTTATCACAAAATATTGTGATCTGTCGATAACATAACCGAGTTCAATAATTTTTTATCATTCAATCACCAAGTTTGTTTTTTAAATGAATATCCTCGGGAAGAAAAGCGATCTGCCATTTTCACGCAAGAGCAATCGCAAGAAAGGAAAAAAGCGTGGTTTCTTTTACGCATGTGTAGAATATTATTGGCAGCCAAACACAGTTGGAGGGCATTGCGAATGAGCAGACCATTATTTGTAGGCAGTTATTTGCAGAAAAGAAAGAAAAATTTGCTTCGAATGATAACAGTATTTATTCTGTTATTATTGTACACTAATAATGCTGCTAAATTTTATCACTCCCACTACAGAAAGGAGCATAAAGACATGCTGGCATCATTTGGTTTAACTGAAGACAGTAACTTTCCAACAGCAGCCTTTCTTCCAGTCAAAAGAAGTAGCAGTAATAGCTTGGTAATTAATATTATTTTCTTTAAAATCTTTACTTATTAAACTGCTAAAAAATACTTAACTTTTTACCTTTTCAGATATGGTTCACACAATAAAAGAGAGAGGTTAAGCAAAGATGTTTCGAGCGACTCACATCAACCGAATGTAGACTTTGTGCCGTCTTGGGCCAAATTTTCGGGCAAATCGGCTCTAATAGAGTAAGACACTTGGTAATAGAAATTTGGTCCCGTCGAGACATATTAAAAGGGAAAAGACTCGCCTTAATTCTGGATGATGTGCGTCGCTCAAAACTCTTTGCTTAAGTACCATAAATCCTCTATTAAGCGCCCCCTCTCAAGTTAACCCCTTCCCTCTAATAAGTCCCCCCGCTTCTCAGGGGAAGAAAGTTAAGCCCCCCCCCCCCCCCCCACCTCTCTATTAAGCCGCCCTCCCCTTCCCTAATTATTCTTCACGAATAAATGATAGACTGTATTAATCAATCACGACTGTTTAACTTTGTGGACTGATCCAGGATAGTTTATTTGCCAACTGAAAGGTCAGATTTGTTTTTGATCCTTGGCTGCATGACCTCCAACCTTATGTACTTGAGCTTGTCCACTTTATATTCTAAGTCTTTATGGAGAACTGATATCATAGTCTTCTAAATTAAATAGCTTCCCCTCCCCCCACCCCCCTCCTCTCAAATAAGCCCTCCTTCAAATGGGCTTGTAATAAATAAGCCCCCTGAGGGACTTAATAGAGGATTCACGGCAAGCCCCGTTTTAATGAAAAAATGGCTCTTAAGTTATTTAACCACTGAACCAAAAATTATAAACAAGTTGTTAATGGTCAAGAGGGAAGGATATACCCTACATACTGTAAATGATCGATTAAGCGCCCCTACTCGATAAAGCGCGGCTCTCGAATAAGTGCCACACCTTTACCGAAAATAATTTAATAAGCGCCGCTCTCGATTGAGCGCCGTGATGCTCATTTGAATATTCACAAATTAATGCCACACCTTTGTTACGGCGCTTGATATTGCTTGAGAAATAAGACCTCGACCAACTCGTAAGTTCTAAAGTTTTAATGTAGTAAAACCCTTGAAGCCAGGTTCATATAACAGTTCAAGGTGTACATAATTTTACTAAATTGTGCATACCAAGTACGCGCCTCACTTAATTCTCTTGATATTCCCCTCAGTGTATCACCCGTAGTTGAAATAAGCGCCGCTCTTGTATAAGCACCGCTCCTATAACAGGGAAAATTAAACAAGCACTGCGGCGCTTAATCGACCATGTACGGTGCACATCAGTTACAGAAGAAAGCATAAATTTAATTGAGAAGTGGAACTTCAAGTGAATATTTATGGTCACAAAGCTAAATCAGTAGTTAAGTTTGAGAGTTAAAACTTTCCATCTTATGGCCCTCTATATCCTGGCTGCATTTTAATTTACTAAGGATATCAATTTTTACTGACTGCTTACTGCTAAACTCGCTTGTCGTTTCTCTCTTCTATTGTCAGACATACATGGAGTTGTTTCCCGAAAATTCTGTGATGTTTACCATAGATAACCTCGAACATTTCATCAAGCCATTTTTGGAGAACCCTGTCGATGAATACAAAAGAATAGGTTTGTTTTTTGTTTTTTTGTTTTTTTTCGGTTCGTATACCACTCCGTACAGTGGTGTTACTTCTTTTCTTTTGTTTTTACTATTGTTTTCCGTACCTCATTAACTGTTATATATATATATATATATATATATATATATATATATATATATATTATTAATAATCACAGGAGTTCAGGCTTCAGGAGTAATCATTGATCGTTTATTGCGACAGTGCTGTTTCGTATGGTCCGAAATTGTAGGACCACACTCATCAGGCAACTTCAACGATTGACCGTTAAAATTAAAAGCTGGCAGTAAATATAGGGATGCGTTAAGAGATAGTATCTAGGTAACAGATGGATTGTGTCTTAGTTACGTTACTCGCTAGTTCGTTTCGCCTGTTTAGGCTACAAAGCTCTTTTTTACAAATGATGATAAACTTTTCATAAAGACAAAGATTACGACAACTGAAACTTACGTCGGACTGGCAACAAACTTTAAGGAACGTTACAGAAACCATCAGTCCTCCTTTCGACGCTCGAACAGAAGAAATGAAACGGAACTATCAAAATATATTTGGACTTTACAAGACTCTAACAAACCTTTCCAGATAAAATGGAAAGTTTTAAAGAAATGTAAAGCCTATAGCAACATTTGCAAAAAATGTAATCTTTGTCTTTATGAAACGTTTATCATCATTTGTAAAAAAGAGCTTTGTAGCCTAAACAGGCGAAACGAACTAGCGAGTTCATGCCCCCACAGAAACAGATATGTACTTCAGAACTCTAGAGTAACGTAACTAAGACACAATCCATCTGTTACCTAGATACTATCTCTTAACGCATCCCTATATTTACTGCCAGCTTTTAATTTTAACGGTCAATCGTTGAAGTTGCCTGATGAGTGTGGTCCTACAATTTCGGACCATACGAAACAGCACTGTCGCAATAAACGATCAATGATTACTCCTGAAGCCTGAACTCCTGTGATTATTAATAGTCAATGCTCTTCAATTAAATGAATTGAGCGCTCTACGGAATACGTTCTACCCAGAATACAAGTATATATATATATTATATACCTATATCTATCATCTGTTATGTTCCTGTTCTCATGCTCTGTTATTCTTCTGATCTTGAACCACCATCGCCCCAATAGCTCAATTGGAGAGGCGCTGGTCTTCAAACTGCAACACACATTTCTCCCTCCCACCGCCCTCTTGTGTCCGCGCCGGTCCTCCACAGAGGGCTGGAGGGTGTTTCTTGTTGTTATGGAAACCATTGTGGGTTCACTTTTGTGATGTGGGTATTTGTCCAGTGTCTTTTCCATCTTTTGTATTACTTCATGTGGTGATCTCTGTATTACGTCGTTTGGAGATTGCACCCTTACGCAAACTACCCACCTACCCCTTCCTCAAGCCAACATTTTGCCCTAAGTGTGAAGTAAGTGTTAATGTTGGCTTAGGGGAGGGGTAGGTGGGCGGTTTCCCAGAAACGTCGATAACGATCCGAAACGATCGGAACAGATTTCTTCCGTTTGTGTGGAAAGACGTTTCTTTGTGTGTTTCTATCTCGCTTAAGTGTGTTCACTTGGAGATTTTTGAGGTTGATGGACTTACATTTTTCTTCAACATGTGGCTCTACTCGCCTTTGACCTTCAAGATGCACGGGAGCTCGGTGATAAAGGGCTAGTAGAACGACTACGAGTTTGAGATTTAACTTAAAGTTTTTTCACGTATTCTCAAAAAATAGAAATCCCGGAAAACTTCATTGTACTTTTTTTTCGTTAGAAAAGATAGCACTGTTACCTATATTGAAGGAGGTTAAGCCCTCTCCCGATAGCAGAATGATAAAACTTCTTCCATTTGATAACTTGTTCCCGCCACAACATTCTCGCCAACTCCTAGTAGAATGATGACGGCTATCACGTTTTCCCGCCAAAATGACGCTGGTTCACGCGTGAGCACTACTCAGTATTGAGAAAATCTCGAACTCGTAGTCGTTTTCGTCTAAGAAGGTAAATCTCTCTCTTTCTTCTCCACAGCCGAAGCGTCTTCCCTGCAGAAGATTTCTTACAGAGAATACAATAATATTATGAGAAGCAGTGATGAATTTACCAACTACTTATTGGCTTCGGATTTCTTGCTTGCCGTGTTCTGCCCAGAAGGTATAATAACTGTCGTATCCGCATTAAGATAAGCGAAGGGCGTTATTTCTGGGCTCTGCAGGTCTAGGTTTGGTCTAAAAATAGGAGGGGGTGAGTCCTCCCCCCCCCCTCCCCCAGTTATTTTGCCAGTGATCCTCTAAGGTGTATATACGCGGGCAAGGGACGTTGTTAGGCTGAAGTGTCGCTGTAATGGTTGGTCTAGTGAGTGTCTCATCCAGAATGGGCAGGGGGGGGGGGGGGGGGGGAAGTAATAATTAATGTAACGCGCAGGAACCGGGTACTGCTTAGCTTTCGTTTCCAGTGTGGCGCAGCGCTGAGAAAACTTGCCACCCACCAATGTGGCCTGGTTTCTTATCCTAGGGGCAACCCATACGTGAGCGAAAAAAGTTCCCGTCCGATAGTCCAGGACAAGTAGATTTTGTTGCTGGGCAAGTAACGTTTTAGTCTCCTTCGCAGCCGCTTTTAGGCTCATCACGCAACGTTCCTCCCCAGCGTTGCGTGACGAGCCTAAAAAACGCTGCGAAGGAGACTAGTAACATTTAAGCTAGTCAAGTTATCGTCTAACAAAATCATTTACTAAGACTAGAAAGAGGTGGCCCTGGTCTAGCAAAATATGCAACCTACTTGCCCAAAGGACAAGCTGGAATGAGTCTATTTCGATCCCTATGGGTTTGGATTACTGGTGGTTCTCGTCGATTTCTCGGAGTGGTTTTTCTCCGGTGGTGCTTTTAGAAGCCGAAGTCTTCACAATTTATTTTGAATTTTGTTTTTGCAGATCATGACGATTGCATGGATTTTTCAAAACATTTGCGGCGTATAGTTCGTACATTTGACAGAGCGGGCGAAAGTCGACTCTCCGTAGTATATGTGTTAACATCACATCATAACAAGAGATTTGTGAGTAGTACTGTAGTTTGTTATATTCTCCTAAGACTGCGAGCAGTCTCTATTGTTCTTCAGGTTTAGCGAGGGGAGTGCACTCGTGCGCGAGCGGCGGGGCCGCGAGACGCGAGAAACGAGGGCGGCAGCCTCTCCTGTCTCGCGCCTTCAGTCACTTGTGTGGTCATTTTCGGGTCTCGCGCGTTCTGCTCGGCGGACTAAGAAAAAAGAGAGAGTGCTTCGTAGTCTTTATTCTGCTTCCCTACACTAATTTTTGAGACCCACTATTATTTAGAGTCCCCACGTAATGATAGAGGTAGCATTAACTCCTTCAATGAGTGACCCGCTCTCAAATTTGTACACGCTTCTCACCGAAGTTCAAGCATTCGCAGAATAGAAAATTTGGAGATAGGAGTTAAAAGGCCACACTGCCCTCTCGACTTCTACCTTAAGCTTAGGCTCGATTGCCCGAGCCGCTGTTTAGGAAATGAGCCCGTGCGCCTTTCTAGGGGAGGAACAGGACTGAACCCGAGAGGGAGAGGGAGCGGCAGAAATCGACCCTACCTCTAGCTTTGTCTCTTCCATTTTATACTGTTTCTATGATATAGCTTGGTTTTTATTTTCAGGAAGGACAATCGTATCCAGTAATTCATCTGCACTTGAACAAGTCCGTCCACACTTACGATGAATACGCTGGTAATCTGGGCTACGATGAGCTGATGAATTTCATAGCCATGCAAACAAAGTAATTATTTAAAATCTCAATGCTTTCTTTTTTATCTCCTTTCTCTCAGTTTCCTTTCGTTAGGCTCTTATCGTTATGTATTAGTGATGCACCTCACAAACTGTTCAAGAAAGAGATATAGTATACCTCAAATTGGGGTTACTTAATTTTCCACTTAAAAGGGCCTCATAGCCACTAGGAACACTGCAAAAATGTTCCATGAAAACAGCGGTTAAGCAGAAACAACTTTACAACTTTAAAAAAAAAAAACATTAATTTCTCGTTCTTAGTCCGCGCCTAATTTTAACACACAAACTCTTCCGCTTATGCTGTATCATTTCTATCCTATTTTTAAGCATAAAGATGCCGGCTTTCCTCCCTCCAAGTTTGTCGGATGAGGCGCGCATTGTACTGGTCAAAGATAATACAGACGGAGATGTTACTGAATATTTCGAAGACCAAGATGAGACAGCGCATGAGGTTTCCGATTCGGTTGAAGCAGACGATGGTGGTGGCGATGAGTCACCAGGTGCGTGATATTCGTTTATAAAATAACTAAGATAGTACGTGCGCTCTGATTGGCTGAGAGGAGTGTTTGCATGAGAGTATGTAAACATGGTTGTGGCGTCAACATGTTTTGCTTTTCTCGCGCTAATCACGCAAGCACGAATTTGAAAAAGTTTTCAAGTTCAAAAACTCGACAAGTTTACTTTATTTACCCATTCCTTCGTCGGCTGAAACTTGGAAAATCGTTGCGAAGAAAGGATGTCAATCTTTTTTCGCTTAAGCTGAGATTTTAAGCGAGAGAAGTCCGTTATGCAAACCCTCGACTTCGTCTCGGGTTTGCATAACTGTCTCGAATTCTCCCAACCCCTCTTGTGTTTATATCAGGCTATGCAAACACGAAAAACGTTTTCTATTACTTAAATAGTAAAGTAAAATTTCGTCTCGTGGATACCTACACAGTAAACAGTATCAGGATGACCATTCTCAATAGGCGGATTTATCGTGACGTCATTGCTTACATTTTTGCTCATTAGCATACAAGGTAAACCATAGCAGAAGTCATCGTATATACGAATTAGGTTACTTATAAGTGGAAAGAGCTGGTCAATTTGAGCAGTTTGTGCAACTTTCAGGTCTTTGCAGTCAATAACAAAGGAAATGGCAGCAATCAAAAACTGCGAAATTGCTGGGGGGGGCAAAAACGTTAATGAGGTCATATGAGGTCTTTGTTAAAACTGGGATTTTTCAAAGAGAAACTATTCGGTAAATTGTGGTCAAATTTTCAGTGATAACTGAAATTTTTATGGTCTTTCAATATTCAGAGACTTTATTTTATTAGCTTCATCAGATAATAATGAGCATATTTTAATGAGGCAAAAAATGCAAACAAGGATTTGCCTATAGATAACACTTGAATGGTCAGTCAAGCTGTGTGCATTAAGAAAGCCTGTTCTCCCAAACGTTTTGGCCAGGATTGCACATACGTGTACGAGAGTGTCAGTTCACTTAGGCTCCTCATCGTAAATGTAACTTCTTCCTTTTTAACTTTCAGCTGAAGAAACGGAAGACGACGAGGTATCGGCGACCATTCTGAAGGCGAAGCCAACTCCCGTTCCAGAAGACCTTGTTCCCGCACTTACAGACAAAACATTTGATATCATCAAAGACAAAAGCGATCTGTTGGTTGTAGACTTCTTTCAACCATGTAAGCTGTCTTGAAACAAATATCAGAGCTGTTAAGTTATATGAGGAAAAACAACACGTGTCTTATTTAAGGCTTGTCTTACGAAAGACGCGAACTTCTCATATAAATGAAATATTTTGTCTGAAATAAGGTGGTACTTAGCTAAGACTCGGCTTTTCAAATAACAGCACGTAACACCTGTTTTTATTTGGGGCGCGGCCTAGCTTAGACAAAAAACCTTCTGTTGTTTATTGATCTTCACGTCAGTCTTCGCATAATACGCGCAGTGCTGACGCGTGCGTAATTTTAACCCGCCGCGCGCCATGTTGGATTGCTGTTGCTACTGCTGTTATCATTATCATTATCATTGGCATGGTCATTGGCATTATCATTATCATTATCTTTGTCATTATCATTATCATTGTCAGTGTCATTGGCATTGTCATTCTCATTGTCATTATCATTGTCATAACCATTGGCATAAGCATTGTCATTGTCATTATCATTCTCATTGACATTAGCATTGGCATTGTCATTGTCGTTATCATTGCCATTATTAATGTTATTATCATTATAATTATCATTATCATTGTCATTATCATTTGTGGCTAATGCATCTCATGTTTGATACTTTGCTGTAATTTCAGGGGATGCACGTTGCAAAGCTCTGATGCAGCCGTATGTTGAGGCGGCAACAAGTTTAGGTGAGTCCTCTCTCTGACTAATACGTATGGCATGCTGTAGTCATAATTACTTTTACATTTACACACGCGGTTTTCGCGCGAATTTTTGATTCCCTTTTTACCTGGGATTTGTAAAATAATGGCAAATTGATGGCGCTTGACGCTGCAAAATCGCCGTTTGCAACCTGCTGAATCCTTATGCGACTTATGGGTGATTCCCAACGCGAAAGTACCGAAAAACCTGCCGTGCCTACTTTGAATAAGGTGTTTCCTTGGTTTGTGACACTTGCGAGTCGAAAAAACTGATCTCTTCCTGTAGGAGTTGAAAGTATCATCCTCTGTTTACCTGTACAGATGTTCTACTACCCGAGGCTTGTGGGAGCCAAGGCCATTATTAAACAGGCCATTTCCGAGTTCCCTCAGGCCTCTGTATCAAAAAGAGGTTAAGTGCTCGGCCTTTGATATGGAAATGATTTTTCATTCTCATGCAAATAAAACTCATTTTCACAAGAAAGGTTGTGCAGTTGGCCTCATTTTGAAAGTGAGGGTTTTTGGAACTCGGAAGTAACCATGACTGGTAATGCAGTTTGTAATTCATTCCCACACCCGGTTATTGAGAGAAACGCAGAAGCTGAGTGTACTCACCTTGCATTGGAATGGGTATCCTGTGCGGTACTCGTTGAACGTACTTGCCAAACTGTTCTTTTTTAATGCAGGTGGATTAGATGTGGGTGATTTCGCAATCAAACTGGCCCGTGTGAACTGCTTTGACTGGAATGACGTTTGTGAAAAAAATAACATCACAATTTATCCAACAATTAAGATGTTCCGGTGAGTCTTACTTTAAAAATGAACTGAAATCTCTTAATCTAAAATCTATTCCTTACAGTGTGAAGACCTTCGGTGGCAGTTTTCGGCTGAAAAATGATTGAAAATAACAACAAACAAAAGTGACTTTCAGTTTTTGACTCGAATAACGGGGAGAGTCTCAATATGACTAAGGTGGGGATGCTCATCGTTTCGCTTATGGGTGTATATGGAAATTTTCGTCTCATTTAGGGTGTTCAGAACGCATAGCAGATATTTTTTATCCATGCAGATGTCGCTAAGCGGTGTTTGTAGCGAATGATAGAAGAACGGGATAGCTCTTACTCCGCAATATTCAGGAGTGAAGATTGGGGTAGTTCATCAAACCCTCTCGGCCTACTGCTCCTGTACAAATGAGATGTGTGGGAGCGACTTGTTCCAGTTCTGTGCCGTGAGAGCGATTTTCGTATGACCTTGAAAAATGGTTTCGGTGAGTGTTCGTTGTTTGTTTTATCAGCCAATGGATGAAAAGATCAAAACATGGCCTCCTCGTTTTCCCGCCAAAGAAAAGCCTAATATGGAGAACACATTGTTCGATTGGCCAATCGTGTTGCAGTATGACGTCAAAGCGAAGTATCGGTTGATTTCTAGAAAGTTCTCGGGTATGAAGGTTTTTCACGCGAGCGTTCGCTTAACCAACCAAAAGCCACGAGCGTTTGTATCCGTTCGATAAACCAATCAAATTGCTCTATTTCCGTTCCTTTGTTGTTTCTGTTTTTTTCGCGCGTTTTCATTTCAAGCTCATACGAAAATCGCGGACACGATAAGCTATCCAAAATAGTATAGACATTGCCTCAATTTTTCTTCTTTACTTTTTCCTGCAGCAAAGGTTCTGATGACATCATTTACAATGGGCCGTTAGATAGTGATCATCTAACCAAGGCAGTTTTGCTGTAAGCATAGCTATACTGTAAAGAATTGTTTACATGTATACCTAATCAGTTTAACCTTTTGTTGCCCTGAGGCGTATTCGGTTTTTGCGAAGTTTTTATTTAGCAATTAATGAATGAGGCTGAGTAGGATATGAAGAATTAAGCAGATCGAGGAGGGTGTTATCCACAGAGGCCGAAGGCCGAGGCGGATAACACCCTCCGAGATTCCTAGTTTAAAAACATAGCTAAAACATGCTTACCTGCATCGATGTTAAGTTTATCTTCGACAGTGTACGTTTAGGTTTGTCCAGCCTCGCAAATATTCTCCAAATATCAGATGTCGCCCTCCGAGTTGTCTTGCTGTTTTTGCTATGTTTTTAGCCATTATTTCGCCTAGTTCCAGCTGTAGTTCTTACTCTTGAAACGAGTGAAGTGTCCGCCATTTTAGTTTTCACAACGAAAACAACTCAACCTCGTCTCCAGGTCTTCTCGGTTAACGGTGCATTAACCTGTAGAAGGCTGCATTTTTGACGTCATTTCCTCGTTAAACACAAAATTTTTCCAAATTTGGTCATCAGTAACTGGTTATGGTGAATTATGCGTGTGCTTTTAGCCAATCAGAATTGGGGAAATATTTTGAATGAATAATAATAAGTTTTAATTTCGGAAACATATTTTCTTCGAAGGGGACGGGTATATTGTTGAATTATATAAGTAAGCGGGAATTTTTAAGAAAAAAAGAGAACTGCTCTTAGCTTTTTTTTTTTTTTGAGTCTAAGAGTAAAGTCCTACTAAATCTTACCATTCAAATGAAAGCTACCAAGCAGTTCTTTCCTGTGGTACTGTTTATTATGCTGTACTAGGTGATTTTAACTTTTGAGTCTGTAGATGAAACCGTATGGTGTGACCATTCAAATGAAAGCTACCAAGCAGTACTTTCCTGTGGTTCTGTGTTAGTTTCTTACTTTTTAGCTTTTCAAATGAAATCCTAATGTGGTATCAACCGTTTAAGCACAACGTTCGCTCAAAGCTCTGACTAATCGAGCTGCGCTTCTCGAAAGTATTACCAATTCTTATTTTAGCTAATGCGTCTCTTACAGGCTTCAATCGGCTGTACCCTTGAAGCTGAAGAGCAAAGAAGAAGTCGATATGTTCTTCGATGGTACACTTCCGAAGCTTGCTAAAGAGGCCACTGATACTGCAGTGCTAGGGATGTTCGGAGATGAGAAGCGTAAAGGTAAAGTGTGGTTCAGAAGAAATGTTGGTTTATAGCTTGCTCAGGGCTCGAAATTTAAAAAAATCCTCTGGTCGCCTTTTGGCGACCAACTGGAGAAATATAGTCGCCAGATGCAAATTTTTAGTCGCCAGTTCGTATAATGTAAATGACGCAGCTCGTAGTCAGGGCTTCTGATATTTCGCGCCGTCGCAGAGCCGCGAAATTCACAAAAACACGCAAAATACCGTGAAATTCGGTAGAAATCTTATCAAATACATGTCTGTAAAACATATTTGAAACTTTTCTCAGCTATTGGGGCTATTTACTTGCCGTAAACTTGTAAATTTATCTTGAAACTTTGTCACTGAAACGTGCAAACAACGTTCCGTAACTCCGAAACTACCAGGCGTTGATTATGTTGCGAAAAACTGGGCACTAGCCATGATGTTAAAGGCTTTGCCATTGGTTCAGTTCTGGAGCGTATTGTTGTTGAAAGAGCAAATGATGACCTCTGTTAGAAAAACATTAAAAACGCTGGTCTGATCAGCGCAAAACCGATCGATCTCTGACGAAGTTATCCCGAAAAATAACCACAAAATCGGCCTTTTTTGACCGATTGATTTTCGGCTAAGTTTGCCGCGAAAATTCCGCGAATTTGCCCCTAAAAATCCCGCGAAATTTGACTTTTTTTAAGCGACCTATCAAAAGCCCTGCATAGTATGGTGCGATCCATCAGATTTGACAACATCGTGGACAGAAGTCGGTATAAATTTGGAGGTAAACTGGCTTTGTTTATGCGATTTGGCACATGTTTTATGATGAAAGCAAAGCAGGATAAGATGAAATGTTTGTTTTAACTTTATTCTTTTATTTTAAATCTAAATCATAGAGAAATCTGGTCGCCACTTTGGCGACTAAACTTGAATTTTTAGTCGCCAAGGAGAAAATGTTAGTCGCATTGGCGACTGTATCAGTCGCAATTTCGAGCCCTGATTGCTTGAAATTGCCTCGTGGTAGTTACTTCCCGGTGACGAATTACACGGGAATAAGGAAGAAATGAAAAGCACCCCTCACTAGCACAAATTGGGCAAACTATTTTCATGTCACAGTGGATTTTCTAAAAGCAGGTTATGGGCTCCTGCTGAAAGCACTTACGTAAGCACGCCTCAGGTGTTTAAGGTCTGATTTTGAAGTTTGCGTTTGCCAGCAAAATATCATGGTACTAGGGCTTCTGTTGAAATAAATAAATAAGTAAATACAGGCGTCCACAGTGAAAAGTTTTCCAGGGATTATGCCACAACCCTCATCATACTCGAAGTCACAACATCTTTAAACTATGCAATTTTCTGCCAGGTGTGTCCCGGTAGCTTGTTTGAACAGTTGACTTTAATTTTTTAATAGAACTAACGCTTGGAATTAACATATTTATATACATGGGATTTAATGAAACCTCAGATTTACCCAGACTATCTTGCAATGCCTGGATCCGCTCTGAGAAAAATTCTATTAAAAAAAACCTACAAGAGTTTCGTTTTAATTTTGTGTGGTTAATCAAACCTTTGTTTTTATCTGCAGAGTTCTCAGCGTATAAGTCGGCCGCTTTGACTCTTCAGAGCAAGTTTTTGCTGGGTTATGTAACTGGTGAAACAGCCACAAACTTGTGAGTTTATTTTTTGTGTAGTTTACTTCTGTTTATGATGTTTTCTGGTGCTTGACTACACTTGCAAACGCGCAGGAATGTTTTTGGAACACGAGAGAGGGTGCGAGAATTACTTACTTTCTCGTGTTGATAAAAAATGGGAAACAGTGAACAGGGAAAGGAAAGAATGGAAATGGGAGCAAACCTATAATTACACCTTACAAATGTATTTCCATTACCCATTCCCTTTTTTGTTCCCATTTTTCATTTCTCGCTGTCCGTTCCCCGTTCCCTTTTCTCCCTTCCCTGTCCCTCGTTTTAGCAACATCTATAGGCGGCCTGTAATGAAGCCTGCGTGGCAGTTGATCGAAAAGTGGGAATAAAGGCACGCGAGAACGCGACACTCGCGTGTCGTAATTCCTCTTTTTCCTCTCAGTTGCATGCCCAATTAAATTACAGCTAGAGATCAAAGATACTTCCTATGATCGTCTCTGTTCTTGTGGGTTCCTTTCGTAAGGTCTTTCGATCAAATATTTCTTGACCATTGTGTTTTTTTTCCTCAGATCCGCCGAGTATGGCCTTAGAAACCCTACCCTAATGATATTCAAGAGAAAAGACCCCTATCAGACAATTAGCATCTTTTCGGACCCATTTGCTGTACAGCCTATAGTCGAATTTGTGCGTCGATCGAGCATATCGTCTTTTGTAAGTATCTAGGCCGGGTTGTTCAAAGCTGAATTAAGGTAATCCATGGTTCGTACAAAAGTTGAATTCAGAAGTAAAAGCTTACAAAGCAAATTTCTTTTAATTCTTTTTGTCCACAATTTGACGATTGGATGATCTAAAAAGTATTGAGAACATTTTCCGAGAAAACGCTTTTGAACAAAAGAAAAACGGAGAATATCGGATAAAAATTTTACCTCAGGTTAGAGGGTCTCAATAAGGTTAATTGTCAGCTGTCAAACGGTCTAGAATTTCTAAACCTTCAGCCGTCGAAAAAGATCTTTTTTACCGTCAACCGTCAAAAATGCAGAGTGATTAACCGTAATAACATTTTTAGGTATCAATCAAATCTCACTATTTCAGCTGATCTTCACGGACATCTAGTTCCTGAAGAATCTCCAAACTGAAAAACCAAGTCCCCATGTTCCTAAAAACAATCTCTGTACAAGGGCGGATCCAGGATTTTTCTTAGGAGGGGGTGCACTCGTCTCTTGCTCTACTTCAACACCAATAAACCACATAATTTTTTTTTGGCAGAATACCAGCTGTATTAGAAAACCGCAGGTCATCTCGGGGGGGGGGGTGCGCACCCCCTGCACCCTCCCCCTAGATCCGCCCTTGCTGTAGACATAAGAAGACCTTACAACTTGCTTCTATCTGAGAATATTTCGAAGTTTTACAAGTGAAAGCCAAGACAACCTTCAAAACACACAGTTAATCTAGAGAGAAGTTTAACATTTACCTAAACTCTTGGACTAAATTTCCACTTTAATAACCGTCGAACGTCAAAAGCTTTAAAATTAATAATATAATAATAATTATAATAATATAATATAATAAATATAATAATAACCTTCAACCGTCAAAGATACCAGCCCATTGAGACCCTCAAGTTAGTGCTTATTGGCCTTCGAACAACTGGGCCCCGGAGATAGCTTGTACGAGAAACCTACGTCTTTTTGCTGACGCATCCGAGTACTCGCCTTTTTAGAAACGAGATGGAGGCTGGGTCGAGTAAACTTTCGCAAAGACTTCTGGGACTGTTACCGGGGACAGGGAGAAACAAAATTGGCCAATAGCTGACTGGCGCGTCCCAGGTTACGATCCCATAAGTCTTTGCGAAAGCTAACTCGGCCCAGTTTTCTTCCGAAAAGGCCATTTCCGAGTTCCCCCGGCCCTCTGTATCAAAACTAGGTTAAGTGCTCAGCCTTTGACATGGAAATGATTTTTTATTCTCATGCAAATAAAACTCATTTTCACAAGAAAAGTTGTGCACTTGGCCTCACTTTGAAAGTGAGAGTTTTTGAAACTCGGAAGTGGCCCGTTGTACTAAATTCTACAAATAGTGACATCACTTTTTTGCTTTGTTTTGTGCTTGCAGGGCGAGCTAACACCGTTCAACCTTCCAATGTATTTGAACTACCAGCGTCCCCTGCTGATCGTGTTTCGAGCTGACAGCGAAGATACTTCCATCACTCCTGTCATCACCAAAATAGCACGTGACAATTCTCTTCCTTCAGTATTCCTCTGTTGGATGCCTGTGTAAGTAACCGACGGCGTTCGAAAATCACCCGAACATTTTTAAAGGCAAATGAAGTACGAGCATTTAAGAAAATCATTCTTAAAGGAGCGCTGCCTCGGTTGTTTGTAACCTCCTGCGCTAAAACAAACAAAATTTGGAGGCCAAAGAGGTAATACAAGTATGAAAGAATTAAGTATGATGTCAGATGGGGGTTGAACTTGAAAATGTTACCGTAAGTTGAATTTTCTAGATGCGTTATCCATGACGCAGCTCCTGTAAGTAAGCTGTACTAACCGAGAAAAATATTTATATTTCTTCTTCACATATCTTCCCAGGCCAAAATGGCGGAAATACTACTTTTCCTTAATATTTATGTAATTGACGCTTTTTGCCTCGATTGCACCTGCAGAATTCAAAGTTTATTTTACCTTGAAACTAGGCATCGAGGGCCAGTTATCATATTGCTGGTTTGCACGTGACGTCATGGTAGCCATGGTGGGGGTCAAGAACAAAAACATTTCTGTCCTCTGGGAGCTAAACCCTATTTCCTTGTAAATTCTTTGAACTGATAATTTTTATTGTGTTGTCCACCTGACCACCTGCTGTGAGTTTGGGTTGCCTGTGGTTTTCTGAGTCTGTGAATGCCCAGTCCTTGTTCTAAGGTCATTTCATGGGTTTTTTCAGTTACTCCAGCAATGATGTGAATGCGGAAATCTTAGAGGCTTACACTGGTAGCACCGATACCTTGCCAGCATTGGTTATGGTAATCCATGAAAAGGTAGGAAACAAAGGTGTCTTCACACCGATATGTTACGCTAGCATGCTGTATTCAACTATAAAAACTCTATTTCCGTAGAGAATAAATAACGCGTTGAAACCTCCATAGGACAATAATTTAACAATTAACGAATAAGGCTGAGTATCTTATGAAGAATCCTCGATCTCCATAATTCTTCACATGATACGAAAGCCGAATTCAATATTTTTTTTATTATTCATTCAAAATAATTCCTAGTTTAAAGATATGGCTAAAACATGCTTACCTCCATCGATCCGTCGATGTTAAGTTCATCTTCGATAGCGCACGTTTAGGGTTGTTCAGCTCCGCAAATATTCTCCAAACAGCAGATGTCGCCCTTCGAGTTGTCTTATTGCTGTTCTTGCCATGTTTTTAGCTATTTTTCCCGCCTAGTTCTTACCCTTGAAACGAGTGAAATGTCCGCCATTTTTCAAGTTCACAACCAAAACAACTAAACCTCGTCCCCAGGGCTTCTCAGTTAGCGGTGCATTAACCTGCATAAATATGGCGTCCTATTCCTTTTAGGGAGCCGTTTATCATTTCAAGCGAGAGGTCACCAAGGAAACAATATTGAACTGGGCGGAAAATATTCTCAGTGGAGCGGAGCCAGCTACAGGTGGGTGTTCCTTTCGTCACTTCGTAAGATAACCCATCTCCTTTATTTACACTTCCGTTTGACGTGCGTCGCTGAAAAACGCTCCCTAATCTGTTAACTTCCATAACGA
Source organism: Porites cylindrica (assembly GCA_964035525.1). NCBI lineage: Eukaryota > Metazoa > Cnidaria > Anthozoa > Scleractinia > Poritidae > Porites > Porites cylindrica. Next base: position 28,749,157 of record OZ037783.1, read on the forward strand.
AGTAAGGCGCGTAATAGGCAACATTACCAAAGTGGTGAACTATCAAGACATCAGTGACACAGCCCTTTGCTGTCCACTGTGCAACTGAGGTTTTATCGAATGATCCCATTGTTTTACTTCTTTAGGGTCTTTGATGGAAAAAGAGTGGACACCTCTTTTGGAGGGCTACGACTTTCTTAAGTTTATTGACGAAGAAGAAGAAGAAAAAGAAAGAAAGAGGATCAAGAAAATGAAATTGGAGAGCGCTGTCGAGGAGGAAATATCTAAAGAAGAAGAAAGTGGAGAAGAAGAATCTTCGGAACCGACTGAACCCGAAGAGGTGTCGAGAAAGTTCGAAGACAAGCTGAAGCATGGTCGTCTTAGACGACCGGAAGTGAAAAAATTAGAACGAGATGAACTGTAAACCAAACGAATTTTAAAAATAACTTTATTGATAATAGGCCGTTTTTGAGCAACGCATGTCAAGCGCCGTAAGTGAGGCTTGTGCCTGGCCGTAACCAAATTTGTATTGCTAAGTGTTGTAATCACGCATCACGCAGAGACAATTTTCCCTCAATTTGGGCAAAACCACTGCTCAAGAATGGTCCACTTGCGGCTGACGTTGGTCACTGAAAAACGTTTTTGCTTATTTAAATTATAACATAAAAATTATCAGAAGGAGTTTTCGTGCAACTTAGACCAGACCTAACTAATTATGAAAAAGGGAATAAGATATTCATACTAGAATTGCAGATGCAAATGGCGCGAAAAAAAATCATCTCACACGGTATACCTTTTGTAATAAAGTTCAAATTCTTACTTTGGGTTGTCTCCAGTAATTCCAACGGCGCTTTTAATTGTATTGAAATATAAAAAATGTATAAATGCGGTAACAGCAAACCTTGCTCATTCAAACTATTGTAAGCTTAGGGCCTGGTTCCTGATAGGCCGATAAGATTTAGTCCAGGATTAATATTTTGTTCCGTTTTTGTATTTTACATTCCTATGCACTGCTTAGGGTGACATGTTGTGTTATCGTTACTGTAACTTGTAGTCAAGACTCAGCAATATTTTGTAACCTCGAGTTGAATGTTCTTAGACGAGAAAACCCTGCTTTAAATTTGGCTTAATCCTGGGCGAAACTTTTCCATCGTTCAAGGAACCGGGCCCTGGCGTACTCTAGAAGGGTCATCCTCCCAGGCGAGCTTTTTTATGGGGAAAAATTTGACTCCTTTGCCCGAGCCAAAAGCGCTCGCTCATACTCTGGGTGCCTCTCGTTGTCGCCAGTGGGCGAGCCAAAGTGTTTACACTTAATGGAAGTTGGACCGGATAGGAGAGTGACCCTACCATCACAAAAGAGACACCTCCCTCTGGCGGAACCAACTTTTGTTTCTCATGTAAAGGGCTCGCCGCGTTTAGTAAGAAAATGTGTGTTGACGCTCTCAGGGTAGGGGCGTGATTCTTCTACCCGGACAACTTTTCTCTATTTTAACGGGTCCTAAGTAACAACACTTGGCTTCTGGGATATCACACTAGCTAGAGATAAAAATACAACCTCAGGCCGTATGTTCACACTATGACTATGACCCTCTCCTCCGCAGTGGGCTCTTTGAGTTCTAGGGGGGCTGGGGCTACTGCTATTTTTTGGGGGATACCCCGTGGGAGCCTCTGAGAGAGATAGATGACTATGACGCACCAATTTTTTACCGGCAAATAGAAGCGAAAACCTTCATTTCAAAATTAAGCAAAAATCCTTTCAGCAGTAGCCTGAATTTCATCCGATTACTTCGAGTCGTTATTACTCCCTCAGTAGTTGTTGAGAGGAGAAAACGACTCGAAGCAATCGGATCGAATTTCAGGCTATTTCAGCAGCTCTTTCAAAAGGATAATGTTCACGACTCACACCATATAGTGTTGCTGGCCAACAGCTCTCAACAATGTTGGATGTTACATGTTGCGCCCGTTTGCGGACCCTGTTGCATGTTGTTGGGAGTTGTTACGCTAACTTGAAACCGGTCAAACTTTTAGCCCCGTCAGTGCAAACGGATGCAACATTGTTGGGAGTTGTCGCGTCCGTTTGCACGTATCTCATAGTGTAACCTTTAAGGTCGGTACACACTAGGCGACAAGCTGCAGCAAAATGTCGCGGCGACCCGTTGCAGCGACAAATCGCTTCGTGTGTACTGGAGAATTTTTGTGAAAATCTTTGTCGCTGCAACAGAAGTTGTCGCCGCAACAAGTCGCACAACGTGCAACACGACGTGTTGCAGAAACTTGTCGCCTAGAGTGTACCGACCTTTAGCTTCCTGATCTCACCGCAGAACCACAGCAACAGGAGCTCTAAATGTGTTGCAATCTCGTTGTTTGACCAGGTTCTAAGTGCTATCCGCGTCTTAATCAAACATTTAAATAGACTTGCTCGCGAGTCGTTTGTTTTTGTTTTGTTTTGTATTTTATTGAAAGTCTACTCTGAGCTTAACTGTCCGTTAGATCTCGTCAAATCCAGATAAGATATCTCTCGGAAGTGAAACAATATACGTCAGTGATATCGCTTGCCTGGGAAGAGAATTCATTCACCTCCATGGTTTTCCTGTGTATGTAGAGCGCCACACAGGCTGACCATGCGAACTGTTCGAGGCAAACTTACACCCCTGACTTTTACTATGTATTAGTTGGGGGTGTATTAGTAGTAACTTTATTTGAAAAGTGTTAGTCGTTCTAGCGTTTACACACTAATCGTCTAATTGGAGACATTAAGCCACTCAAAACGCTACAAAAACGTAGAAGACGACACTAAACATGGTCAGTCATCTTTATTCATCTTTTTAACGTTACATTGACATTTGGGATCAAAAGGTGCCCACTTCTGTGTTTTATGAAGCATTTATCCCGATCACTTGAATCAAGCCAAGGGCGGGCGTTATATTAAACACAGTAAATGTTGTAAATGTAAGAGATTACAAGTCACGCGTGACATCACGATGCCTCGAACAGTTCGGATACGATACGCCTTTGGTATCCGGCGGCGTGACAACTAAAATGGCAGAAGTTATATTGCTATAAAAATAACTGTCTAAACGCTTAGAATAGAAACCGATATCTGAGTTAATATGGAAAACATGTTCTGCCCAAAGCAAATATCAATACTGTACTGGTTCATTCGTAGAGGCAATGATCCTTGACCAAAGATTTGTGTCGCCAGCCATATATTTGAGATTCGTGCAAGAATTTTAGAATCTCCAAGAATGTCGTTTCCTCTCATTTCTTTGCGCCGCTGCCTGCTTTATTTTGCAAAAATTGAACACAAATAAAGCGAGGTTCATTGTAAAATCCCTTGGGGCGACCTGTCTATAATGCGTCACACCAGCTCAAACATCAGCCAATGAGAAGGCCGGATTAACGGGCTTGCCCGGGCATGTTCTGTCAAAACAAAGTTTCTTACAATGTGAAAGCATCGCGAGGGAATGCGTGGCGACTGAGAGATTTAACGCAGACTGTCTCGTTTCCTTAATCAAAACTCGAAAAATTCGCGACGCCACCGCGTTGAAGAAATGAGTTTTAAATCCCTTGTTGTGTTACTTGATGTTTTCTATGTTGTTTCGTTTGAGGGAAAACCAGGCTTAATTTATTGACATGAAATGGATGAAGTGGGGCACTGTGGCCGCTTTGTTATTGGATAATTGATCTTTGACCAATCAACCGTCAATTTATTTCGACGTGGCGGACCGGTGAAACTAACTTTGTACACAGCGATGCGATGTAATCATGGGAATTCAAATGAAGTGTTTGGTAAGTATTGCATATTTTCTGTCTATAAGTTGCAAAAATAGCGTTTATAATATGCCTAAAAATGCAAAACCTGCTTTCTAAAATATAAAAGAGTCTCCACGCACGAGATACCTCAGGTAGCATGCTGTCGACTGTGACAGCATGACTGCACTATCGCCGCGCCATTCCTTGTGTTCAGTATTTTTAGGAATTTTTTCCTTGTTTCATTCCGAGCCAAACAACAAAATCCCTTCACTTTCGTTAGAAAAAACTGGCCTGTGGTGGTAGATTCTAGAAACAGTGGATTATTTTCTTGTGGTTTTGCAGCGGAAATGTAGAAGATGTAAACACGCATTGCACTGATCTTTAGTTCCTCTGCTGTAAATAAACTTCAATCGTTAAGGCAAGTCTTAGCTTGCCCAATTCGTATCGTAAAATGGACAAAATACATTAGTTCATCGTTCTCTAAGTGACAAATAAGTAGACTTTACCCACCTTCTCGATTCGAAATTTTTTTGTCTAAAAGTATTTACTTCGTCAGCAAATTCTTTGTCTTCTTTGCTTTTGTTTGGATTCAAAATTTTCAAATCCCGAGATTACCCCTTGTCTGCTTGATAACTCCGTTATCGGAGAACATAAGCTTGTACACTTCTACAACAACGTTTAAGGGTCCTAAATATTATTTATCGGTCTCTAGCTGTGCCATGTGAAGTGTTAAATGTCGTCAAGGATAAACAATTTGCTCTTTGCGTTCTTTTAAACATTTCATATCTATGACCCGAATAGAGGTTTTTATTGCTTGCTTTAGTGGGCAAATTTTCCGCTTTTAACAATATAAGAAGGAGTCTCTTTTCTACTATGGAAATTACTTGAAGACTTAAACTTTGCGTTAAATCGTAAGCACGAACCTGCCGAAGCACTGTTCGATCGAAGTCTGATGGTCACGAAAAACAAAACTCAATATCATAGAATCCTTGAGTATCATAAATAAGTTATTCACACTGTCCTTGAAGCTTCTTTATTAGAAAAATTATTAGTCTACAAACTCGTCTTTATTATTTGTTGCTCGCTGAAGAAGAATACGTCTCAAACCCCAATTTTTTAAAGCCTCGTTTTTCTTTGACAATTGAGCGTTTATAAGCATGTTCCGCATCTTGTGTTTTTCGTAAAACAGTTGTGGCCAACGTACATTAATCGATTCATAAATATTTGGATTTTCGGCTAATGGTTGCTAATGACTAAACAATGGCCCCGAAATAGCGTTCATAAATCTTTTTCAGTCTACTCTGTTTTAAACAGCTGGGTTCAAATAGTTAGCATGCTTTTCAGTCCTTGCTCTTTCACTGTGCGAAGTGCACATTGAAGGCCTTTCTCGACAGCTATTTCTTTCTCGAGTTTTAAACAAAGTTGCGCCATTTCGGCCAGCAAAACGTAGAAACTATTGAGTAACTCTGCATTTCATGCTGAATAAATAATTTTAGGCTTATGATAAGTCTCTCGTGTGTAGTCATGAAGCTCTGTTATTAGTTTCGGAAAAGTTTGAATACACTAACTGGTGCTGCTTTGTTCAGCCGCCTTTATATGCTGAATATTTCGGTAAAACCGACCAATAATAGAGGCTAAGCAATGAAAAATCCGGTCGTATCAACGACAACACTTCAGATTAGAAAGTTAAACTGAGACTGTTTTTTACGAGTGCAAGGAAAAACTGTGTTTGTTTCAGCGAGATAATCGTATACATGTAAACGAATAAGCTACCAGTCTCCAGCGGCGTATGGTAAGTAATGATCCTTTCACACACCGCTTACGTTTTGTTTTTGTAGATATTAAATCTATATGTTAAGGGCACGTTGTTAATCTCCAAGTAAAGTTGACCAAACTTCTCGGGCTAGTAACAGGTCCGCAGTTTTCGTCCCACGCTGTAAAGCGGTGATTGTTGATAGTTTTAGAGATACACCGAATGCAATCACACTCAAAATGGTGAAAAATTTTTAATACCACCTTGTCAATGCCAAGTCGCGAAATTCATCACTTAGTTTATTGTTGTTGTTTTTTCTTTTTCGTTACATTTTAAAAATCCCAATAAACTTTATGAAACACTGGCTGACTTACATTTTTAAGTTGATGTAAACTGATATGCAAAGACTCTTGCCCCTCACCGCAACGAATATCAGGCAATTTTGTTTCCAAAAGACGTCCCATATTGCATGTACTGTACTTGTAAAGATCTACATTTATTGCTGTTAAGCCAGATTACAATAAGAGGTCCGAGGCTTTATAACCCAGGCCATTATATCGAGAAAGTTAAAGGACTGTTCTACAATTTCATGCCGCCTATCTCGCATGGTGCCGCAGCTCGTTTGCTTTCTGTGACACTTTTGAGATTAAAAAAAGTTAAAACTGTCTTCTTTTGATAGTCATTACTAGCGCAACAATGCAATAAACCTTGAAGCGTCTAGTTCATTCAGCATTTGAAAGTTTGGTCGGCGTAAAAACTTGAGCAAAGTTAAAGGGCAACAGGGACTTGAGATGAATAAAGCTTTTCTGCCGAAGTTTGCCACTGCGATTAATATTATAATCTAATGTAGATATCGATACAGGATATAGCTCTTAATTTCTTTCCACCTTTTAGTGTCTATTTCAGCGTGTAGAAATCAACAATGTGTCGTTTTGTTAGTATTTTAATATTTTTTTATACAGGCCTTTTGCACTATAATGTAACTGATGAAAATGGTCGTAATAGCGATTCACGCGTCATCTCCCAGTGAACAAAGAACCTTTGTTTTTCATTCACACTCTTGCGAAGATTTAAGGAAGACTGCTAAAATTAATTTCTGTCGATTTGATACACTACGGTACCGTTAGCTGACTTTTGCTGAATCTGTGGTAATAAAACAAACGTACTAGATTTGTACTGGCAAGTTACCCATGGCAACTAACATTTTCTTCTTCTAATGAAGTTAATGGGCCCATAGATTTATATTTAATCTTTTAATTTATTTATTCATTCATTTATCTTTTTATTTTTTCGCTTGAGGTAATTGAAACTTTATTTTGCCTGATACGGACGAGTACGTTTTTTTCTTCACTTGATAATTCCACTATTAACCTTTTTCAGGTCAAGTTTTCTTTGGAATGGAAATATTTTGAAAGGATTTAGCCGGTCAAATCAATATTGACTGACCTAGAGCCAATTACTTCAACAGTTTGCCTTTTCACAACGAAACGTTTGAGTAAGATTTTTTCTTTATTTTTTTTTCCGAAAGCCACAACTCATAAGTGTAGTTAAATGAATTTTTTAAAAAAATTCATTTTTACGACAGTACAGCATAGTCCATCAAAGTTTATTATGTTTTTAGGTCAGCCTTCTGCAGCTTGGAGGCTAATAGAATTTTAATGTCGTGTAGACAGGAAAATGAAGGTAGAGCAAAATTCAGAAGTGATTTAATGAAGGGAAATTAGCATTTTTTTAATGTCAGTCATTAAATGGATAATGTGTTATATAACTGTGGATCACAAGGCTCATTTGCTACAGCAATAAACATGCGTCACTGTCATGAAGCATGCTTATTCCTCAAACGCTACCTAACGCTGAAATAAAAGAACTCTTTTTACCCATTTCACGTCCAGAAGTAGCCAAAATTAGACAAAAATTCCAAAATTTTATTTTGTAAAATGCTGAAAAACAAATCGTACCACGAGAAAGTTTCATGTGAATGGTCACACCATCGGGATCTTGTCTGTTATATAAGACTTTTTTTTTCATGATTCACTCAGAGAATGAAGCCAACACTTTCAATAGTGTGATACATGTGGAATAAGGAAAACGCCCTCATGACAGGGTCACTTAGCCTGCGCGTGTATCAACATGCATGTAAGAAAAAAACTGGACTTTGGAACAGTAACAAGTGCGAATGGAGCCAACTTCGTAATCTCTCTTTTCACTCTTCCCCGCCTACCGTCTCCCGGCATTTTTTTTTTCTTTTTTTCTTTGGTAGAGAAAGCCTTTTTGAATTGGCCTCACGTTATCAGTAAGAAATTCTGATTTAAGACTTGTCAGGTTATCAAAGATTTTTTTAAAAACAAATAAGGAATGCTGTCTGGTATGCTGTCTCATTGTGCCGTACAATTGCGTGGGCGACGGCGTCTGATTCCCAGACACAAAACTGAAAGTCGATAAAAGGTGTCATCTTCCAAAAGAAAGCATTGTTCAGAGGGACTTTCCCTTAGTTTCACATTTATTGTTTATTTGAAAAATGATATTTTAGACTCCTTGTTTTTCGCAATAGAGTATTAAGTCTACTTGTTTTGACATGCAACTCTCAGACCTCATAATGACAGCAAGCAAGGCATGTCTTTGATTAAAGTAAGAAGTGAAGAGTAGGAATAAGCTAAAAGCATACATAATCACCACTGGCATAGGACCATCTAAGAATGAGAGAGCAACAAAATATACAGCGTAAGATAGTAAGTGGCCCATCAATGCCCTGGTCCCAGAGGTTTTTTTCATTCTTTCTTCCCGAGCGAACTTGAGCCGAGAAGCGACGACAATAAATGGGAGAAATGAAACCTCCTGGACCAGGGTACATGTGTGTAAATGTTTACTTTCTGACTTTGTACAATATCCTTCGACTTTTAACCATGTTTGAATCGTAAAGGCAGTGCATTTCAGGCATTTTTACCGATGATCAAGCCAAGGCTTTAGCTTTATGAATGTAACAAGCACAAACAGTGGAAAGAAAACACTTGAAGCATCGATTATCGTTAACCTTTTTTGATAGCCTTGTTCGAACGCATCTGTTTAAGCAAATACATTTAAAAATAGTACTTGCGGTTATGATGATCAGTTTCCAAAAATAACAAATTCAGTAATGACTTTAAAAGAGATGTCCTTTGGCGACAACACAAATAATAATTTGATTTCGGCATTTTCTTTTGAATGAATGAATAAATGAAGAACTTTGTTCACGTGTCAAAATCTTCTAGCTGGCCACAAGTAGCCTACTAATCAGGGATTTTTGCCTGTTGTTGTTTTTTCTATACAATTTCTTAACTTGTACGCCGAATCTCCTAGCAAGTTTAGTTTCTTTAGGTGTTGCAGATGGCAAAAAAAATATGGACTTGGTTTCTTTTCAGTTCTAAACAGATGTCGCTATACAAAATAGTATTATTACTGGTTTTGTGTCTTTTTTTAACAAGTGATCGAGCTCCATGTCAAATTCTAACCAAAACCTCCCCACTTTCGGCCTTTCTCACTTTTTGTTTCTGATTCAGTGTGTAGAGACTTCTAAATACGGGCCCTGCATAACTGTAAAGGAATTTTATTTTACTGAGCCCTTAAACGGTACACAGGTTTGAAAGCTACTATGATCAGTTCTAACAGCCGATTCGGTTGAGCGGGATAGCAGTTTCTCCGTACATTGAACCACGTTCTCGCTTACTTTCAACAAGTTCAAACTTTATTGATTTTCGAAATCATAAAAAAAAAATCAGAAGAAAAGTGTGGCGATTCACAATGCAGTCATTATAAAGATTTGATACAGATGATGATAACTGAAGGGATTTACTATTTCTTTACGTCACAAGGACGGAGCAAGTAAACTGAACAAAATTAAGTCTCTATATAAATTTCGGTCGATTTCCTATTTTTTGATTTTCGTTGAATTCAGGTTGTTTTATGCCGGCACTTTTCGGTTAATGGCCGTAAAACATTTTTCATAATCAACTTGAATAAAGGGTATATTTTGAAGTTGGGTTAGAACTTGAAAAGATGGAAAGTAAGACATAAAGAGAAGAAAAACGTTGAGGAATGGTTGACGTTGCGATTCAAAATGTCGTTATATTTTGTTTTATTAGCGACAATGTGCCTGATGTGCTTGCCTCTTTGAACGCAAATCATATTTCCAACATAGCGAAAAATAGACGATGATTGTTTACTGCTTACATTGTACATGCATGAACTGAACAAGACTTAACTAGACACACATGGAGTATCAGACGTGCTTCAAGTCGACCTCTTGGCGAGCGGAGCGAGCCTTGTTTGTCCGCGAAGCGGCCGAACGCGAGCGACCAGACGAAGGACTTTTTTGAAAGTCTAATGGAGTATGAGTGCTATTACTAGTAACAGCTCGTCACTCGAAATCTATCACGCCACGTGTGCGATCTATGTCACTATTCCGCAGCCTTCAGATTCACCTAGGATGACTACCGCACAGGTTGTCGAAGCTACCTAGTCTTATCTTGATAACGTCTAGCCATGAATAGGGCCTTGAAAACAGGGACCAATCTGCGCGATGCTAAGAAACGTATATTATGACAAACATTCTACAAATTAGTAAGGTTCCAGCCATGAACAGCTTTTGTTTATAACTTAAAGAATAGCGTGCTTTCATTTATGAATAAGGCTTTAAAGTTACAAACGAGCATCGGGGCAGGCTACCTTAGCCTGCCCCTCTTAGGGCGTCATGCATTTACCATCTGGTCTGGTAAATGTCTATCTATTAAGTGTTCACTTGATGTCACGAGCTCAAACGGTTTAATGTTTACGATCCCGAACCCTTCCATGGCAATTAAATACTATATTCATTTGTTAATGTGGCTTGCAAACTAAATGCAATGCATGAGACTGCATTTCTGCATGGTTCAATTTGATCTGTTTAATACCCCTCAGGGATTTGCCATTTTTTATCTCTTGGTGGTCTATTGCCAGCCCCGGGCACTCGGAAGGAGAAATTTCCCCTCTCCAGAGCTCCTGACCGACCTCATACATGTACGTTTTTTGGGGTACATCTTTTTGAGAAGAATAATGATTTCCGTGCAATAGCAAAATGAGACGTTTGCAGAAGTTTTATAAATGTATTCTGGAGTTTATTGAGAGAAGGATAATAAGTGACATGTAAAATGTAGTTAAGACGAACAATACATTTGAAAACGAAATCGAAGAAAAAACTCTTAAGTGTCTCCTTGTTAGAGCACTTCATAAGAACACTGGTTTGAATCTCGGTTTATCTATATATGTTAAAAACCTTGTATCTGTTTTCATGTACAGTCTATTTAAGTTGTCTTATTATTAAAGTGGTCTGAAGAAATATTTCTTTATTTCTTTTGCAAAATAAAATCCATTCGAGTACTCATCATACCCTCATTCGTGCCAAATTTTAAAACATACCTTGAAATACAGACTTTAATTTTGATAGGTAATTCCTCTCCAACCACTCTCCGACAAATTCCTGCGTTTTCCCTTGAAAATAAGTAGTCTTGAGTTCCACAGCTTCGTGCAATCCGCGCGAGAAATATCACGTACTTCGCAAAAACAAGAGAAGTTACTTTTGCTTTGCTCCAACTTTGTCCTTATGATGTAATTAAACTACTCTGTTATTTCTGTTGTTGTAGATTCTACTCGTTGCTGAAGCGCTTCTGCTAGTCTCTAGTTTCTGCCCAGAAACGTTTTACCAACATGGGAACATATGCTGTCGGCTTTGCTCTAAAGGCACGTATCTCAGCCATCCTTGTACAGAGGACCGTGGGAGTTCCTCTTGTGAGGCTTGCCCTGTAAGTTATAAACACATTTTTTTATTATTATTATGTAATTTTAGTCATTTTTCTTCTGGAACCCTCGTCACAAGGTTAAATAAAGTCCAACTAGAATTGGACTTATTTCTGGCAACTTCACTGAAAGCATAATCAGTACTCGGTCCCGTGAGGGGTACTGAAGAAAGGTTAATACTCAGGCAGGCTTCACCTCAAGGTCAAACCCCTTTGACAGAAAAGGCAGTCCTTTTGTATACCTTCTACTGACAAATGGTACCCCTTTCACATACCTGGCTTAGAAATTTAACCCTAAACCCTAACCCTAACCCTAACCCTAACCCTGTAAATGCACCGCCTTTTTCATATGAATCAATCACAAAACCAGAGCGTTTTCTTAGCTTCTTCAAAGTCCTAAAAGGCTGAAATCCCTAACCTTTCATATTTCTCAAGCCTGAAAAGTTACCACCTTTTCTGGCTGAGCCTCCCCGTATGGGCCATTATAGGGAGGGCCCTCCAGGGTACTCAATAGTAAGATGAAATGATGGACAGTCAAGGATTGAAGGAACAACACAATTATTTCATAGCAGACTGTAATTTTTGGTGGAGTATCATAAGGAGGCGTACCCTTATATCAGAAAATTAAAAAATTCCAAGACATTTTAGGGCGACTACGAGTACGAGATTTTCCCAATACTGAGTATTGCGCACGTGTGAGCCGTCGTCATTATGGCGGGAAAACATGATAGCCGTCGTCATTCTACTACGAGTTTTAGCGAGAATGTTGTGGCGGGAACAAGTTATCAAATTTTAGAAGTTTAATTATTTTGCCACCGGGAAAGGGCTAAACCTTCTCCAATAAAAATAACCGCACTAAGTTTTCACGTTAAAAATAGTACAAAGAAGCTTTCGGGTTGAATATTTTTCGAGAATACGCGGAAAAAAATTTAAGTTGAATCTCCTAGTCTCTAAAGCTCTCTATTGCTTCAATGTGTTTCACATTTATGTAGTCAGTGGCGTCTCACTAGAATCTTATGTCTCCGTACCCTGTTAGCAGATACATCATTTGGCTAAGATTGAAGATTGAAAGCACGCAATGACACTTTTTAAGCGAAGATATCATCGCTGTTGCCGTCCTCGGCGCTCCCTAATCACTTCAGAAACCCGGACAAGTCCTTAGGGTAGAATGGTTTATTTGCTTTTCTTTACTTTAACAGGCCTCCACGTTCATGGACCATAACAATAACAACTCCCAATGTCAACCATGTAGTAAGTGTGAACCATCCCAAATTGAACTTGAGAAATGTGAAGCCAAGAAAAACACGAAGTGTGGCTGCCCACGCGGCAAATTCCACAATTCACATTACCTCTATTGTATGGACTGCAAAAAGTGTCTCGTGGGAGAGGGGGTGGTGAGACCCTGCTTACACGATAGTGATACGAAATGTGAACCATGCCCAAAGGTATGTATATATAATTAGTTAATACCAGAGGTACAATGTTTTATCAACTGAACATTTGACTGGGTATTTTATTACATATAGTTTCGTACTACACGATGGTGTAGCACTCTTCAGATAAAATAGCCTAATGATAGATCACAACAGTACGCTGATTATAACTGAAATTTCAAAATGCAGTTACAGCAGATACAACGCTGTTTCTCTGGGTTCTAAAATGTAACAGAAGAGAACTTGAAACTTCTTAACAGAAATTTGCTAGCGTTTCCACACGACATAAATTACACCGTTTTGAAGAGGGGTTGTAGGCGGTAGCCTGCTTCAAAATCTTCCAGGTGATGCGGAAGTTAATGTTACTGCCTTTAAGGTTCCATACATTTTTACTGAGCTAGGTACTCATTCTTTTGTTAAATGATGCTTTATGGTTTGGGAAGCGGGACTTAAAAGTGTTTTCAGCTACACAATAGAATCCAAATGCCTAGTCAAATCTTCAGTTGATAAAACATTGTCTCTCTAGTATTCCGGCTCTAGTCCTTCTATTGAGTACTCTGACAGCACTTCTGCATCAGCTCAAATCAAGTTATTAGTTAATAACGGTGTCGAACAAAATGCACCTATATCTCACTGGCTTTCCAGTCGCTAGTTGCTTACTGGTAAAGGTATCACTTGTACAAGTAGCCTGCGTAGCAATCGTTTCCACGCGAGTTCGTCACGAAAGTTGGGACGAGACCACTAGCCATCCATTTTGGAGATCATTCGCAGCCTGGGGATCATTTGCTGTACTGTACAGTTGGCTCGGCTAGCCGGGCCCCCCTATTCGATTGTAGGGTTACCCAGCGAGGTCAACTCGGTTAAGGGGAGACAATCGGAGAATGGGCGAGCGTTGTTGACGCGGGCAAAGGGGTCAACTTGGCTGAGAGGGTGACCCTCCTTCCCGGCACAACTTTTCCCATATCAGATAAACCGGACGAGAAAAAAACTCACATTTGCATAGGGTATTTTGAAAACGTCGAGGAAATGACCAACTTGTTTCTTACTCTAGGGCACATTCTCAGACCTAGAAAGTTTTGAAAAAAAATGCATCAAGTGTACGAAGTGCGAACCAGCAGGAATTATGATTGTCAAAGAAGAGTGTAACGCGTCTAGGGATACCATCTGCGAAAGAACAAACGTTACACTTCATTTAATTACGTCATCACAGAACTTTGCCTCTGGTAAGTACGAAGTTCAGTTAAACGTTCATCAACAGGCCACCTATTAAGCAGCCACCCTCTATTATTGGCCAGTAATCAAAGGCCCGAAATAATTGTAGAAAAGAATGGGCACTTAAACCGCTATTAAGAGGCCGCGGCCAGCTTTTGGCCGTCCCAAAGAGAGTTCTCCCCTTGTTGACACCTCTTTTAAGCGGCGACCAAGCACCTGATACACTTAGTTTAGCTTCGTTTCAAGAATATGATGAAGGAAATGCTGTCCGAGATGGAAGATGACGATCGATTGCGGACCAGTAATGCCGCTCCCGTCGCGCGATTGTTTCAAAAATGATGCAGGGGCGGATCTAGGGGGAGGGTGCAGGGGGTGCGCACCCCTCCCTGAGATGACCTGCGGTTTTCTAATACAACTAGTATTCTGCAAAAAAAAAACAAAAAAACTATGTGGTTTATTGGTTTTGAAGTAGAGCAAGAGACGAGTGCACCCCCTCCTAAAAAAGATCCTGGATCCGCCCCTGTGATACTTCTGCAACATATTATGCTAATTGATGACGTACCTCTATTAAGCGGCCAAAGTTTATTAAGCGTTGACTTGCCAATACCCCGAGGGTGGCCGCTCAATGGAGATTCAATTGTATTGTAGGCTAACTGACTTTGTCTTTAAAAATTTTATTCGAAGGTAACCGGGGTTTTCGACTTTGCGGTTCTATGCATTGTTAACATTGATTACTCGTTATTCAGTATTTTGTTCTTCAAAATTGCCGTTTGACCTTTTCATCGTCCTTGACAGTTTCTAGTTTGATTTTTGGACGCTTTGTTTTCGATGTTTGAAAGACTATCTCGCGAAAAATCACCCGCCCAATTTTGCTTGCTTCCCAGAAAAATTAAAATATTCAGAACCCTGCACTCGCAATTTTTGGGTATTCTGTCAGGATAATTGAATTCTTTCGGATTCCGTTTCTACCAAAAGTTTAGAAATATTTTTTGGCTGTCCCCTTCCCCTGGCATCCTCGTATTCTGCAGCCAAAGTTTTTGCAAAGCCCCCTTCAAAACCCGAACCAATTAGTTTTTTTCGCTCTCTTTATGTTCCCTAGCTAAAAACGACGCTTTTACTGACCTCCCTGTCAGTTTTCGACGTGCATTAACTGAATAGCAGAAAGATATCCTCAGAAAATGTAGTCCACAAACCTGACTTTCCTTTGGAATTTCTTTCAGCCACTCTTCAGCAAGTTTATTCCAGTGTTACAAGTAATCCTCATCAAATTACAGTAAAGACTAGCTCGCAGTACAAATACATCATTGCCATCGTTTCTGTTGGCTTCATAATTTGTGTCCTTGTGGCAGCTTTTCTTTGTTTTGTCTTAAAACGAAGACGATCTGGTGGTACCTGCGCAGATACCTCCCATACTCAAGGTAGGTTGAATATCTTCGGTATCCGGTCACCTCGCCACCAAACTATCTCGCCACCAACGAAAATCGCCACCAAGAAAACGTTGTGATTGGACAATCTTCTTCCACGTGCCCCGGTTCGAGTAGTCGCACTGTAAGAAGTACTAAGAACAGCCAACAAATGGAAAGGACTTTCATAAAAAGAAATTTTCCCTAAACCGTTGCTTAATGATATTTCAAAGAAATGACTGGTACTTGTGAAATGTTTGGCATTTGGTATCTGGTATTTGTGCCAGTTTTTTAAGTGATTGCATGGAAGGTAAATGTCGAACATAAACCGAACATACGGGGGGTGACAACTCTAACAAAGGCTGTTTGGGCAGTCCTATGAATAACTTTATGTCCTCCCGGAAATTTCGTCGATCCTCCCGAATTTTTCGGTGGCATTCCCCATAAATGTTTAACTTCCCAAAATTGTTTTAACAATTAAAATTAACATTTTGATTAGAGATTTTTTGCAGCTTCTTGTTAATTATGTAACTTGTTAATTATCTAACATTAGTTATTTTTTCGTTTAGAGGGTATCATGTTAACACAGAAAGAAGGTCAAACTTTTGAAGTATATAAAGGCGAGCAGTAAAGGGGCCAACCACTAGGGGGGTCTGGGGGCATGCTCCCCCAGAAAATTATGAAATCTTGGTGCTCTGAAACGCCATTTCTAGCGTTCTGAGAGGACAAATTCTGTCCAAAATGTTCTCTAAATCAATTGCCCTTTTTATGCTTATTTTTATTGGCGTGAATTCGCGTAGAAGTAGTCAATTTTATTTTATACAAGTTGTGCGGTTTTTGAAATTGCTCTGGATATCACTTTCAACTAAGTATACTATGTGTGGTGTCATTGTATGAATTCATTTGAACATTTCAGAACAACTGTCGAAATCTGAAATTTTCCTATCCCGAACGCATATTGATCGGGATTCGGGATTTTCGAGCAAAGTCGGAAGGACCCCGACGAGATCAGGATGATTAAAGATGTCGTAAATCGCGTGTTTACATATGTAATCAAACCTCATATCGCATATAGAATTTGATTGTTAAGTGACCGGAAAGAGATAGGCATCGAATCTGCCAAATCAAAGGAAACATAAAACGAATCGCTTTATCTTTCGTTGAAAAATTATCAGGAGTTGTGTTGTAATAAAACCGGGGATGCTGTGAGTGAAGAATATATGTTTAAAACCTTACATCGTGAGTGAGTGATTTAGGACCGTTTAGCGCGAGTTTATCGGGACAACAGTGTGTTGCAAGCAAATATCCCATTCCCAACACAAAGTGGCACCTCCGACGGGACTGAACAGAGGGAAAACAAACAGATCTGACGCCGGGATTTTACAATGGAGAAACTTACCACGGATCTAGACACACAACTACAATTGCTCAACTTCACAAGGGATAAGAGTGAAGGAATCACCGCAAAGGGAAATGTGGAAGCTGTGGACCGCCAACTTCAGTCCTTGAGATCTATCGTAACGAAGGTGGAAGATTTTAAGCTTCAAATCGAGCAAGCGAAAATCGCGAACGGAGAGAAACTTGAAGACGTGTCAGAATGGAGCCTCACAGTTGAAGCCGCCCAAACATCTGCTGATGAGAACATCGCGTACTTGCGGAAATGGTTAACAGAATACAAGCAAAGAGAACGCCTTTCGGAAAATGAGGGTCAACAAGCCTTTCTGGAGCAGTCAAGAAAGGATCAGCTTGAGTTTGAACGAACGCAACTGGAGATGAGGCTGACATATGAGAAGAAGATCGAGGAGACAAAAGCAAACCATTCGAAGACCACGGAGCCGACCTCAAATCAAGCAGCGAAGACCGCCAAACTTCCTAAGCTCGTCATTACAAAGTTTAGAGGTGAACTAACGGATTGGCCACGGTTCTGGAGTCAATTTGAAACCGAGATTGACAAGGCAGAAATAGCTGGCGTGACAAAGTACTCATACCTAAAGGAACTCGTAGACCCGAAGATACGAGCGGAAATAGACGGCTTGCCCTTCTCAGTAGAGGGATACGAGCGTGCGAAGAACATCCTGGCAAGGAAGTATGGACAAACAAGCGAGGTCGTGAACGCGTACGTGGAAAACATCATGTCTTTGCCTACAATTGGAGGAACACAGCCAGCCAGAATCCATGATTTCTACGAGAAGCTTCTTTTCAATGTGCAATCATTGGAAACAATGGGAAAACTGCGAGAGGTGAATGGATACGTGCGGATGACTATTGACAAGCTGCCGGGGATAAGAGGGGATCTTGTGCGAACAGACGATTCTTGGCGAGAGTGGAATTTTCCAAGGTTAGTGGATGAGCTTCGAAAATGGACAGAAAGAAACCCGATCCAATCCAAGCAAAGCGATAAGCCCTGGCGTGTCGACAAACCCTGGCGTGACAAGAACTTCCAAGTCCAACAGCAGAGAGATGGCAAAAATCGGGGATGCGTTTATTGCGAAAGCCAAGATCACAGATCGGTCGACTGCAAAACGGTAGCCAGCCTCGACGATCGCAAAAGGATGCTTAGCAACAAACGCCTTTGTTTCAATTGCACCGGAGGCAAACACAGGGCTGAAGATTGCAAAAGCCGCTCCATGTGCCAGATTTGTAAGAGAAGGCATCACACGTCCATCTGCAACAGCGTCAGTAACCAGTTAATGACAGCGACTTCAACGCAAAGACCAACTGTGATCTATCCAGTCGTCGTAGTGGAAGTGATGGGAGTTAAGTGTCGTGCGTTACTAGACACCGGCGCCGGAAGTTCCTACGCTTCAGCAGCGTTACTTGATCACATAAAGATTCGCCCTCATCAACGAGAAGTACGACAGATCGAAATGATGATGGGAGTAGTCACTAAGCCGGTGGAAATCTTCAAAGTGCAAATAAGTTCACTGCAGAGCGATTTCATCCTTGAAACGGACGTGACTAAGGTGAATAAGGCACAGCTTTTATCCCTGGAAAACCCTCGCTACCAGCAAGTCCTGGAAAGGTACGACCACTTGAAGGGAGTGAAGATGGACGATATGGACCCAAAGGATTACCTTCCGGTGCACCTTATCTTGGGAGTGTGTGACTATACTAAGATCAAGACTGTAACAGCACCTCTTATTGGAGCCGCAAACGAGCCTATTGCCGAGAAAACTAAGTTCGGATGGACCATTATTTCACCGGGCAAAGAAGTGGATCTGTCTCCCATGTTCCTGACGCAGACATCAACGGTAGATTACGACAACTTGTGCAGACTGGACGTGCTTGGACTGGCAGATTGTGCAACTGGTGACCAAGACGAGGTGTATTCAGAGTTCAAAGAGCAACTAAGACGAGATGATGAGGGTTGGTACGAAACTAGCCTACCATGGAAAGGGAACCACGCACCTTTACCAACCAACGAAGCAGGAAGTCTTCGCAGATTAACAGGCCTCGTAAAGAAGCTGCGTGGCCAAGGAATGATAGAACGTTACGATCAAGTAATCCAAGACCAAATCAAGACCGGGATAGTCGAGAGAGTTAGCACACCCGCAACTGGGCAGCACGAATTCTACATTCCTCACAAGGCAGTGGTACGCGACACAGCAGAAACCACTAAGCTTCGAGTGGTCTATGACGCGTCAGCACGGGCCTACTCTGGTGCACCCTCGTTAAATGAGTGTCTGAATCCTGGACCACCTCTTCAAAACAAACTCTGGAGTGTCCTAGTTCGTTCTCGATTTCATCCAATAGCAGTCGCAGGAGACATTAAGCAAGCTTTCCTTCAAGTACGAATCAAGGAGCCAGACCGTGATGCGCTGCGATTTCATTGGTTAAAGGACCCAAGCAGTCAAACAGTGGAGACGTTGAGGTTTACAAGAGCCCTCTTCGGTCTCACATCATCGCCATTCCTCCTGGGAGGCGTGATCCAGCACCTGTTGGAGAGTTGCAGACAAGACCACCCGGACATTGTCAGCGAGATAGAACGCAGCTTATACGTCGACGACCTCATCAGTGGTGGCCCTACCTGTGAAAAGGCAAAGGAAATCAAATCAGCTTCTCAGGAAGTATTCGCCAAGGGCACCTTCGAGTTGCATAAATGGCATTCGAATGTGAGAGAGTTGGAATCGGCCGCCTCTGAACCAGCCGCTTCTGAACCAGTCTCGATTGAGGAAGAAACGTATGCAAAGGAGCAGTTAAACGTCCCCAGAAGAGAAGGAGCTACCCTGCTTGGTTTGCCATGGGACAAAGCAAACGATACCATCGGAGTAAGTTTTCCACAAGAAAAAGCTGATCCCAGCAAGCGGGGAATCTTAAGCAAAGTGGCACGGATCTATGACCCACTGGGATTGGCCTCTCCTATCTCATTAGGCGGTAAGCTCCTCTACCGTGACGTGTGTGATGCCAAGCTAAACTGGGATTCAAAGCTACCAGGCGATATGATGCAGAGTTGGATACGATGGGAGAAGCGACTTCCCGAGCAGCTTACAGTTCCGAGATCTTTAGCAGCCCATCAAGAGGACATTCAGTCAATAGAGTTGCACGCATTTGGTGATGCCAGTGGGAAGGGCGTGGCCGCGGCTGTGTATGCTGTAGTAAATCAAGAGTCGGGCTCAAATCAAGGGCTCGTGGCAGCGAGAGCGAGACTCTCCAAAAGGGGACTGACGATCCCTCGGCTAGAGTTGGTGTCCGGACATATGGCAGTGAATCTCTTGGTAAACGTGGCCTCCGCCCTGGACGGATTTCCCCTTACCGAAAAGTACTGCTGGCTCGATAGCACCGTTGCCCTGCACTGGATCAGATCCCCAGGCACATATAAGCAGTTTGTGAGTAACAGAGTCGAGAAAATACAAGCACATTCAGGCGTGACTTGGCGGCACGTAGGGACCTTGGAGAACCCTGCTGACCTTGGAAGCCGTGGTGGAGAAGTGAAAAACCATCCCTCTTGGAGCAACGGGCCGAAGTGGTTGAAGAACAAAGCGATCTGGCCTCCAGACATTGTGACTAAGGCATCAGAGGAATCAATGGCAGAAGTGAAAGCAACAAGAGATGTTTTTGCTGTGGCGATAGCAACTACAGATGAGCTAGACAACCTTCTTGAGAAGTTTACCTACTGGAGGACAATGAGAATCTGTGCGTGGATAATGCGGTTCGTTCACAACGCTCGTTCAGAGAAGATACAAAGACACGAAGGACCGCTGACAACTGAAGAAACTAACAAAGCGACAATCTTCTGGGTGAAAAGAGTCCAGACCAGAGCCACAGCAGACAAGCATTACGAAGAAGATCGGTTGCAACTGAATCTGCAACCTAACCAAGACGGCGTGTTAGAATGTCGAGGCCGAATACAAGGGCATTATCCGGTGTATTTGCCCGAGAGTCAGCGCTTCACAGAGAAGCTCGTAACACAAGTACACCTTGGGACGCTCCACGGGGGAGTCGTCAGTACCATGGCAAAGGTACGAGAGCTGTACTGGGTTCCGCGCCTTAGAAGATTGACAAAAGGAATCGTGAAGAGTTGCCACGGCTGTCGGCGGTTTCAAGCCCAAGCGTTCTCGTCCCCACCCCAAGGCGACCTGCCAAAGGATCGGACAGAAGGTTCTTCACCCTTTCAAGTTGTTGGAGTGGATTACGCGGGACCCATTAAGTATCGTATAAGCAAGAACAGAGAGGGCAAGGCGTACATCGTTCTGTACGCTTGCAGCCTGACCCGCGCCGTGTACCTCGAGCCGACCAAAACCTTGGAGACGGAAGAGTTTATCGGAACTCTCAAGCGTCTCATCGCCAGGAAAGGTCGCCCGGAGAAGATATACTCCGACAACGGGAAAACATTTGTGGGAGCAGCAAAATGGCTGAACAAGGTGATGAAGGATGAACGTCTACACGACTTCCTTGCCAAGATAAACGTGAAGTGGCAATTCAACTTGTCCAGAGCACCCTGGTGGGGTGGACAATTTGAGAGACTGGTGGGACTCGTGAAGCGAGTTTTCTACAAGACAGTGGGAAACGGAACGCTCACCTGGGACGAGCTACAAGACGTCCTGCTTGACGTCGAGGTGACACTCAACAACCGACCGTTGAGCTACCTAGAGGAAGACATTCAGCTACCCATCCTGACCCCGAGCACCTTCCTTTATGGTCAACCGAACATGCTTCCAGAGTTAGAACCTCATCACGTCCAGGAACACGACCTGCGGAAGAGAGCTAAATATTTGAGGAAGTGCAAGGATACACTATGGTCACGCTGGACAAGAGAGTACCTCCGCGGACTGAGAGAGAGACACCGGCTGAAGCACAAGGGAGACACGACCTATCCATCCAAGGGAGAAGTCGTCATCATCAAATCAGAAGAGAAGAATCGAGCACAGTGGAAGTTGGGAGTCGTAGAAGACCTAATCACCGGCCGTGATGGCGTGATTCGTGGGGCAAAGCTGAAAACTGGAAAGTCACGCCTGGAGCGCCCAATACAGCATCTGTACCCTCTAGAGCTGAGTTGTGACATGCCGATGCAGAACCCACCGGAGCCGCTGAATCCAATGGCGCCAATCTACAGGCCGCAAAGGGATGCCGCAGCAGCAGCCAGAGTTCGTATCCAGGATATGAACGAGGACGAACAATGAACTGAACAATGCATAAATTTAAGAACCCCAAGAACTATGAACATTACGAGTGAACTTTTATATTTTTTGAGCATTTCATGCCAGATGGCACATTGATTTTAAAACTCTAATATTTGTTATGTTATGATGCTGCTTGGTCAACAGACTGCAGTTCGAGACTCTTAAATTCAACGACTGATTTTCTATCTGTTGATTAAGTTCTGGACATTTGCTCTCTCGAAGCAAATGGGGGGAGGGTGTCGTAAATCGCGTGTTTACATATGTAATCAAACCTCATATCGCATATAGAATTTGATTGTTAAGTGACCGGAAAGAGATAGGCATCGAATCTGCCAAATCAAAGGAAACATAAAACGAATCGCTTTATCTTTCGTTGAAAAATTATCAGGAGTTGTGTTGTAATAAAACCGGGGATGCTGTGAGTGAAGAATATATGTTTAAAACCTTACATCGTGAGTGAGTGATTTAGGACCGTTTAGCGCGAGTTTATCGGGACAACAGTGTGTTGCAAGCAAATATCCCATTCCCAACAAAGAATCTTCACAGACATACTACTTTTTATGGCCTCATTTGTGTTTAACAAGGTTAAATGAGTTTCGTTTTTTTTCTGACATACTTCTTACGTACTTCTTTCAAGTTTTCCAGTATGCAATCGGTGGAATGTGCTCTTAAAACTCGTTAACATGCAGCGTAAAAATACCCCTGAACTAATGAATGATGGGATCTGGTGTGAACTGATAGTATGTGCTTTGCACCGGTACGGTTCTTGGGTGCTTACCATTTGACAGAAAAATCCGGTTGGGGTGTCGAAAGCATAATGGTAAGCGATTTACCAGTTTACCGTAGAAATGCCCCATCCGTTACGGTTTGAATTCAAAAAAAGGGCAAATTTGTGTACCGTGAGTCTGGAACCGAGAAGGAACCGAGAAACTGGTTAATGGTAAGCAACATTCCCTTTGGTCCGTACCAACCGGAATGAAAGGACTACCTCAAAACGTACTCCTCAATTTTCCGTTGGAATTTCCGAAAAGTGACCTTACCATTTACCTTCCATCCAGAATTTCCGAAATTTTCTGTCAAATGGTAAGCACCCCTTGTGTCAATCCGCTGGGGATTGCACGTGGTCAATCGCACTCGAACTTCGTGCTATTTTAGTTGGAATCATTGCTGAATGGTCTTTTCATATCATGGGGAGTTCAGCCGTTTTCTAGTGTCAAAATACATAGAATACAGCGAATACACTGGCTGCATATCACTGTATCTATATATTGTTTGATAACATGTAATATGTAATCTTTGCTCAATGTCCCGAAAATATCTCAAATTTCCCGAAAAAATTCCCAGGTTTCCCGATTCCCGGCAAAATCTCCAGATTCCCGGAATAAATTTGTTTTTCTCCCGAAACAGCCCTTGTTAGAGCTGTCACCCCCCGTGAACATTACATGTCGAACATTACCCGAATCTTTATCAGTATTTGGAGTGTATTAATAAAAATCATGAAAAGTTCGACGCAAGGATCGTTAGTTAGGATCGACAGATTTTTTTTACTTCCTCGTCAAGCAGTGATTGCTTGGCGAAGAAGTAAAAATCCTAGGTAAGTAATACTATGTAATCAAACTGTGTCTACTCTTATTATTCGTTTGTGGCGAGTCCACTTCATTGGTGGCGAGATGACTGTAAATACTCATCGACAGCCAGTATTTTAAAGGAGTGATGTAAAACGCAATCTAGCTAATTTCGACCATCAGAAAATATTGTTGAAGAAGATTGATTGCAATTGGGCAGCAATTGGGGTCGACCTATAATCTGTACTTAAGGCGAGGCCTTTCACTAAACACCGTAACCGATCTAATAGGCTCCCGTGACGTCTATTTAAGTTTAGGAGCCCGAACGGGGGCGTATGATAGATAAGAAGCGTTTAAAAGATAAGGACGTTTATTCTAGTAACCCAATTAAACAAACGCCACAAAACTAATATGCTTACGGCGAATATATCACTGCAATTTATAAATACGGTCAAACTCTCGCCTTGAGGACAACCCGCTATAGCGAACACCCCGTTAAAACGGACAGTAACTAAATCCCCGGCAAAAACAAATTACAGACGTTTGACTGAAATAAACTCCCGCTATTACGGACTCTCGCTAAGAGGACACTAACTCGAGGTCACCATTTTGTAGAAGTCTGTGAGCGTGAATACCATTTTCCGGTTCCAGCGACCGCGGGGTCAGAAACTCCGGCGCAATTACGTTCATCCCAAGGACTACGAGGAAGAAGAAATCATCACTCAAGAAACAGCATTCACAGGAAAGAATCAGAATCGCCGCAGGATGAAAATAACGGCAAGAGTAAGTAAAGCTATCGTGGTCCCTCTTTATGCATGAAACGTCCTCATGGTTATAACAGGGGCACCCAACGACGGTTTCCTCCTAAATACATTGAAAACACTTTTTAGTCTTTCTAGAGTACGTTGGATCTCTAGAAATGATATTCTAAGGTGCGCTATAAAATTTGTATCTGTTCGGTCATCCTAGGGGAACGTGAGTGTTCTCAAAATTACAAGGGCTTCAGTATTATTTTAGACGCAATTTAACGTATTACGAAGGTGACAATTTTTCTGATCCTCCTTCCATCACAGTTTTGAATCCGAAAATTTTAGGCTTCCTATTTGCTACGAAAAATAGTCTAACCTGGGAAGTGAAATGTGAAAAATCAAGCTTCAGAAAATCGTGAGGGATTTATTAAATAAGCTTGAAAAATTGTGCATGAATGGAATGGTCATCTAGAAATTTTTAGCCGTTCTCAAGTAATGGAAAATTTTAGGCAATATTTGGCCCTCCGAACAGATATTTTACCGAAAACAGTCGTTGGGTGCCCCTGTTAATACGATCGAACACTATGGGCGCATTCCATTGAGCCCAAAATTCCAGAAATTTCGGTTAGAAATCAAATGGAAAGTACCATTTCGGTTCGGTCCAACCGGAATATTTGAGACCACCTTTGACCGATCCGGTCTTTTTGGTCGGTCGGACCGAAATGTCCCTTTCCATTTGACAAAATTGTTGTCCCCAGTACCGCTCTTTTGTATCCTGCTTCCCTTCGCATAAAAGCCCCTCCGGTTATAAGCCCTCATTCTTTGCTCGAACAATTCAGCTAGCAAACTCGTTCCCAAGGTTCTCTCCTACCCGCCCTAAGGAGCGAGAGAGAGAGACCCTGGAAAACGTTGGTCACGTGTCTCCCGGGAGAAAAAAAAAACAGGAAGTAAAACCACTTATGAAGATGTGTAAGCCCAGGACTTATGAGCGGCAGTTTGCGGTACTTTGAGAAGGAATTTTGAAGCATTTCCAGTCATTCTAGGAAATTTAAATTTCACATTTTCCTGTGGGAGCAAGTCCCTGGACCTTCTTGGTATGCTAACTCTTACGCGCGTAATGAAACCAAGAAACCTAGAAACTGCACTAGGAATTTCCGTCCATTCCAAACGTTCAATACATTAAAATTCTAACATGACTCCGTGGCTTTCTCGTCATTTTTCTATGCAGTCGAACCTCCATGTGCAACCGCCTCTCATAAGCAACCACAGATCCAAAACACCAGACTTTTCCCAGTCAAAGCCTTACAGTTGAAACCTCTAGTAAACGACCAATACCTGTAAGCGCCCGCAACCCCTTATTGGGAGTGAAAGTTTAATGATTTTCTATTGTTTTTGAGCTCTTGTAAGCAACCACTTGACGCATTCTGTGATCTCTATGTTCGCTGTGTGCACTGTGCTTCCTAGAATATACGAAGAACTTTAGAAACAACATGGACTTACACTTGGCGTAACTTAGAAATTGTATGCAATAAATTATCTTCCATAAAGTAGACGTGCCCGGACCTCTTCTCGGAAGAGGCTCGCTTTGGTTCGATTCTTGTAAGCGACCACCTAGTCTTTGCATTTTGGGTGGTCGCTTACAGGAGGTTCGACTGTATTTGGTTTGGTTTTCTTTGTGCTCAAATCTCTTATGGGAATTGTGAGACAATGGAGCCGTGAAAAATATGCAATTTTGTCCCTAGAGCCTTAGCCTGCGTAGCAGGCGCTTGGAAGTAGCGGGCGAAACAGAGAACGGGCGCGCGCGAGGGAGACACGCAAGGGGTGAGGGAGCGCCTGCACGGAAGGCCCCCGAAAATCGTTTCAACTCGCACTCTATGAGTGCGGATATTTCCAATTGGTCGAGAGGCTCCCGAGGGAAAAATTAACCGCGCGGGGCGAGAAAACTGTCAATCAATAGTACATGGACATCGTAGTGAAGATCTTGCATTACACCATTAGCTCCCGAAAACACTAAATTGTATACAATCGAAGTTCAGGTCTCGGAGGTTACTTCAATCTGGTTTAATGTGGCTGTAATCTCAAAGAAAAGTTGGAGTGTTCAAACGGTATTCACGATGGAAAGAATTGACATCGGATACGCATCAACAGAAGTGGCGAGAGACAAAAGAATTGTCGAATCGTTGCAATGAAGATCAGAGGAAATATTCTTTGCTCAGGAGAACTTGGCGGCTTGTGCTGTCGATGGAACGTATACCATCAAAACTTGGACATGATTGATGAAATGAAACACTTACCAGGGACATGAATTTGAAAAAAACATTTCACTATTGTATTATTGGCCGTTCCGAGGCGACCTGAGGTCTGCTGTTTATGTCTCATTACTACAGTAGAAAACATGTCGGTACAGTTTGTGTTCTGAGGTTTAGGTCCGCTTAGTAAGACATGTCTGCTCCAAAAACGGCTGCCAGTTAGCGCAGTAAAAGCAATATGGTCATTTTCCACGTACGCTGTGATCGTTGGTGTTTGACCAGAACAATATTTTTAGTTTTTATAATACACAGCATGCATTCTTTAAAAGATACCCAGTTTTGACTTTGTTATTTCCTATTTATTGTGCTCATGTTAAAAAACGATTTAAAGCTGTGTGTTAACCATCAGTTTATTGCTCCATCGCTCTATAATCAGATAACCCAGCTGATATATTTAGACCGAAGATAAAATGTACAACGCTTTTTGGCGGCTTGCTTTGTTTCTGCGAGGTCAGTCGTTTTCTGTCAAAACTTTTGACAGATCACGCAACGGCTGCCAAGTAATTAGAGAGGGGGCGGGAAACGATTTTCGGGGGCCTTCCGTGCAGGCGCTTCCTCTCCCCTCGCGTGTCTCCTTCTCGCGCGCCCGTTTTTTCTTGTGCCCACTACTTGCAAGCGCCTGCTACGCAGGCTACTAGAGCCTTGGAATCGTGTGAGAATTTTGGTAATCAAACGTGGGTTATTAAGGAATGTGGGAAAACGAGAAAGGAACTGGGGCCGAAATGCGTCCCGCAATTGTTTCTGGGATTGTTACAGGGGACGCGCGGTCAGCTATTGGCCAATTATTTTCCCCTGTCCCTAGTAACAGTCCCAGAAGTCTCTGCGAACGTTAACTCGGCCCAGTCTCCTCGCTTTTAAATTGGCGAATTAAGGAATGTGGAAGCCGTGCGGGAGAAATAAGAAGTTAGGGTAGATTTGGAAAATTGGTTGATACCTCTGGTAAAACCTTACATACGCCACTGCTAACGTCTTTCTATGATTTGTTACTGCCTTGCAGACAAGATGCTCGTCCGAGATTTACCCGGGCATATTTTTATAGAACTGGGTAGATTACTTAACCCAAAGTCTTTTAACAACTGGGCAAAATTGGCAGGACTTCTTGGGTTTACAAGCACTCACGTTCAAAACTTTGGGTTAGAACCAGAAGAGGCGACCCAAAATTTATTGAACGAGTGGGGGCAGCAGGAAGGATCGACGGTCGATGTTCTTATTGACATTTTCAAGGAAATGAAGCGGGACGACTGTCTTCAAGTGCTGAAGGAATGGAACAGTAGCAGTTAAGGTGCGGTGGAACGGGTAACAAAAACGTGCAGCTTGTTTTGCAAAAGCTTTGTTTTGCCTTTTACCAGCCACATTCAAACCTGTTGCAGGTTGCGAAAAGTTGTTGCAGAAAGTAGGGAGTGGTTCTACTTTGTGCCACAAAATCTGCCCATGTGCACGTTTTACCGGCCCAAGGCAAACTTCTTTTGCAGCAAGTTACGTAACTCCCGCGTATTGCATGACTCCCGCGTAATTTTATCCATTAAAGAGTCGGTATTCTCGCAACATGCAGCAACCTTTACTTGTTTTAAGACAGGCTTGAACGGGGGTGTTAAAAAGCGGAACATCGCTTTTCAACACGTTCTGCGGCAATGTTGCCAAAAAAAAAAGTTCCACGTTGTTGTTGCCCGTTTTACCGTAGCTTTGAAGGTTTGTTCGAGGTCTCTATGCCAAATGACCGAAATGCACGAGTACATGAAAGCCGCGATGGCCAAACACTGGTCAGTGGTGTATACGTTCCGGATACTGCATTGGCCTAAGATTAATCAGGGGCATGTTCTTTGCAATTTGTTTGAGCGTTCGGTAGGCAAAGTGCCGCCTGATTCATGTTCATATGTGTTCAGATCATAAACTTCAAGGGTGAGAAGAATGAAGGGATTTTTTCTCAAACGCGTTTGACGTGACACTCGGTTGAGAAGTGCCCTTCCCAGCGCGAAGAACAGCATGTTCTACAGCATGTATATAACAGCATGTTCTACAATGCTTTTAGTATTCCTAAGATGCAGTCAATGATTAATTGCTTGAGAAATAATAGGAACTGATGATCAAAAGTTAACAATTACGGTACTTTTTATTCTTTTTAAATGCTTAAATATTAAAAAGCTGCCTAGTGTTTTAGTTCGGCTATTGAAACGAAACGTTTAGGTCTATGGCCAACTTTAGCTCTAAACAAGCTCACAGTACTAAAATCCCCTTTGAAAACTGATCGGGAAGTAACAATCCGAGTTTGATTTATACCTTCTAAAGCCGTGATTCAGATCTACACTTATTCATCTCTTACTTACATTACTTCAGGCAGCGAGTTTAGAACCTTTCCAAGGTTTTGGAGGACCTCTCTGTTCAACGTTAGAACTGCATTCGCAATTTGTTAATTGAGGTTATTCTTCGGGTCCGTTCGTACGATCGCAAGCGTAGGCAGATATTTGTGACTAATCTCTTCGATCGCACTTTAATGGACCATTAAAGTTCTGCATTCAGTCTAATATAAGCATCCACCAGTTTTCTGGATTTAACCAAGCAATGAAAGACAATACAAGGGATTTTCAGAGTTTATTCAATTTATTGTTACTCCGAAATACGGTCAATCGCACGTACGCGTCAATAGAAAATCAGCAATAAGCCAATTTACAGTTGTACGTTGAACAACCCAGCCTATGAGTGGAAACGAGGCTGGAGGTGACTTCGTTTTGGTAGAAACCACGTTATGCATAAGAATATGACTAAAATTTGAAAAGCGTGTAAGGTTACTTTTTGCGCTGCTCCCGTTATAAAGACTCCTCCGAAACCGGAAGCCGCGCATGCCATGAAAAGTCCTTGTCACCCATGGTATCGTTTCTGACCCCGCGATTGTAAAACGTAGCGAATGGTTTACGGCAAGAGAGATCCTCTCTTGTTTACAGTCGACTCTCTTTTGACGGACTTCTTTATAAGACGCTCACCTTGGTGAAACGGACGCCTGGGGTTGGTCCCTTTATTCAGTTTATTTGACTCTCTCAGACGGACATCACCCTTGAAACTACACTTAAGGGCTTCTGTCTTAGAGAGAGTTGACTGTATTAGTTGGCACAATCTTCAATGTCGATTTTGGTTAGTTTATGGTGCCACTACTGCAGCTAACATGTAACGCAAATTATTTACCGAGCCTAAGCGCTTATGGCTTCCATTCTTTCATGGATTGGTGAGAGCGTTCAAATGTTATTTTAAATTACTGCAACCAGTAACAGTTTAGTTAAAAAATAATTGTTTTAAAAAGACATTTCCGGTTAATTCTATTGAGGATGTAAGTGAGTAACTTCACATTAAAGATAGTAGCTTATATATTATGATAATTGCTTGCTGAAAATCAACACTTCGTTGCGAAGACTATCACCAAAAAAGTCGTTTCTTCGGAATATTCCTCTCTAATTTAGAAGATCTTCTCTTTCATTTGATAGGGACAAGGTCTAGACTAAGTCGAAATTTGGCGGTCTGTTCGAAAAGCCTTATGTTTAGTCACACTCAATAATTCATTCGCAGAAATTTCGATAGACATTTGTGTCAAAAGGTTTGAGGCTGACCTGAGACATGTCTGGTTTTAGAAACCCCTCGCACATAGTCAAGTTAGGATTCAGAAAAGAGTTGTGAGGAAAGTTTGAGGATGCACGATGAGTTGAGAAATATTTTTAAATAGGGAACCTGTCAGAGATGTTCCGTGTAGGCTTACGATTTGTGATAAAGGGCACAAAATAATGGAAGTGAGATTCTAGGTATCTTTCACAATCTGCGAAGGGTCGATCGGCCTGGATATCGTCTATAATAGATTGCAATATTGTGGAGCGAGCACAATTGTATATTTGTGACTCATTCATACTGTAAATAGTAAGCTTACGCGGAACATTCCTGATTAGTTCCTGGAGTCAAATTCGAGGGAGATCTGTGGATAAAATCCTATGTTGTTACCACGCAACGAAGGTCCTAAGTAGTGTTTTTACTTGATATGGTTAGTTTTTCTGTATTTTCAGGGGCGTAACTACCCGTGCGAGAGTACGCGCGCGCGTACTTATAAAATTTCGAAGATAGCTAAAAGACAAAAAAGCAAAGAAAGCAATGGAAAAAGGTAAATGAAGGTTGACCGTTAACCTCGTCCCAAGGTTCTTCTTGTTTTCCAATATGGTGGCGGCAGGAAAGATGATCCTGGGACACAGCAGATCACGTGATCTAAATCACGGAGATGGAGATGGAGACTATATTCAAAATGGCGGCCAAGAAGAAGCTGTGAGAGGATCGGGGAACAAGACTGACAAAGGCAAAGTAAATGCAAAATAGAGTGTGAAGGAAATTTTTATCAAACAAGGTAACAACATAAAAGCACAAATACCAGTAGGTCTTTTTTGTTGCTGCTGCCACATTGGAAAACAAGAAGACCCCGGACGAGGTTGGGATAACCGGTGCAATTGCCCGGCTACGTCATTTGCCTTTAACATCTTCAAGATTGGTTTGTTTCAGTTCCCTGATCTTGCCACCCGCAAAAGCCGTATTTACTGCCGCCTGAAGAGCCAATCCAAAGTCGAAGAAAGGTGATAACCTCACCATATTGAAGAAAAAAATGGAAACGTAACGTTCCGGGAGACAGGGTAGGGTTGATTTTGAAATTTGCGCGTACCTCGTGAAAGTTTCTAGCTACGCCCCTGATTTTAGAGGGAAAAAATGAAATTTAGGAATTTTCACAAATTTTTGTATCTGTAAGTAATTGAAAGGGGTCTGTGGAATGAATACGTATAAGCCTGAGGCACTTTAAGAAAACGGAGGTTCTAGAGCTACATATTAAGCAGTACATTTATCGGACTCAGTATTTGTTAACTTATTATAAAATTAAGGTTCATATTGAAAGTCGACTTTAAAAGGAAATATTGTAAGATAATTTATTATTTTGTTAAAGAAAATCTTTGAAGACTATCAAGAGAGGACGTTTATAAGCACCCTACGTTGCTTCAGGATTGCATTATTTTTGTACAGAAATAGTACATTTCTAAAGATGATCGGACGTAAGCTCTTCTCAAAATAGAGCTGTTTTCAAAAGATTTTGTTGTTATCACCATGGCTAATTTGCAGGGCAGAGAAAGCCAGTGAACAGCTAGCGTGCATTGCATTTGTTTTCTGGTGACTACAAGCAAGAAAATCCGCGCGCGTCACTCGCCTGAAAAAATAAAACGCCTGCATTGCAAGTTAGTTATTCTAATTAAAGGCATGCTTGCGTTGCAGGCCTAATCTTATTCTGGTTAGTAACGTCTGCGCGACAAAGCCCATCTCTTTGTTCTGGGCCTCAAACGGACTCAACGAATTAACGGAATTTCCCTTCAACCTGATTAGCAAATTGACAACGGCATTTTTCACAGGCCACTTGTGGCGTGTACTCAGAGTACACTGTACTCGCTTGGGTCCCAGAGCAAGGATTTGACGCTGTTTTCCAGATGGACTTAGCCAGAAGTAGGCGTACTGTACCCAGAAACGAAAAATTGGCCATTTTGAGCTCAAGCGGGAGACTGGTGGGTGTTGTTTCCTGTTGCACTATGGGATTGTTTTGTGGACCCGGGTGGAGGGGGGGGGGGGGGGGCCTAGCAGCGAGTTCTGGGACCGAGTTCAATGAGCGCTTCTTTTGTTGGCTTCAACGAGGTCGCAAAGGAAACTGGGCCAATTTTGTCCCCAGAAACAGTCCCACAGTGCAATTCGACACAAAGTCGACCCAGTGTCAGGAGAAAGCCCCAGATAACCAAAGCTTAAGAACACTGGTAAATAATATCTCCGCTATTAATTAAAAACCGTTGTCTATATAAAAATAGTTAACACTATCTATTTTTCCTTAATCTGCAGTGTACACAAATTTCTTACTCGTAGAATTGACTCTACATATTTTAACGCGTTCCAGTTCGTTTCAAATAAAAGTGATGCAGTTGCTTGAGATTCATTTCTAATGAGAGCAATTCCTTGATCTTTTAGTGCTCTTTGTTTACGTTATTGGTTGAATCAAATTTCCCACGCGGCAAGACCAATCAGAAGCACCACCCAGATCTGGGTAGTGACACGTCATCAGTATGGAATTTCTGCGCTCGTTTCTCAGACGTCATTTGGCGGGGAAACCAGTCGTGGCGTCGCGAAATATCGGCTGTTTGCGCGAGGTAGATTGTTGATCGAGCTCGATGAATATGTCGAGCTCGAAGAACTTGTATTGAGCTCGGTTTCCCCAGATAACGGATATGATCCGTTTACATAATGTTATAATTTCCACTATCCGTAAGAGCAGGAACGCAATGTTTAATCAAGGCGTGAAGCCTGAGAATTTTCGAAACATGTATTGTAAGTGTTTTAAACAGCTTCGTGAACTGTCCCCAGAGTATTTCATCTCTATAGCCTTACAAAATAATGTATTTCTCAGTTTAACAAGTGTTTAGTGAGAAATGTCAAACAAAAGAGGCCAAAATAGCAACGATGTGTCAAGTATACTTATGTAAATACACACGAAACTGAAGAACACAGTTTTAGCGTTTACTCTGATCACTATCCAAAAGACATTTCCAAGCTAATAGCCTGACAAGAAGAAAGATTGCTCGAGGAGAGGGTCACTGTGTAAATGGTAGCTGTAACGTCACAAAATGGGCACTGAAAATTTTACGGAATGGCAAACTGGTAAGAACTGTTTGTGAGTTATTCCTTTCTTGATTAAGAAGTCGTATCTTGAATTGCTTTTTCTGTTTTCTCTGCTAGAATACTTCGAATTTCATTTTAGAATAAGCTTTGACCGGTCGACGGTTCTTTGCTCATTTTAGGCTGCCAGCTTTATTAGCTTCTGTTTATATTTTGTAGATTTGTGGTGAATTTTTAAACTTTTTCATTGCCAGTTTGCAAATTAGCTAGGATGACCGCCATTTTTATTGTAAATGTCAATCCTTATTAGCACTCCATTGTTTCAGTCATGCAGCCTCGTATTTCCTCTGAGGCTGAATTCCAATTCCTCCCCTGACTTTTCAATTAGACGAATTTTACCAGTCTTAAAACGGTCCTTGCATGTGACCAAATGAATTGCACACGTAAAAATTACAGAAATCCACCTTTAGGCTATGTTAACAAAATACCGGGTAGTTTGTTATGCCGACACGAATAGCTAGCATAGTATGAACACCTACCCGATATGTAACCCTCCACTTTAGAGATCAGCGCGGCGTAACTTCGCTCCGTTACAGAAATCGCGCCGAAATCACCGTTCGTAGGTGTGTCGGCGCAAAAGCTATATTGTGCAGTGTGAACACAACATTAGACAAGAAACTTTGTTCCGGTCATGATACCTCTCTCCACCCGGATGTATAAATGGGTACCAAAAGACATTCTGCTTGGGGTAATCCTGCTTTGGGCCTGCACCCCGTCGATATAGGAGGAAGTAGTAGTAGGGTGCTTAATGTAACGAGAAGTTCAAAAAAGCAATACGTTTAATAAGCACTCAACAACAACTCTACACATGCAGCATAGACTACGAGTAGTCCCCCATTTTTCCTCAGGGATAGTAGAGCGAGCGAAACGCGAGCGTGCGTGAAAATCACCCCACGCGCGAGAAAAGACGAAACTTTCTCTCCCCGCCGCGTGTCGCCTTCAGTCTCGCGTGGGGTGATTTTCGCGCGCGCTCGCGTTTCGCTCGCATTACTATCCCTAAGGAAAAATGGGGAACTACCCGTAGTCTACATGCAGCACATCTTTTTCAACATTTCCTTGCCGTTGTGCGACTACGGCGGGAAAAATGCAAGATTTCACGCTTTATGGAGACGTAAACGAGAGCCGAGACGGCGAAATTTTCCTTCTTTTCATTTTCTGAACTTGGTTATGGTTCTTCGGAATTCTCCTCCAATAGAGTTCGCCGGTTCTTACGAAGTAACTTTGTTCAATAATCGCGATAAAGATCGAAAGAATGCGAATTCACTTTGAAAGCGACGTTTTCGTCTTGAATCATATGGTCCCTAATAATGCTCTATTAGAGGTGCTTCGTGTTACTGAAAACGGCATAAGAGTCCAGCAGTATGCATGGGCTTGATCATTGGATGGAGATAGAACCTGCACTATACCATTCTTTTTGGGGGGTCGAAATTAACTGGATGGACAGGGTTGTAAGAAACAGACCCACTATCTTTGCAGCAGAGCTATCAGTTTCATGAGCATAAAGCTAAGCTTTGAAGACCCTGTCCAGAGGGACACCAATAGAGTTATTTTATCTCGTACTCCCGATAGAGCGCTTTTCGATTGAGTGTCGTAAAACCAAAACCAAAGTAATCACAACGGCCAATTAGAACAAACGAAAATATCAGAGGGAGCCAATGAGAAATCGAAGTAAACGCATGTAACCGGCCTTAAGCGCGGGAAAACGCGAGTAACCAAGTCGCGATTGGTTTTAGTTTTGTATCTGATTGGCTTAGAAGGTGGCGCGAGTTTTCTAGACCACTCACAGAGCAGAGTAAAGCAAAACCAATGCAATCCCGGATTACTTTCGACACTCAATTGAAAATTACTCTAAAAACCCCAATCCCGCATTGGGTTATAGGCTTGACCCGATCCCGAAACTCGATCGGGGTTGTGATGAATTTTCAGGCCGCCAGACCAACCATGATATCTGCTATCATGTTAGCTATTCCAGTACATAATTTCATGGGCGGAGTCAGGGGTGGTATGAGGGGACCGCAGCCCCCAGTTTTTCTGTGAAATTTTGTAATATTTTTAATGAAGTCTTAGTTTTAATTAGCCTGAATTTCGTCCGATTACTTCGAGTCGTTATTACTCCCTCAGTTCAGTAACGCCTGAATCGACCGGCCGTTAATGCCGTCCAGTGACGTCACTACTCTTTGACCTTTGTTTTAATTCATGCAAAAAGTAAAACACGATTTTCAAGTGGCAAACTGAGAAATATCGTTTGAAAATGTCTGCATGATACAGAACTGGTTTATTTTTTTCGATCGTAATTCATGTTTAACGTTCAAGTTATCAACTGCAAGCAGTACAACTCTGAAGCGATTGATCATGAGAGGAGAAAACGACTCGAAGCAATCGGATGAATTTCAGGTTAAGTTTTAATGATCAGTATCTATATAGCTGGCTGGCAAGTGCCAATCCCTCCCCCAACCTCCCCCCCCCCCCCCCCCCTCGCCATTTTTTATTTATTTTCGGAATCCCTCCATAATCCGCCCCTACAGGTTTGCTTATATTACTTACGTTCCTGCCATACTATCTGAAAGCCTAACACATGCCACTACAGGTCTAGCGACCTAAGTAGCTAAAATGAAGACATGTTTGCTCCTGCTGTCCGTAGGAGTTATTAATCCATTCCCAACTGTAATTCACGTCCTATCGTTTACCAACGTGGTTGAAAACAGACCAACACGGTCGAAAATTTCAAGTGCAGCATAACCAATAAATGTTTGACGATAGAACTTAAGAGATGGACTATAAACCAAAACAGGAACTCTGTTGTAGGTAAAATCCAAGGTTGGCCTTAATTCCAGTCATACTTACTCAGTGATTCAGATCCACGTCGGTCTTCGGACACAGTCCGAGACAATTTTTATTTGTCCGAACAAATTTACCTAAATTATGACAAATGTCCAAAATGAAAATAAAATATGAAATACTAAATGTGTCTTGTAGTAGCTAGTTACGTTAGAGATGGGTACAATTTGCAACCACCGCCCTGTTGGCGGTGACGAAAAGCCAAAAGGAGCGCTTGTTATAACGCAAGAATATCCTGTGACGATTTTCCTTTGTTATGAAAGTCTCGCACGTTTGAACATATTTTTTTGTGTGCTGTGTTTGTAATTTTAACATTCACTCCATGTTTAATAGGTATATAAAGAGGAAAACAAAATATCTTCACATCGGCATTCTGGAAACACAGACTTCAAACTTGAAAGAGTATGTTTATTCAACTTTAAAGCGGTCATGTCTTGGCAATGCTATTAGACCTTTTACTCGTGAAAGTATATTTTAGGGATTTTGAAAGGTTCTAATTTTCATCTATTCTGTCATAAGACAGTGATAAGAAGACAAAATAATGTCCGACAAAAACTAAAAATGTCCTAAGAAAATTCAGCCCTTTAGGACATTTGTCCTAAACACTTTTTCATGGATCTGAATCACTGCTTTCATCAAGAATCGACTTTCATGTTTACCCGGAATACGTAAAATTGACGCATGCACAAACCCAAGAGACGATACCACACAAACACATGTCAAATGCATGTGGACTAACCTTGAACCATTCAGAGAAACAGCAACAAAACTTTCAACTTAATCAGACATATCTTTATAAAGAAAGATAAAATAGTGATACAGGCAAACTAGGTACGTACGTAACCTAAAAGAGGAAAAAGTAGAAATTTACCTGTGAAAATAGAAAGGATTTTTATTTACTTTTTTATTATTATTATCCTTTTTTTACCGAATATGAGTTCTTTTCCACAACATTTCCCGAATCTCGCATCATAAAATCGCTAAATCCCGTATCTTGTCTCAGGTCATCCCAAATCTCGCTCCGCCACCGTTCATTGTGTTGCTACGTAACGCTCCTCCGCTACCCTCTGGGTGTCAGACTCTTTTATGCTGCGGTTTCCGGTTTCGGTTAAGTCTTTGTACTAGTGGCTTCGTGCTTCTTCCGGAGATGTGTCGTCCTGCAGCCGACACCGAAGTATCCTGCTGCACGAAGAAAAAGACCCTGTTGCCCTGGCACTACTCCCCAAAAACGTCTGCTCACCAGGCCACATTCCTTTCACCACATTTGAATAACCGATCAAACTTCTGGTTCCATTTCTGGAAGTGACTCGAGTTGAACTGACTCAATTCCCCCAATCACGGCCATGTCTTTAAGGGTGTCCTATGTGAGACTGATAAAAATTGGCACTAGAGGAAGCTTCCAATCTAGTATCGTCCTTACATTCGTACTCAAACTTTCTGAGATATCATCCGCTGAGGCAAAAAGGGCATCTGTAAATTGTTTTCACTCACGTGGTCAGCAGCTATGCAAATTCCGGGTCATCATACGTTTCTGGAAAACTGCCCACCTACCCGTCCCATAAGCCAACATTTTTGTGTTGATGTTTGCTTAGGGGAGGGGTAGGTGGGCAGTTTCCCAGAAACGTAAAATGATCAAATTCCTTTGAGCAAGAGTTCCATTCCTAAGGGTTATTCTTTTGGTACAGCAACATGGCCGCCGTCTCGTTGTTTTGGAACATCAATGGCAGCCTTCATGTTATGTGAAAACGTCCACAGTAATGTTCTTAAGATTGAGACTCTTGCATTTTCAAGCGTTTTAGCTTGCGTCCACACTTAAACGATCAAAAACAGACGTTTATGAAAACGGAGAGTTCTCAAAACGAACTTGAAAGCGTAGATATTTTTTATCGATTTGCTTGAACTGATAAAGTGAAGGTCTTCAAAACCTGACGTCATAGCAATTCATACATGAAATTTTTATTATCCTACTGATAAAAAGATAAATAAATGAATAAGTGAATGAATAAATAAATAACGATTTAGATTTAGGGGTAGCACATCCACTTAATGGTTCTTCGTCTACCTGATTTCTGGTCAAACTAGAACTTGGAATGTTGGTTTTTGAGGAGAGGGGAAAACCTAGTACACGGAAAAAAAACCTCTCGGAGCAAAGGAGAGAACTAACAACAAACTCACCCGACAAATGGCATCGACACCTGGATTTAAACTTGGACCACATTGGTGGGAGGCGAGTTCTCTCAACCTCTGCGCCACCCTGTTCCCCTGGTAAAAAAAATGGCGGGAATAAAGGGAGATGCAAGTGCACTAAATAATTCGCCCACATACCTGGCTGGAAACAAGGACGTATCGACAGTTACTCATTTCCGATGGCCGCGGAAACGCTAATATAGACGTAGAGTTTTCAATTCATTTTTGTGACGTCATTAAGAAACCACAAGAAAAATGTTTTCGTAGAAAAAGGTGTAACTGCTCAGCAATGCTATTCTCGATCTCTCATCATGCATTATTGCCCTGTTTACAAGTTTTAGAGCGGGACACAGACCTAACTGGAAAATCTGGACCATTTACAGACTGAGATAATAACATGTCTAACATGAATTTAGAGACTTTTTATAAGAGGGCAAAACATTCGTGCTTTACATGTATATGGACTAGAAAATGTCTGTAAAATCATTTTTGTAGACATTTTATGCAGCTTTTGTGATATCTTTATTTCTAGAATGTTTATGAATCGTAATAACTGTAAATTTCAGTTTGTATAGACAAGAAGGCAAGACTAATACGACTCTGACGTATCCAAAAGCGTGCTACACGTATCTGATCTGTTGCAGGTTTAAGCGCGCTATTTTTGAAATCTTAGCTTTACGGACAAAGTTACGGGGCATAGCACGGATTGAAGGTGTGTCAAGTAGCACGCTCTTATAAAACGCCAAGAGTATTCATCAAATGTTTTTCTTGCTTACGGTTCTAGATCTGCTTGTGGAGTTAAGCTTTTAGGCTTAGTAAGTTTTTTAAGAGCGAGGTATATTAATGAAATAATGCCCAACCTCTAGATTTGTGGAATCAATCTTAGCCTTTTTAGCATCAGAAACGTTGAAACCTTTCTCAATTGTTCAGCGGAATAATAGCATGTTATGTTGTTTGTCCTCAACAACCACTCTTTATTGCACCGCTTGCAAGTTTTGACGCGCGTTATAAAAAGGTATGTACGCTGAACGCTAAGTTTTTTTGCTAACAAGAACACAAACTTTATTGAAAACTCCTTAAAAATGGACAGGGTTTAAGAAACCACGGCACACGGCAATCATGTACCCATTACGTGTCAAAAAGCCCGCTATAAAAATCTGGCCTGCTTGCATGTTTCAGCGTGCAAATCGTTGCCTAATGGTGCTAGCACGAACCGAAAGCGTGTCGACTAGCATGCTTATAGAACGCTAAGCGTATTTATCGAAATGTTTTAAATACTTACGAGTCTTTTTACAAGGTCTTTTTACAAGCTTTAGCGCGTTATTTATGGCGTAGCACGTTTATTAAGAACCAGTAATATGTCATGCTTCTCATCTTAGCATTAATAGAGGAGTTGGAAACATCGAAACATGTTCTTATTGCTTACTCACTACAATTATTTGCACACGTTATAGCACTTTTATTATAGAAACTAAGCTGACAGAGCGTAGCAGCTCACCTGAAATTTTTTACGCGAAACACGTTGATAGAATGGAATCGTTCTTACGCACAACGCATTACTATACTACCTGTAAGTTTAAGCGCGTCTTTTTAGCTTTATGACAAAAACTGAATCGCAAGTTTTACACGTAGCATGTTTAAATTTTTTTCTCGCCCACGCATTTCTACGTTGTGTCTATGTTTCAGAGCGTAATTTGTAGAATCGTGGCTTCAAGGCCTAACAAGCATCGAATGTTCGCTGCCAAAATTTGCGCTAGTCATGAAATTGAATAAGCCCAAGAACTTATTCATACTTCAATCACCAATTTCTGCATTTTAAATGACTTGTATGAATCAAGCCTTCCACCACGGCCACTACAGAGGAAGATTTTCTTTATTTTATTTCGATTACATATTGATCACCACTTAATTTACCCGATCGCAACCAGAACTAGTAAATAATATTTTGCAACTGATACCACGCGCACGAGTAACCCCCATGAGACATCACTTTAATTTCACGACTTGGAAGTAGTGAGGTGGGTTTATGCCAAGACATTCTTGTGAGGTAAAAACTCCAAGCACAGGCTTCAAGTAAAATCAGGAAAAATAAACTGATTAACGGGATTAAGGTTGACAGTAAATCGTTCACGCTTAAGTAAATCTTAGCAAATATTCCAAAAGAGTCGGAAATAAATAACAACACTCAAAAGTTCTGCCCAAAAGGTTTCATCTGAATGGTAACACCATAGTATTTCATCCTCAGACTCAAAAATTTTGAATTACATTATAAATAAATAGCACTATGTGAAAGTTCTGATAACGAGGTTTCATTTGAATTGCAACACCATGGGATTTCATCAACAGACTCAAATGTTAGAGATAAATGCTAAATAAGTTAGCGCCATGAGAAAGTACTACCAAACAGGTTTTAATTGAGTGGTAACATCACTGATTTTGTCCATAGGCGCTAGATTTAAAAGTTAGAGTAGCGACAAATCATGATCCATCCTAGGAAGATTAAAAGAACTTTAGAAAAGCTATTTAAAACGGTTCAGGGATGGACAGAAAGGCTGAAGAAGATTAAAACGGATTCCGTCCAAGTGCACTTGAAAAAAGCGGTCTGCTTTTGTCAAGTTTGTCTCCAAAATATTTCTATCAAGTTATGACTTTAGTATAATGCTCGAGAATGATCCATATTTGTTTGGTTGCGATGATTTTCATAGTAAAAGGCATCTCTTTCATCAATTCGCAGTCGCTGAAAATAGGCGGCAAAATCATTTTTTCATCTGAGTTTATGCCCCTAGGTAAAGACGGATTTCAAATTGAAAATCTGTCTACTGTAACGCAATACGATCAACATCGCCCCTTTCACATGACTCCAAATACGGAAACCTCTCTATTTAGGTCACTTCTTTCGCTCCTGAAACCGGATTCCAAACTCAAGACAGTCCTTAGTACCATAATACAGACTCCTCTGTAATGCGGAGTCGGGGAACACCTGATTGCTTGTCCCTTTGGTGTCCGAAGGAGTGACTATTGTGCGTTTTCAGATGACGTCAAGGCGGCTATATTGGCGTCCCAAAACAATCCTGTGGGAGTTGAACTCTTTTCTTATACAAACGCTTTCTTTTATTGCAATTGAAATTTTCATTCATGCTGGTCATATGAGTGAAAACGCTCTATTCCATTAACTTGGCATGTTCTTTGAGGTTTTTCAACAGTAAATGAATTAAGCAACTTGAAGCAAATCCGCCCAACTGATAAGGATATGAATTGGGATGCGGGGCTCTTACGGTTACCAGCGATTAATTTCTTTTATTCCATTACTGTTGACTTTTAAAAGTTAAGAAAAAGGTGCAGAACTGTCAAAAAAATCCTCTCTTGTCTCAAACTATGTCTTCTAGAACATTTTACGAGGGAAACGTTACTATATTAGGAAAGGTTCCACCCGGACCAGGCACCGAGTTAAGGTGGCTCGGTGGGGTTTTTCAGGGTCAATGCCTCCCAAGTTTGAGAATTAACTACGTCGCCATTAACAAATATTTGGAAAACTGACAACGTTAAAGATGAAAATTTGTTATGGTCGGTGTTAAAATGACATGGGAGCTGTCATAGCAATGAAATGACATCATTACCTGTTTTAATTGCAGCCGTATTTCTCGGCACTGGGGGGTTTTTTTGAAAAAAGAAATCGTGCAGTTTGAGCGAAGAGAGCGTTATCGAGATATGTTGGGATGAAGTTTTTATGGTTAGAAATCCGTTAAGAAAAATCTTGATCTTCGGCCGTTAGCTTTAGCAAACGAAGCGCTTTTGAAACGCAGTTTTACCTGGTATTCGTTTCATTCTCTTTTAAAACGTGTTTGAAAAGATCATGGGAATAGCTTTAGCCGATTGTAAGAAAGGGGGATTTGATTAGCATGCATGCATTGAGATACTCTTGTTCGTCATTTCTGTAAATATTTTAGTGTGTTGATTTACATGTATAAAGCTTTCCGTTTTTAGGAACACATTAATTGAGAGTAGTAAACCTTGTATCCTTATCCTGTTTCTACATGTTTTTGGATATGGGAGCTGTCCTTTGTTTACAGTTAACTTGGCTTATACCACTATTAAGTTACTAAAAAAGTAACATGCAGTGGCAAAAATGTCCTTATTTTCACTGAACTTTACTCTGGTAGTTGTTAACCTGTTCTCATGAGAACTAGTGAAAAACCTTTGCAACAGCGTATTTTGAGTTAAACATGTTTTAAAATAACAAGTAATTAGAACCGTACGCATGATATAATTAAGAATAAAATATTAGCCATTAATAAGCGAGTTAAATGAAGATTTCTGAGTAAGAGTGTTAAAGAGAGAAGTAAGAAAAGTTCAGTTAAATAAAGTCCAAACTGCAAGAAGAACAGACGAACTGAAGGTCCTTAAGTTGTTTTTAGTCGAGAGCAAAAGTAAGCGGTAACTTCCAATTAAATTCTCTACTAAGTTTAAATTTTGTCCACTGGATTCTTCCACGTCTTCGAACCTCTCCTCACGAGAGTACGCTGTGAGCTCTGTTTCGATTCTAGCTTGAAATAAGAAGTTAGCTCGGTCCTAAACTTAAAGTAATGAAGAAAAATCCTGCCTCTCACACTATGAGTCACTATTTGAATACAATCAGTTCAAGTTGATTACCAGTTTCCACGTAACTATACGTGAAATCAAGACATAATGCATATACACTCTCGATTTTCGAAAAGGTCTTATTATTGTGGAACTCTTTACGGCCTTGTTTTCACACGGCCTACCTAAAGGAAAACTTAGAAAGATGGGAGGTGGTTTTATGCATCGATTGAGACAATTCAAATGAATGAGACTTGTCACGAATTTGTTCTTGAACCTCTTCCAACAGAGCTCCTTAAATTCAAATCGGATTTCAGTGCTTTACATCAGCTCACTTTCACACGATAGGATCACACGTAGACGCTTGACGGACGGCCTTTAGACCGTAAGTACTCAGTGCCAGTAGTGACCACTCACCACAAACTACCTATCTGAGCTCAATGCTATTGAAAAACTCAATGAGTGCTGTATCATACTCTATTTTACCTTGTGTTGAATGGTAAAGCCCTCCCTCCAGTCTTAATAAAAACGGCTGGTGTGTTTGAATTTCCTGAGAGACTCGTAGTTTTTTTTTCTTCCAAGCTCGTGACAATAAACTTGTTTTTTATCAATAATATAAAAAAAATCTGTGTTAAGAAATAAACCCCGTATGTTTAGGCTATACTGCAAATGAAATTAAATTACAAATTGCAATTTGCTAACATTAAACAGTAGAATTTACTGACGACCGTTTCTAGACATTGCCGGCAGCTGAGATTCCAATTCAAAAGATCTTGTAAGCTTGTGGACATGCTCTCCACTGAGGGCGAGGAATGTGACCGAAACGATGCCACCAAGTTTACAAAACAAATTGGGCCAGTTTGTGCTAAGCCCGCTTGTGATTATCTAGATTTTGATTTCAGTTTTATAAAAATATGACTTCGGGCACCAAAATATTACTAACTTGAAGATTTCTAAGAAGGAGCCCCGGTTGTCGCTCCACAATTGCAACTTGCACAGAAATAATCACAGTTAGGCAGGCTAGTTGTTTTGAATTGCTCCAATTAAAGCAATTCTTTTGTGCTCCTCTAGGGCGGAAAACCCAAGTTTAAATAGAAACTCGTTGAATAACTGAAGTAATTCTGATTACCGTCAATAAATGAATTTATGGGCAAAA
The DNA here is from genome assembly GCA_964035525.1 of Porites cylindrica. Lineage (NCBI taxonomy): Eukaryota > Metazoa > Cnidaria > Anthozoa > Scleractinia > Poritidae > Porites > Porites cylindrica. Next base: position 28,793,219 of record OZ037783.1, read on the forward strand.
TGCGTTGCAGGTTAACGACTGGACGACCGTCAGACATGCCTGAGTTTTTTATTTAAGCTAAGTTTCTGTTCGTTGTTCCTCAAGAATACATTGTTAGAGAGTACTTACTCCGAATTTTGCTTCTGCTTTTCAGCTTACAAAAACTAAAATAGTTCAATTCAGTTCCATTGAGACAATAACTTAAGTGACAGACACGCGCCACGTGTGTGTCAGTGGGGCCCTCATTCCAAGAAACTCAAGGACAACTCCCCGCGGGTATGTTTTATGCCAAACTGTTGTAAATAGCAAGCTCTTCTTTTCCTCTACCTTTAATAATTTTAAATTATTTATACTATGTCAGTTCTATCCTTTAAAATGCTCATCAACACAGCAAAACGATCAGCTATAACATGCGTTTAACTACAATGAACAGATGCGGAAGCGAGTTTCTTGCAAAAGCGCCGTCCCATACGTTCTTTTAGGTCTATTGATTTTTTAAATAAACCTAGGTTTTTTCTCAAGAATTAAAATAGCAGGTATAAATTGGAAATCTAAAGGTAATATCGTAACTGAGTTTTGTGCTTCTGTATCGATCCGTAGCTCTCCAAAACGTTTGTGATAGAATAATGAAAGCCAACTGGAAATAAAGAGTGGTACTGTTTATTTGCATTTATGAAAAAATTAATATCGAATAAATAGCCTTTGCTCCTACAAATCTAGTATCCAGAAAATCTAAGAGTTGCAAGTCATGTAGGATCAGGCGTAACGTACGTGCAGCATTTCCACTCGATGCCCAATATACACCCCTAGCTTTTTTAACGGCCCCAATTGTTTTTGCTTTTTCTTGTAACGACTGTAATACACAGGAGAAATTGAGAGCGATTCTTGTGCACAATTTTAGGGTAAAACAAGGTGTATGACCGTGTGTATTGACAATTTTACAGGTCTGGTTTCTCAAACGTCTCGATAGCTTTTCGGCCCCGCATAGCTGTTTCGAGTTTGTCATGTTTGCATTCAAGATCAAGGTTCCAATAATTTTGAAAATGATATAATAAAACTATCAGTTAACGAAGCAAGATTGACTGGTTTGTGAGCTGCTAGGAACTTTTTTGACTTTAAAATTTGCCTTCGGGCTTGAAAAGTTTCCGGGTCTTTCGAGAAACGGGCCCCTGGTCACATCAGGACAGGAGAACTGCTGGAACTCTTAATTTAATTTTAATGCACCCCGCCCTTATTAGGCAGTAGTTATACTGTTAAGATGTAAAAACGTGGAGAAAGTCAGTTGAGAGGTAGTCTTTGTACGTCGAGGAAATTCTGATAAACTGATCACCAGCCGGGTCAAAGATATGTTTTCAGGAACTTATGTGACCATCTTGAACAACATGGCTTTTTGGGATCAAAGATTTTAAGTTAAAGATTATTTTGTTACTATGAGGCCAGATACGAAGTTACACTGGAAGGGACGAACTTTGGACCATGATTTTATGATCATTATTACAAAGGGAAATGAATATTTATATATTTATATTTAAAGCTTGCTTATTTACAAATTAATGGAGCCAATGAATGACACGTACCCTTCTAAACTGAGATGGAGTTGAATTGAATTGATGTCAATAAATTGAAAGCTTAATGGCCCCAATAATGCATTAGTACTCAGTTTTTAATTTATTGTTTCAAGTGTGATGCATATATATATATATATATATATATATATAATATATATACATATATATATGGGGTAATATAGCTATGCCTTACAATCAGAGGCTTTTTGTCGGGCACTATCGAAGTCATTTCGAAGCGAATTGCGTTACTATTGTGTACTCAAGTGTAGGTTTGCAGGATGCGAAGCACCCCTAGCTTCGGACCTGTTCTACAAATGATTGTTCGATAGTAAATGAGCCCGAAATTGAAAGCTAGTCTCTGTATATTTTTATGCGGTGTCCCAAATCGGCCAATTTTGCAACCTTGTTAAACGTGTCACAGAATCAAGTCATCCACGAGTATATTTCCTACACTCTTTAGTTGACTAGTTGACTAAACGACATTTTTTCAGACCGTCACCTTTTGATTTCTGCACCTTTTTCTGACTAACCCACTTAACACAGCAGCATCCTTCCCCCAAGACTGACTATCAGAACTTGGTTGCCTTGACCGCAGGCGTGGTCAGCAACCAAGTCGGTGCGTGCAGACCTTCTGATTCCATCGTGATATCCGTCAACGTGACTTCCGTACTAGTTGAGTTGTTTTTAAAAATTCAGTTACCTCTCTAAGTATTTTATTGAGCTGTCACTTGGAAACAGAAAGCACCATTTTTGGTAACGAGGACAAACTTTCAATGGGTGGAAGGCACCATAAACTACGTCAAATAGTAAGTGAACATTACTTCTAAATCGGTTTCTGTTTACAGTTTACGGGCTAGCTAACCGAATATCAACAAAGAAAGATTATAACCAGGTTTACAGTTCTATTTTATTTTATGTATTTGTACTGTACATTTCAAATAAACAAGTTCAGGAAATTCATTCAGCTAAAACAATCAATCATGCTGACCCAAAACTGTCTTCCAAAATTTATTAATTCTTTTTATTGAGAGATTCAGTTTTGTTCAAATCAATCTGTAGCTCAGCGTGGGCATCTTACAGCAGTCAATTAATGCTATTTTTTAAGGTGATTTGTACTATGAGTAATGTGCTCCTTGCACTCTTTTGTAACCTTTAGCAAAAAACCTTTCGTGGTCTCAGGGGAAAGTCCCTGCATCAAGTTAGAGCACTTTAATCAAGTTAGAGCACTTTAAACGAGCTGTCTTTCTCTGATTAATTTAGTGAACCAAATAAACTCACCAAATATAATTTTTCAAAAGAAATCAGCAAACAAACAAACAAAAAATGTATTAGAAAGCTTTTTGCAAAATTTATCAAAACTATGACTATTGTACAACATTCATTTTTGTACGGCAAAGTTGCGAACGCAGACGCATTTCCGGTTTTCGTAATCGACAACCGGAAATACGTTTGTGTTCGCTGCTATTGTAGCTTCGGCGCAAAGGATTTTACCTAACTGTCCGATAGAGGCTACTTTTGTCCATTTTTTGACAAAAAATTGTTTCGAATTAATTTTTCGGTGATAATGACCGATATAGAAATTTCGTTTGGTAAAAAGAAAAAAAAATTGTCAGAATTAAAGTTCGCAACTGATAAAGGAACGTGAAACATGATGTCGCAGTCACGCACACACGTGTGAACTTTGATCATCATTCCATTGAACTAATGAATACGTGTTCAAATTTTCTTTTTTTTTTGTAAAATAGTGCCAAAAATAAATTCAAATTATAAAGATCATTAATCTTAACGGAATCGTTGATTTAACTTGAGTACTGAATATATATTTCGCTTGATTTCTTAACGGCTTATTTTGTTTATAGTTATGAGTTCGTTGGGACAATTTTATATTGCAAAACTAACCAAGTTTCTCTTTAAGCACCAATGCCTGTAAAACGGATTAAGGTAAACAAAGGCGAAGTGCAATCGCGAACGGTTGAATGACCATGGAAATTGCCGAGAGAAAACATAGAAAATCGATTATTTGAATTCAACAACTTTTTGTGTGCGGTTCAGTATGAGCTTAAGTAATTTCCTTTTACAAGCTCAGTTTAATACTTTTTTGTCTTTTTAGATAATGACACTGCTGAACGCAACGTTCGTATATATTGTGTTTATTTCGAGATTAATAGCATCAAGTTTTATAGGCGCTTTATAGTAAATGCAATTTAAAAATTATCAAAACATAAATCACGAGAACCTAAACTAGTGCACGAGCGCTTCACAAGCAAGAATTTGTTTATATGTTTATGTTCCGGCTTAACCGAATAAAATAAAGCTTAACTGCAACCATCAAAACCAAGAGGGCTTTTGATGACTTCCAAATTGATCAAAATTTATTACAGTCTATAACAAGAAAAACCAAGAGTAACATCTTCAGAGGCAGGGGAAGCCAAGGAAGCCACTAAGACTTATCAAAAGGACCACCTTTTAAAAATATATAACTTAATTAATGAATGTAACACTGGCATCGGCAAGACAATTTAACAAATCACATACAATTTCTTTACAACGTAGAAAATGTAATCATTAAATAGGATAAAAAAGGACGCTGAAAGTGTAAGTGCAAAAACGAAAAAGAAAAAGTGAGGTGAAATAACGCAAGAATACGAGAGGAAAAGTCAGAGCGAAAGAAGCGAAAAACTATACACAAGCATTAAGAGAAGTAAGGTGTGCTTATACCAAGAAAAATGACTTTAGCTTAGAAGTGAAAACAGCAATACTAGAGGCATTCTGAATTTCAGATAATGGCTAGTTGTTCCGAAAAAAAGAATTAAAAAAGGGCCTATCAGGGAACGCAATTGTAAGCAAATTCGGCTCGTTATAATATGATAGGTAACTAAATCAACCCTCCATTTAAAAGCAACAACGTTTTGGAAAGGGATAAGGCCTGGTAGGAGACACTTCTGGTCTTGTCTATTTAGCTGCAGCACTGGTGACCTGCCGTTTTGCCCTTTTGATGATCTGGCCTGTAAAAAGTACTGCGCATGTCGCGGGTGAGGGGGGAGGGGTGTACTCCCAATAATGGCCCAGACTGGAAGTTTCTCCTTGAAAGGGGTACCTTTTTCAGGCGTCAGGTATACAACAAGGATAGGCATTTCACTAGTTGGATTATATAAAAGAGTTGGGAAATCTGTCATTTCTGTCATTTTCATCTGTAAAAAGACCTAAAGGGCTAATAGAAGAATTTATGGCTGTGAAAAAGCCGAGAAAATTTCCTAGTTTTGTGATTTTTTAGTATTTTGAGCACATATATTTACGGCAATTTAAAGGGATTCAATGTTTTAAACTATGTATGTGAAAGGGGTACCATTTGTCAATAGAAGGCACAGTGTAGGAAAGGGTTTCCTTTTCTGCCAAAAGTTATATGTAAAAGGGTAATGGGGTTGGGCCGTTGGGCGCAGCCTTTCCTTATAAAACTTTGTTGAGTACCCCTCCCCCTGGGAGAGGTTTCTTTTACACAGAGAATCGTCTGAAATATCGATCAAATTCAAAGTGAAAAAGACTGTGAGAAACACAAAATAAGTACAAAAGTAGATAGAGTAAGGAAACCCATGCATCGATGCATAGAAGACCAAACATTAAAGGAAGGGATATTTCTAGTATTCGGGCAAACTTGAACAGCCCTAGCCCAGCGTTAATTTTATCAAGTGCTGATCTCCGTGTATGCAAAGACATTTTAGGCTTAATTTTTGCTAAATTTCATTTCTTACGTACAAGCGACTGAAAAAAGACCTCTACTTCGTTCATATTAGCTTAAGGCATTTCAGAGCTACTAACTGCGATGAGTATAAAGTCAAGTCAAGTCAACTTAATTTAGGCAGGGTAGCCCTATCAGTCATTGGTTGGTATCAAAAGGGGCCCTGCGTAAATTATAACTACATGATATTGAAAATTTAAAAAATTAAAAATTACTTTAAAATTATGTAAAAGGATTTTAAAAAGTGCCTATAGGCAAATTACATATCATCAAAATTTGTTTAAGATCGAGAAAAATAAGACAGCTATCGAAGTTAGGTAAAGTTATATTAATAAGAAACAACTAATGGCTTAAATGAAATCTAAGAAAGTTCTTAAAACGGGAGAGCGACATAGCTTCTTTTATTGATGTGGGTAAATTATTAAAAAGAACCTCACCTGAAAGTCTAAAAGTGTTTTTTCCTAGCATTAACTTTAAACAAATTAAATCATTCACGAGAACCGTCAGCTGAACAGTGATCTAATTTTAGTCTTTGAAAAGGTTATAGTTTAAGCTGCAGTATCTTCCCATTCGACATTGAGTCAAAAATGCGTCTGTCACCAGCTATAGCAGACAGAGTACGTACCTTGTACCTCGAACTTCAGTGTTAAATTCTTTAGGCCGAATAACCCTCTAGCTTCATGAACCGAGTTCGTAGAGATCACTAGGCACTTCTCGGCCTCTTTTTCAGGGCAAATGTATTATTTTAACACTTGTATGTACTATTCCCTTGAATTATTTACATCTTTATGTTCCGCCTTAACTAGATAAAATAAAGCTTAAAACTGCAACCATCAAAACCAAGAGGGCTTTTGATGACTTCCAAATCGATCAAAATTTATTACAATCTACGGAAAAAACAGGATAGCCTCCTGGAAAAACCAAGAGTAACATCTTTGAAGATGATCATTCTACTTATTTATTTTATTATCATTTTGCCATTTAAATTAAACATGTAAACAAAATTCACAAAGGTAAGGTGTGCTTATACCAAGAAAAATGACTTTAGTTTAGAAATGATGAATTCTGAATTTCAGATCATGGCTAGTTGTTCCGAAAAAAAGAATTGAAAAAAGTTTCTATCAGGAAACACAACTTTAGGCAAATTCAGCTCGTTATAAAATGATAGGTAACTAAATCAACTCTCCGTTTAAAAACAACAACGTTTTAGAAAGGGATGAGGGCTAGTAGGAGACACGTCTGGTCTTGTCTATTTAACTGCAGCACGGTGACCTGCCGTTTTGCCCCTTTGATGTGGCGTTTAATTTAAAAATTACTTTAAAATTATGTACAAAGATTTCAAAAAGTGCGTAAAAGGGAAATTACATATCATCATAATTTGTTTAAGATCAAGAAAAATAAGACAGCTATCGAAGTTCGGTAAAAATATATTAATAAGAAACAACTAATGGCTTAAATGAAATCTAAGAAAGTTCTTAAAACGGGAAACATGCAACGTAGCTTCTTTTATTGATGTGGGTAAATTATTAAAAAGAACCTCACCTGAAAATCTAAAAGTGTTTTTTCCTAGCATTAACTTTAAACAAATTAAATCATTCACGAGAATCGTCAGCTGAACAGTGATCTATTATTAGTCTTTGAAAAGGTTATAGTTTAAGCTGCAGTATCTTCCCATTCGACATTGAGTCAAAAATGTGTCTGTCATCACTAGCTATAGCAGACAGAGTACGTACCTTGTACCTCGAACTTCAGTGTTAAATTCTTTGGTCCGAATAACCCTCTAGCTTCATGAACCGTTTTCGTAGAGATCACTGGGCGCTTCTCGGCTTCTTTTTCTTGGCAAATGTATTATTTTAAAACTTGTATGTACTATTCCCTTGAATTAAAAAAAAATACTCAGAACCACTTTTGCAAGCAATACAAGCTGTATCTTCTAAACTTTTGTACCGCAAAGGGTAATAAATATTTTACATCTGCCAGCGCTTATTGTTAATAATTATTAATGCTATTATCTATCACTTTCTGTTGCTTTTTATATGAAAATGTAAGTGGAACTTTACACTCTTAATTTTTTCTCTCTCAATTCTTGTAATTTTATGTAAAAGTAATTACGCCAGTCACTTGCACGTGACCCGTGACCAACTCAAAAGTCGATAATGCTACTTTGGTCACTACGCACATTTTAGAATTTTTTATTTCACTATCTGGGTGATTCGTTGCTATTCTGTCTTTTTCTTTTCTGTTCTTGTAATATTTTGTAATGCATGTGCTAACATCTTGTAATAGTGCAAAAAGTGAACGATCGGAAATCCAACCGACCAAAAAAGCGTCTGGAGGAATCGATCGCTTAAGTCCCCTATGCCGCCGTTAATTAAGTCTCATATGCGGCCGTTGCACCTTCGACATGGCCGCCGGTACTGCCTGGGATACTGTTCTGATATGAGAATAGAAGTGGCCGGCAACATTGGTCATCCCAGTCTTTACCCCCGGCATGCCTGCGAAGGTGACTCGAGTTCAACTTAGCAGGAATGCCGGCGGTAGAGCTCTGCGATGGCTCCAGTTGTCTGCGTCGCGTGTTCTCATTCGTCCGAGAAGTAGCCCGGGCGGTACCGGCGGCTACTTCGCAGATACATCGGCGGCCGATGAGAACCAGGCTTTAGTATCAGTAGTATCCCAGGCTCAAGCAACCGGTCGTTATTATGATAATTGTAATAAAACATGATAAATTAATGATGAATAGATTTTTGAATCATTTAAATTTTGTAAATTTGAAATTGATTGATACATGGAGATAAAGAGATACTGAACAAAGTACGGTAGTTTTAACGCACCAGAGCAGCAGTAAAAAAACAAAAACAAATTTTAACTCGTTTTTTCAAATGGGGTTAATGTTTTCAACTTTTATCTTTATTTTGTTGTTTTATTTTTTACGATATATTTATTTACTTATTTTTATGATACTTTTTAGTTTTTGGACTGTTTTTTTTTTTAATAACTATATTTTTTTCTTTTTTACGTAGATTTCATTCGTCATTGCAGCAGACCTATGTTTGTTATGTGCGTTTAGTGAGGGAACGTGTTCCGAAAGCTGTAGAAAAGGCCATTTTCGTGTCTACAATGAAAGCAAGGAATGTCACGTCTGCGAACCTTGTCCGGTAAAGAATATGCTAGGTATTCTTTAATAGGCAATTTCCGAGTTGTGTCAAGTCTCTGTCTCAAAACCAGGCTAAATGTGAAGCCATTGATACAAAATGATTTTTTTTGTCTGCCAATTTCATGTTCCCGTGACGCAATTTGTCTTCCCCACATTATTTTGCATAAGTTTTGTTTTCAATTCACCAAGGGATGATAGTTAGTCGCAAGAGAAATTTACAACAATACTTATGAAAAATCTTGTGGGAAAAACAAATTGCACTCTGGGGAATGTCAGTGAAGGTTGCAACTGTCCTCGTGCAAACAAAACTCATTTTCACAACAAAGATTGCACTTAGCCTCGATTTGGAACTCGGAAATCTTCTATTAAAATTACTTTTTACTTAATGATAACGACGAAATGTTTTCCATGCCACGAAAAAAGAACCTTTGAGCTCTCGAAGAAAAGATGTAAAACCTAAACTCCCTCTAAGACCCCCCAAAGCCTGCAGTCGGGAGAGGAGACGCTCATTGCTTGGTCACGCCGCTCTGTATGCATTGGCTTCTCTTAACCGAAATTAATGGTGTGGTTCAATTTTGCCCATGGACTAAATTTTGTTTACCCTTGTTGCAAACCCTAAATAAACTGCAGCTCCTTTAGTTTTCATCTTTGGTGTTTGCCCGCGGATTTCATAACCAGTTTCCTAACCCTGCTATGTTAAAACCCAGCTAAAGATGTCCTCGCAGTCTTAGGGCCTGTTTACATGAAGGTGGGGGACCCCAGGAAGGTGAGGTAACCCGCTTAGGTGGGGTAACCCGCCTGTTGATATAATCTCTCAGTTTAATGTGATCACGTTTACATGTTAGGTGGGGTAACCCGCCATATGTTACCTCACCTACCTGGGGTCACCCACCTTCACGTAAGCAGGCCCTTAAAATGTTTTCACTGTTTTTGTTTCATTTCTGCTTAAACAGCCTTCTACATATATGGACAAAGAGAATAACAGTACTAAATGCCTGCCCTGCTTAGAATGTAGTTCTCCAAAAGTTGCAATTGTTGAGTGTAACTCGACTCAGAATAGAGAATGTGGTTGCCCGCCCGGTAAATTCTTCTATGCGGAACTCCTCTTCTGTAGTAGATGCTCAAAATGTCCCATGGGAGAGAGGGTGGTGACAGCGTGCACACCAACAAATGACACGAAATGTCAGCCGTGCCCAAAGGTATGCATTATATTAAACACTTAGGGTGCGTTCGATTGGGAAATCCGGATTTAGATTTTGAAAATCTAAATCCGGATTTCCCAATCGAACGCACCCTTAATGACTGGTCCCTCGGGAAACAGTTAATATTGTCTCCTGAGAATCTCAGTGTTTCCCGAGGCGGAGCCGAGGGAAACATTTGAAGCTGGAAATTCATGAAACCTCACTGGCACGAGAAAAGGGAGGAAAACTTTGAAGTCAACTTGCTGTGTTATGGGTATTTGACTTTGTCACCATTTTTATATATTTTCTTGATTAACTCTTAGGTCTGCCAATCCTGTAAAGGCCATTGTTGAGAGTACCCCGGGCTTTAAAATAGCGCGAAAGATGTTAAATTTACTTTTTTATTTAGGGCACATTTTCTGACAAGGAAAATTTCGAGCAAAGATGTAAGAGATGTTCCAAATGCAAGGCATCTCGGAACAAAGTTTTAAAAGAAAACTGCAATGCGTTCAGAGACACCATCTGCGAGAGAATGAGAAGTCAACCTACTGTCACGACCACATCACAGAGCGTTATCTTTGGTGAGTGGGTAACCTGTGTCTTACCTTGTCGGTTTCTTTGACCCTCGAACGTACACACAAAGTCATACCCCCACCGTGGTACGACGGGATGGGGGGAGGGGTTAATGCATATGATGGAACCCTTCCCTAGAGTTTTTGATATGCTGCATTATTTTGTCAGTGGAAAGCCTTTCATCTTCTCAACAAGATGATGAGGTATATTTTATGGGTAATGGCGCTGCTCAAGAATAGCATCCCATAGGGATAAAATTAAACTTAGCCTGTGTGCAGTAGCCCCCTGATTCTAATTTTCCGACCAACATGCCTGTCTCTTGAAATCTACCGTACATGGGAGTACCACAGGAACCTCTCAAATAGCGAAGCTGTATCCAAACCGCTATCTCGTTCTGATGATGAATTCCTCTTTCAGACAGTTCAAATACCACGCCGCTCAATATAGAAGAAGAACCTCAACAGCTGCCTCAAGGCCAAGGAGTCGTAAAAAGAACAAACAAAAGTGTTTATTTAATTCTTGGCATCACCTTTGTTGGCCTTATTCCAGCTGCCATTATTAGTGTTGCGTTGTTCTTCACAATGAAACGAAGACGTGAATGTGGCAAAAACGCAAATTACCCTCCAGGTAAGAACAGTATAAGTCTCGAAATTTCATTTTATCGATCAGCTAAGGTTAATAATTAAAGTGGCCATCGTAACAGATTAAGGCGGAATCCATCAGGAAATAGTGTAATTTTCATTTTCAGTGGACAAAAACCTTATACCAGAATAATTTAAAGAATATCGCATTCTTTTATACATTTTTCAAGGGCTATAGACATAATTAGTTATCTGTAATAACACCAAAGAAAATTCGTTATGAGAGCGCGAGAAAATAAATGTCAAATTTCACATAATGACATCTTACAAATGAAATTTTCAGAATTTTACAAGGTAATTTTCTGACCTTTGTTTTCACAACTCTTGTGATATTTGACATTTATTTTCCCGGGCTCACATGAGAAATACTCTTTGGTGTTATTAAAGATAACTAATTTTAGTAAAATCCAACTAGTGGTCTATTATCAATGCTGCGTTCTGATTGGTTGAGCTACTACTAGGTTATATGTTATAGCTCAATAATAGCCGGAAAAGCACCGGCTTTGAAAACCAAAACATTGGCCGCAAAATCGCGTTTTTTTGGCCCCTTTATGGAGATATTGGCTGGTCAATAGAGGTTTAACAAAAATTAACATGATCTTTATCACTTTATTTTGAAACGAACTTGCGACGGGAACGACATTAATGGCCCCTAATTTCTTTAAAAAGCTCCTTAAAAGCACATAAAATGATGAGCGAAAATATCCAAACCTTTGAAAATATTGTGGTCTGGCCCCATTTATTAAGCCCTGGTGCAACAATGTCTCCTATAAACGTTGCATGATTGGCTTGTAATCACATTGGTACCAGCTGGGGAACGAGAAGAGGGTCATGTGTGTGGGAGGGAGGGGGGAAGAGGGGCGCGGCTACGTTTTATTGTAAGATCAAAGCCGAGGCCTTCAGGACAGAGAAAAACTTTTCGGAGCAGTCCCCTCTTATCACAAGCTACTGATCAGTGCTTCCTAGCTCTCCCCTCCCCTGCCTCACGGTCTGGAGCATGGACTCGTGCCTGCAAAACCATGGGTTTACCGTCTTGGAATGGTTTTTATTCTTAGCACTGGCAATACGTTTTACAAGACTTTTTCATTGTCGTAATTTGCAGAAGAAAAAGGAATCAGGAAGTACCATCTTTCAATTCCAATGACACCTGTGTCAGCGACACCGATACTAGCTCGCTACTCGCAGTACGAAAATAGCAAGAGTAAGTAGAGTAATACCTTATTGGAACTTTATTTCGCGTTTTTCGAAATTGTTAAAAAATCGCGAAATTTAATACCCATATAGAAAATTCAAATCACAGGGGAAAAATAAGATAAACATGTACCAACAACGATATATACAGGAAATATATCGACAAATACACCTTAACTGGTAAGTTTCATTTTGTATCTTCTGTTGTGAAATAACGTACGTTAATTCGCGATTTCAATAGGCAAGTATGAAAAAGGGCATTAAATTTCCCGAATCAAGTGTTCTCAAATTTATTTTATTTTTCAAACATCTAAAGTTTTTACAATATCGAGATAAACTGGAACAAGCAAAATGCATAAAACCCGCGAAATTAATTAACAACAAGGTATCATTTTGTTGCAGACAAGATGCTTGTTCGGGACCTACCTGGAAATGTGATCATCGAATTAGGAAGACTCTTAAATCCCAAGTCGTATAACAACTGGGCAAAACTTGCAGGACGCCTGGGATTCACAAACAACCATGTCAAAAACTTCGAACTGGAGCCCGAAGAAGCGACGCAATCCCTTTTGAGCGAGTGGAGTCAACAAGATGGGTCGACTGTCGATGTTCTCGTCAGAATTTTCAAGGAAATGAAACGAGATGACTGTGTCCAAGTCCTGCAAGAAAATAATAACAAAACCTGCAAAAAACACACTTCCTGTTGTATTCCAAGTCCTGCAGACGAATGAGACAATACTGCAGGATTAGAATTTTGTTAGCTGTAGAAATGTGTTTAGCAGCTAACTCCAGGAGAACCGATAACCAGTAGAAATGTTGGTCACTAGAAGATGGTTTTGCCCAGAAACATTCCCAAGGTAGGAGTCACATGCATATGGGTTAGGAGCAATTATTTTTAACAGTTGCCATACAAGGTGGAATTCAGCACGAGACACTGACTTCCGGTCTGCCTCAGCCCCATGCGCCGCTAGGGCGTGATGAAGTCTTGGAAAGTTCCATTGTATTCCGCCCACAAAGCCATCGTGAGTATTGCGGAGAAACGATGCCAGAGGGTGCCTGAAGACAAGGAAGATTTTAAAGTGCATAGAAAGTCTGTATGTATAGCCAGTATGAGCAGTACTTTAATTCAGCAACACATTTGTACGTAGCATAATCGAAGTGTAGACATGCACTAGCCGGGACTAGTCGTTTGCATCGATTGCTTGTTTGCCGTTGCAATCTAGTAATCTCAACTATATATATAACCTTAAATCCTCTATTAAGCCATTTTTCCATAAAGAACCAGAATATAAAGTGGAAAAGCCCAAGTACAAGTCGTTGGAGGTCATGCAGCCAATAAGGATCAAAAACAAATCCGAACTTCCAGTTGGTGAATAAACCATCCTGGATCAGTCCCCACGAGGTTTTATAGTCGCAACTGATTAATACAGTCTGACATTTATTAGTGAAGAATAATGGGGGGGGGGGGGGGGGCTTATTAACTCTCTTCCCCTGAGAATGGGGGAGGGCTTATTAGAGAAGGGGGCTTCTTTATTTGAGATTTATACCAAGATTGATGCTTAAAGATGATGAATTTTGATTGTTGAAAGTTTTGCAAATTTAAGGAATTTGTATAAGAAAGTTGTTGGAGCCAAAGCAATACCAAACTCTCCCAAGCAAATGAAACTCTTCAAAACTTTAATATTCTAACTTTCATATAAAGTATCTGTTAGATGTCAGACGTCCTAATCGTTGCAATATTTTTCGAATCTGACTATAGTATAAAAAGCCTCTATGGAAACTATGCCACGTAAACCTAACTACATTCCATATATAGGTCGATCTTATTTATAGCATTGTAGCTTGGAGAAAATACCGACACTTTTTATCATTTAGGACTAATTGCACTACAGACATATTTTAGCAAGACTGCTAAGCATCGTTCATGCTTCCTAATTTAAGTGTCACGTGACATTGCTGTAAATAGACAAATCGTTAAGATCTCACAACTTTTTACACATATAGGAAGATCCTTGGTGGCTTCATTGTTTGCATTTTTCTACATTAGCATACGACTAAATCATTCTTACAATGGATACAAGTTTTCTTAATGGCTTTTGTTTTGTTGCAATTGTGGCACGAAAAAAAAAAGCCGAGCGAAAACTGGGAGATGTGCTAAAACACAGGCTTTGAGAGGTTTAACTAAAACTCGTTAGCTTTTGGTCATTAATGTAGGAATCCAGTTTATGATCTTATTTATTGGAATTATATTTGCTTTGCTAAGCACATTCAAGTAACATAAAAAGAATTCGTGAAACGGAGGGTACTTAGAAAAGAAGGAGAACGTAACAGGCAAAACTACATACGCACGTGAAATCCTCGACGAGTTCAGGATATATACGCTGTGTATAGTTGATTATTGGTATACTGAACCATTGATTGGTTTAAATCGAAACAAGCCTTTTTGCATTGTGTTAGGACATCATAAAACAACGACAAACTCAACACGGGCGCTATCAAAAATTAATTTTTTGAAAATACTGAAATAACAGGCCAATCACTGCATTATAACCTATTCTTACCTGTTGACTACTTAATAAGTGCCGGTGAGATTTCTACTAGCCCGCCAGTCGCTGCTATACATCACAATTTCAAGGGGTGTACCATTGTTTCATTGGAGCTCCTAGAGAATTTTACCGTCATACCACCTCTACCTATCTGCTAACCAGATGGGAATGAGGGTTTATTGATGTGGCCTCGTGCTTCAATCCCGCGTGTGGGATTAGTTTGTTCAGTTTCCTGTTCTTGCCTTTGGCTCGTAAAGGTTTTTCTCCGAGTAATCCATGCAGGATTCACTGCTTCAAAAGCAAACATTTCTAATTTCAGTTTGATCCAGAATTGTCTCAATGTGGATTCAATGCTACTAAATAGTTATTTATTAGTTTATTTATTATTATCTCCACTTAATTTTCTTTGGATAAGGCTCCATATGGAGGTAGCTAGTTAGTTAGGTACTACTTATGAAACTGAGTTACTTACTTAGAATAATTACTTACTTACTTACTTACTTACTTACTTACTTACTTACTTACTCACTTACTAACTTACTTACTCACTCACCAACTTATTTTTCTTACTTGACTTACTTACTTACTCACTCACCAATATATTACTTAGTTAGTTAGTTACTTAATAATTACTTACTTACTTACTTACTTACTTACTCACTCACCAATATATTACTTAAATACTTACTTACTTACTCAGGCCCGTTTCAAACGTCGTGCTACTACCGTGCCGAACTAAACTGATCGAAACAAATTCGACCTTAGCGACGTTTGAAACCAAGTCGTGCTACTCCCGTGTAGCACGGCAAGCTCAATTCATAAATTATAAATACATTAGAATACATTTTAAAAGTTCACTAAACCGCTTTTTATTTTAAAGTTTTGTTTTCCTCAACAACTATTTTATTCGACTGAGTTAAATTCGACGTCTAAAACCAAGTCGTGCTACAGCCGTGCTGAAGTCGAGCTAGTTCAGCCTAGTCCCTAGGCGTTCTCTCTTGATCCGTTGTCCGCTCGAAGTCTGGGAGAGAGCGGGCGAGAGAGTATCTCTCCGTGACGTCACAGCTCAGGGTAGAGTCCAGGAATGACCAAGCCGAAAACGCCTAGGGACTAGGCTGGATCCAGCTTAGAACGGCAATAGCACGACGTTTGAAACAGGCCTTACACGTGTTTACTTTTTTCTCTCTTGCTTAAATTGCTTGCTTACCTAATTTCTTACGTACTTGCTTATCTTCCTAGTTACATGCATGAGTTTCCATTTAGAATATATTATTGGTTAAAGTAATAGGTTCTATGGTCGTCTTAATTTACAAAAAAAAGATATCTTTGCTTATTTTTTCATTTATTTGAATGTGCTCTTCATGTAAACACTTTTACCTCATATAAGAAAAGCATTAAAAGATCAGTTGTATTCGAAAATTTGTTGTATATATCATTTTCTCTTTGACTGTGAAGTTGAAAATACTCTGTTTAAAAATGAGAACAGCGATGGATAACATAATGCAGTTTATTGGAAAAATTTCAGAAGAGGGATTGAAAGTCAATATATTGTTAGACGAATTTTTGTGTTATGTGTTTATTTGAATCATGCCCCATCCCTACCCTGCGAACAGATAGCTTTACACGTTTATATTACGACTAGTTCGCATCGCTTGTCAGTCACGTATTTGGTTTGTTTTACGCGAACTACGTGACTGACAAGCGCTAAAAGCCATGCAAGACAGAAACTCTGCTCGCACGGTACCCCATCCCTTCCTCAGTGATATAATAGATCCTCGCCTCGGTTTCTTCATGTTTTGAAAACCGAGATCACTCAGCAAAATCTGTCGACTACCGTTTTCACTGTTTTCATACTTCTGGTAAACGAAAGGGTAGGGCCACGGATTGCGCTAGTTTAAAAGTATATGAAAGTTTAGGAAAATCTGTCATTTTGGTCTCAAACGGGCCTAAAAGGATTAACAGATGCATTTTACGGCAGACAAAGTAGACAAAACATGCATCAGTGTGGTCAATCCGGGGAGTTTAAGTAGCGACGCTCGTCAACCAGAAGTAAGCCTTTTCCTTAATATGCCTCGGCGGCCTCGGCAGAACCAAATTTGTATTGCTACGTGTTTTTTACTCTTAAAGAGACGATTTGCCCCAAAATTTGTTCAAAATCACCAGCTCAAGTGTGCAGAAAGTCTTCTTAACGGTTGACGTGCGTAGCTCACTGAAAACGTCGCTGCTTAAGGTTCTCCTGAAAATAATGACAGCTAATAGAATTTATTCACCTCCGACAGGACTCCTGCCTCCGATGAAGGTAATTTCCAACACCATTTTCCTTGTTTATTCTTTGCGCGGCCCCGTCATCAAAATTGCGCGCGGGTGTCACACGCAATGGTACAATTATTTCGATGGAACCACTCTATTACTGGAAAAGGTTAGAAGGTATCTAGTTGCGTTCTATACGCCGATTATAGCGAACTTAACAGCAATTGGCACGCGTACACCAACCCACGGCCTGACAAGTACCTAATACATGCATGCGCGAAGCGATCACCCCGGCGTTGGCAGGTAGCTGTCTCGACGTAGGGGCGTCATTTTTAGGGTTCATCAAAATATGAAATATCAGCAAGTCCATGGCGACAAACCAATCAGCATGGTATAGCCGTCTGACTAAGTGTGACCAATGAACCGCGGACTCCAGCTCCTGGAATAGGTTCAATTCAATGTTAAAGAGGAAAAGCCTGCCTATTTTACTGAAAGGCTTGCAGTTGCAAGGGTGGTGAATTACTTTCACATTTAAGATCTTGCTTCGATTCCTGGGCATGCGCGAAACATATTTTGCGTTCACAGTTCATAAGGGTGTCAGCGCTCACATTCCTCATGTACTGGTTTCATTACACCGTTGAATTACTTGTTACTGTTAGAGGTAATATTTACCATTTATCTCACTCTTAATCGCGAAAGTTCATGAAAAAGTAATAGGCATGTAAATGTTTATTTTCCTAACTCCTTTCAGAGCGCGTTTTACGAGTTCTCGAGAAACGCGAAACGAGTACTGCGAAAGCCCGTGCGCGAGACGCACGCGCCAATCGAGAGACTGGGTTCTAACTGAAACCAATATGGCGACGTTTACTGACCAGACAGAACACGTTTGTAGTAAACTGAATCTAAAGTAACATAATTAGACTTCTGGAACTCGGTTTTGAGCTTCAGCAGTTCTTTTACTTACTCGTCAACACTTGATTTTATTCATGATCCAAAAATTCTCGCACTTGGCGTGGCAGTAGTTGTGAAAAATCTTGCACGGGTTTTGTGAGGTAAGCTGATGTTTAATTAGTATAGCTTAAGTTAAGGTTAAGCTTAAATTTAAGACTATTTCGCAGAAAACGATGGTCTCATAAGCAAGTAATATTGGTGATGGTAATTAAAAGATTAAACTTATGGCTTAGATCATCAAGTAAATCCAGGAGATCTGGTACAAATTAAGGTGAAACATGAAATTTGGCTGGTACAGAATACACGTCACAGGTCACAGGTCACAAGTGCAGGTCATTGCTCTGTTGATAAATAACAGAAATATATAACTGAAATAAGCTAAAACTCAAGATTTCGGGTTTTGATTCCTCATGGAGAGAGTTTATTATGTTGTCAACCTTTCTATCAGTTGGGAAATTAATGTGCCTGTATTGCATGGCAAGGCAGAAACATGAGTCGGCTTTGGATACATAAATGCGAACTCTTCCGGTTTTCCCGGGAGTCTCCAAGCTTTTCATCAAATCTCCCGGTCTCCCAGTTAGAGCACCAATCTCCCAGGAAAAGCCTCCCTTGGCCTTTTTCAAAATTTTTCCATCAATTTCATTATTTTCGAGAGCTCAAAAAGGAAAATAAAACAAGAAGTGAATTGAGTACTCTTATTTGAGCTGAACTCAAATGGAAAATGTAATGCAGAGCAGTCAAATTGATAAATGTTTAACGAGTATAATAATTGGTCAGAAATCAACCAATCAAATTGCACAGTAGATGGTAGAAAGTTGGTGTGGTTTTCGAACGCTATTAACGACGTCGAGAACATTTATGAAGGCCTTCAGAGGAATTTCGGAGAGTTTTCAAACATTGTAGAAAATGACATTCTTACAATGCAAAGATTTCTAGACGTCTCCAGATTTTTGTACTCTGGGGGTTGGCAGGTATGTGGATGGTAGTTGCAGTGACGTCATTGATTGTGATGTTGAGTTGCATTAAGGTTTCAAAGCAACATAACTTCCATTGGGTGCAATGAAAGGCTGATATGTTTATTTCCTGGAAAGATACGCATTAGGTCAAAACACTTGTTTCAATAATCTTCCGACTCTCTAGGAATTACAAGCTCAGTCGTAGAGGAACATGTGCTCGAGTGCATGCACTGCGCAACATCTCCATCCTAAGATGAGCTAGCTGGAAAGCGAAACTGTCCAACAAACACTAACAGCAAAAATTAAAAAACTACTTGTATCTAATAAACAACAAATAATCTAATAAATAAAGTGGTAAACAGGACTTTTCATAAGTGTCTCTGTATGGTTAACATGCCAGAAGAGTTCTAAAGGTAGAGGCTCATAAGTCTTACTCTAGTCGAGACGTCTTCTTCACAACATGACCACTCCCAGTTGTCATTGGTAAGTTAGTGCCTGCTCATCACTTTGGTCAGAAGGCACTGGCAGGGTTCGTACGCGTCTTGAAAACCCTTGAAAACCCTTGAATATCAGGAATCCGATTTCAAGGCCTTGAAAGTACTTGAATTTCGTTGTTATTGAACAAGATCGAAAATGTTCTGCACTCTCTGTAAACCCAAATTATAGATGCTAACACAAACATTTTTCTTGGTTTTGAGGTAAAATTGTCATTAAAAAAAGTCCTTGAAATTTCTAGTTAGGGTCCTGGAAAGTCCTTGAAAAGTCCTTGAATTTTTGGCCTGAAAAAGTGTACGAACCCTGCACTGGTGACTGGCTGGCTGCTCGGGTTACACATGTAGTTGTGGTGATGACAACTGAGGATAGGCTGAAGGTTTTTATAGGTCTCTGTGTGTTGAAAGACTCTCTTTGTTGCTATTAACCTGGCTTGCTGTCTTCTCTAAGAGCTTGAATTGTACTCCATTGCATCTTAGCTCACGCAGACCCATCAGCTGTCTTAACAATGAAGGACCGTGGGTCACTGGCCTGTTCCCTCACCTGTTCTGGAGTCCAAGTGTTGGTTCTTGGCTGGAACACGACTACCTCCTCACCTTGATATAGGTTTTCGAAGTTCAAGTGTCAATCTACTATCATACTGTCTTCTCTGGATGTTCTGTCGGTTCTGCAGTTGTTCTGTGTGGCTAGCAAGGGCTTGAGAATGTTGAAGCCGTTCACTGATTGGTAACTGTGTGGGGTAATCTCTGTGGTTCGGCCGTTGGGCAGGCGATGGTAGGCTGTTGTCTATAGGTGTGGAACAGTATGTCAACAGTGCTAGATAGGGGTCTTGCCCCGAGGCTTCTGCTTTTCCTAGAAGATTCATTACTGTCTGGACTGTTGTCTATAAAGCCATTACTTTGAGGATACAGTGGTGAACTTGTCACGTGGTCAATGCCTGACTGTTTGTAAAAGGCTGCAAATTCTTGGCTGCTACAGTGTGTATACTGGGGCCTGTTGTCAGATACCAGCCTGAGGGTTTCTGGTATTCCATTCTCTGCAAATACCAACTTGAGATGATCGATGACATCAGCTGATGTGGTTGAGGTAAGTTTTCTATGACAGGGTACTCTCTCTGTAGTAGTCTGTTATCAGCAAGTACTGTCCTCCTTGATAGTCGAACAGATCTGTAGCAACTTTTTGCCAGGGAAAACTGGGTACATTGTGAGGATGCAAGAGTTCCTTTTGCTAACGTTTCAAGAACTGTATGTAGGTGGGGCAGTTAACAGTCATGTTCATAATATCTTTTGAGATGCCCAGCCAAAAGACACAGTCTCTAGCTTTCAACTGACACTTTTCCACACCAAGGTTGCCTTGGTGGATGATTTGTAGCATGTGGGTGTGCAGGTCACTCAGGGTCAGAGGCCGGTTTCCCTTTAGGATAAGGCCTTTTTTTCAACACAAAGGTCTTCTCTGAAATTCCAGAATTCTTTTAGGTCTGAAGGGCATTCATTTGGATACTCAGGCCACCCTTGGGGAATGACATCTTTCAGATGGCTGGCTGTCCTCGCTTGTTTGGTGTCATATTTCATTTAATTTAGCTGGGCTAGCGGGCAGGGTGTTTGTAATCACATTGACTTACACCTTGGTCATCTTCAGGAGGTTCCATGCAACAGACTCTGGAAAGGGCGTCAGCAATAAAGTTAGTTTTACCTTGGATGTATCTCATTTCCACACTGTATTTAGCCTTTTTCAGGAGGAATCTCTGGTAGGCTTTTGTCGATCGTGCTCGAAAAAGGAGCAGATTATGCTCCTCGCAGTGCTCAAAGTTTTTGGAAATTATGCCGGAATTGTGCTCTTTTCTCTGAATTATGCTGTCCTTACATTTGAATTACGCTGCTTGGTTTTTAAGCGAAATAAAGGCTGAACACCAGGTAAACACAAGTGTTCGACAAGGAGGATGCCATCTTTGATCTTAGATCCCAGGCAGCTTGCTACTGAGTCGTATGAATGGGGCCTGAAACCAAGAAACATGACAACGCCCACACAAACAAACAAACAAACATCATTTATTCCACTCTGTGCAATAAAGACTGAATTGTCAAGTGATAAAATTGACAATAATGATACTATAATATACCGGTATGTAAAATGTAATGAAACTAATATAAAAATTTAAAAGTAATAAAATCATTTGCTCTTGTGGTTCTAATGTAAGGGCATAGACATTTCTTGGCCAGATCTAATATTATGTGGTACACTAACAACTTCATGACAAGTGCGCACCATCTATGCAGAGATAAACTTGCAACAATTATGACAAGTTGTCTTACCTCAAGAAACTTTCTAGAAACACAATTCAGTAAGTAGAAGTATATTCAGTGCAAAATTACAACAATTTGTCACAATGTAGAAGGACAGCTGCTAGCAGTGCTTTTCTTTAAAAAAAGCTAAGAATTATGCTCGTTTTGCCAAATTATGCTAAAAATTATGCTAGTTCAATTGACAAAAACCTAGTCTCTGGAGCCTTGGCAATGCACTAAGTACACTGCATGGTCTTCTTCCATATGCTTTCTAGTGGCTTGTGGTTCATTTTGATGACTACTCTTCTGCCTAAAACATAGTGGTTGAACCTCTCTAGGGACCAACTAGCAGCAAGAAGCTCTCTCTCTCAATGTTACTGTGTCGGGATTCTGTATCACTGAGTGATCTGCTTGCATAGCACACTGGCTTGCTGTCCTGCATCAGTATGCAACAGATGCCTTTAAGGCTTCCATCAGACTGGATCACATTGTCCTTTTCTGGGTCATAGTAGGCTAGCACAGGTGTTTTAGTGATGATTTGTTTAACATTCTGGAAAGCCCTGTGGTGCTTTGGTTGCCATACAAAGGGTGTTTCTTTCTTCATCAGTTGTTGTAGGGGTTCTGAGGCATGGGCTATGATGGGGGAGAATCAGGTAGTCGACCACTCCCATAAAGGTCTGCAACACAGCAAGGTTCTATGGGGAAGTCATGTCAGTGATGGCTTTAATTTTGAGGTTGTCAGCTCTCAGTCCATCCGGGATCCACATAAGCCCCAAAAAAGATGTTTGGTCTACTTTAAACTGGAACTTGTCTGGGTTGAACTGTACATTATTGTCCTATGCTGTGTCAAGGACACTTAGCATGTGCTGATCATGCTCTGGTAGGTAAGTCCAAATGGAAGTCTTTTCCATCGGTACTTTTCTCATGGGGTACTGAAGATGCAGGGTTTGTTGCTGTCATCTTCAAGTTTTACTTGCCAGAACCCACACTCCGCGTGTTGAGGATGCTAAAATGGGAGGCACTGCTGACTTTGGGACTATGACATCATCTATGGTTTTCACATAGAAGGGGGCGCATTGAATTGCTTTGTTCAGGTCGCGGGGGTCCAGGCAAAGGCGAATTGTGCCATTTGGCTTTCTTGTAACTAAAGTAGAGTTAACCCATGGCGTGTATTCATTGTGCTCTTGTTCAGGGATATCTGCCTGTCTTAGTCATTCTAGCTCTTCTTGGTAGGCACCTGGCAATAAGATTACTATTAAATAATTATTGGACTGGGACTTGCCTCGGAGGGTATTGTACTGGGGAAATGTTTGGGTTGGTTTCTATGTGGTATGGGAGAACCTGGGAAACACATTATCACCAGTAAACACATCTTCAATTATTGATACTCTTTCAGGAGATATTCTTTTGTCAATGGAACAGTTTCAAACCCTGAGTAGCAGGTTTGCTGTTGCTCTCAACAGCAACTGTCCAATTTAGCTTTAGAAGATTCAAACTTTGTGCTGACATAATCATTGCCTATTTACAGCAGGGTCATAGACGTCTACAATTTCTGCCTGTACTGATTTGGGGTATGGGCTGTCGGGACCCTTGACGTACACTTGACATGATCCCAAGTTTGGGATTCCATTCGCACCATATGCTGTTAACTTCATAGTGGGCTTTAGCTTGTTATACAGGGAGTTGGGTATGATGTTGGTTTCTGCACCCGAGTCTATCTGACAGAAGGCATGTGTTTGTTTTCCTTTGGGGCTCAGTATCAGGTGCATCTTTAAAAGGGCCTTCTGTTTACAGGAGACAACATGGACACTGCTAGTCAAGGGTGTTGCACTAATTGGGCCCATAAACATGTGATCACAGGATGACTGGCTAGGGTCTGGTACTGATTCACTTGGGCCCGCACTGGTCGCTTTAATTTCATGCACATTTTTCTTCTTTAACTTTTCTGGACATACATGTACCTTTGCTAAGTGTCCTACCTTTAATTCTGGCGGAAGTGACATGTACATTCTTCACGGGGCATTGCTCTCAAGGGTGGGTACCCCAGCCACAGTTCCTGCAGGCTTGCAGTTTACTTGAGCCAGTGTTAGAGGTTGGTCGCTGGTTTCCTTGGCATTGATATCCTTTAGGAACATTGATGGAGTATACTTCGGTATTCATTAGCTGAAGGTGTTTATCTGCTGACTCTTCTGACTTTGCCATATCACGAACTTCCTTGAAGGTGGGGGCATTTCCAACTTTGAACCAGTCCTTTCAAACAGAGTCAGAGTTCATTCCTAGCACAAGGAAATCCCTGACAAATCGATCATTGCTCTTGACTGAGTAGTTGGCTTCCTTTACAAGGATTCTCAGTTTCGCGACAAAATTCTTCCAGAGAGAAGGTACTTTGTCGAAGGTCGTGAAACTACCACACTGCTATTAGCTCATTGGAGTGTGGCTTGACAAAATTTTCCAGTCTCATCCATTAATGTTTCAGCTTTTTTTGCTCATCTGCGGACATATCTCAGCTGTTGAATAGTTCGATTCTGTGCTAAATTCTCTGAAGGGTAGTCTTTAGTCAAGCCTAACACTGAGCAGGGATCCAGGAGGCCTAGTCCTATCATCTATATGGCACATAAAGATTGTCTTAAATTCATAAAAATTGTTTTATTTTTCATTATGTCAGTAACAAAAAGAAAAATCTAATTGGGATCCACTTTCAACGCACATTCATTCAGGTGATTCACAAAACTACCTTTCTCAGTTGTTTGCCATTCCAAATGACTGAGTGGCTGACTATCTGACTGCCTGAACGAATGACCTGCTGACTGACTTACCTATTGGCTAACAACAGCTGAGGGATAACAGTGACAACAGGGGGAACAGTGACAACATTGACACTAGGGATATGTGTATCCCGGGTACGGTGCACATATCACTAGAAATACGTGTTCCTGGGTAAGGGATAAGTGTTCCCCTACCCAGGAACACATACATGTAATTCTAATGATATGTCCCCAACTCAGGAAACACATATCCCTACTGAAATGTGTTTCCCCTACCCAGGGCTCAAAATTAACGCCCACAAAATGCGAGTGATTTTGATTATCTGCAAGTGAAAGAAATGTCTACTAGCAAACATTTGCAAGTTAGAATCATCCATGTCTCCAAAGCAAAGGGAAAGAATTTTCCTCACCAGTTTGCTAGTGGAAAAAATCTTACTAGCAAAAATTTTTAAGTGCACTGAAAAGTTAACTTCGAGCCCTAACCAGAAACACATATCCGTAGTGATAAGTGTTCCTTTACCCAGGAAAGATAATTAACCAGTGATATGTGTTTCCCTACCTGGGAAACAAATATTACTTGTTCCCCTATCCAGGAAACAGTCATGAAACAGTCACTCTCAATGCTGACATAGATATGATGTTGAGATTTGAAAGAGCGAATCTCTAGAAGGCCTCATCATATTAAGTGATATTTTGGAGAAATTAAAAGCATATCAGTTTTGTTGAGCTGGTTAGTTATGGTATTGAACATCTCTCCCTTTTTAATGCCTGCTATCTTATAATTTATACACCCCCAGAAGTTAATAAATGCACCAGGCACTTGTCAGATCGTTTATAGTAATCAGGCCAAGGTGCTCATTGAAATGTGGATGCTAATTAAATATTCATGCAAGTATGGTTCACTAGAATTTGGTCTGTTCTGGAAATTGTTGTTATTTTACGTGTACACGACATGCAGTAAATTAATGGTGAGTAAATTAATGAGCTGAAGTACATTTTAATTTTTTTTCCAGATCAGATGCCCCCAGTTTGGATCAAGACTTCAGCAGCCTGGATTTAGTTATAGAGTTATCTTAGTTCATTACTGTAAGTGTGGTACATTTTAAGTTTCTGATTTTTGTTACAGTTATATTCATGTGATCATCTTTGAAGGACAAACCTCCCTGATATGCAGGCTTGAGGTATCCCTTGAGAAAGGAAGGGGACACTTAGTTTCCAGTAGAAATTGTTTGTTTGTCATTATGTCAGTAGCAAAAAGAAAAATCTAATTGGGATCCACTTTCAACACACATTTATTTAGGTGATTCACAAAACTACCTTGCTCAGTTGTTTGCCATTCCAAATGACTGAGTGACTGACTATCTGACTGCCTGAACGAATGACCTGCTGACTGACTTACCTATTGGCTAACTACAGGGATAACAGTGACAAAAGGGAGAAAAGTGACAACATTGACAACACTGAAAAATGTGACCACAGTGACACTAGGGATATGTGTATCCCGGGTACGGCGCACATATCACTAGAAATACGTGTTCCTGGTTAAGGGATAAGTGTTCCCCTACCCAGGAACACATAATTCTAGTGATATGTCCCCTACTCAGGAAACACATATCCCTACTAAAATGTGTTTCCCCTACCCAGGGCTCGAAATTAACTCTCACAAAATGCGAATGATTTTGATAATCTGCAAGTGAAAGAAATGTCCACTAGCAAACATTTGCGAGTTAGAATCATCCACGTCTCCAAAGCAAAGGGAAAGAATTTGCTGTTGGTCTCACCAGTTTGCTAGTGGAAAAAATCTTACCAGCAAAAATTTGCAAGTGCACTGAAAAGTTAACTTCAAGCCCTAACTCAGAAACACATATCCGTAGTGATAAGTGTTCCTTTACCCAGGAAACATAATTAACCAGTGATATGTGTTTTCCTACCTGGGAAAGAGACATTACTTGTTCCCCTATCCAGGAAACAGTCATACTACTCTCAATGCTGACATCGATATGACATTGAGATTTGAAAGAGCAAATCTCTAGAAGGCCTCATCATATTGAGTGATATTTTGGAGAAATTAAAAGAATATCACTATTGTTGAGCTGGTTAGTTATGGTATTGAATGTCTCTCCCTTTTTGATGCCTTCTTAATTTATACACCCCCAGAATTTAATAAATGCACCAAGCACTTGTCAGATCATTATAGTAATCAGGACAAGGTGCTTATTCCAATGTGGCTGCTAATTAAATATTCATGCAAGTATGGTATACTAAAATTTGGTCTGTTCTGAAAATTGTTGTTATTTTACATGTAGTAAATTAATGATGAGTGAATTAATTAGCTGAAGTACATTTTAATTTCTTTTCCAGATAAGATGCCCCAGATTGGATCAAGATTTCAGCATCCTGGATTTAGTTATAGAGATTATCTTCAGTACTGTAAGTGTGGTACAATTTAAGTTTCTGATTTTTGTTACAGTTATATTGATCATCTTTGAAGGACAAACCTCCCTGATATGCAAGCTTGAGATAATTATCCCTTGAGAAAGGAAGGGGACACTTATTTTCCAGTAATTAGGGAGCTTTAGCAACGAAGACCAACCACGGCATTGAGAATGTCAAAAAAGCAATAGGTTTTGATAAGTACACTGTTTTGATAAGTCACTGCATGACTGCAACATGAAAATGCCTAATTTCATTTGTTATGGAGGAAATAAATAAGTAAGACAAATTTTTCTTTCCGAGTACCATTCCAAGAAATCAACTCCAGGGAAGTTCACCTATATTTAACATTTCGTCAAAAAATAATAAATGCACTGAAGCACAGAGTCTTCAATTCTTGAAAAAGTCTCTTGAAATTTGTTTTTGTTTTTGTGCCTAATTTTGAATCATGAAAAAAGCATTTGTTCCTACTTTTTTTAAGGTCTTTATAGATCACCGATTTTAATAACCTTGAGTCTCGAAAAAGAAACTGTTGTTTTGGAAAAAAGTCTTGATTTTTGGATCCAAAAAACCAGTTACGAACCCTGATTTTAAAAGTGATGTATTGGCTGCTGTCACCATTGTCTACACTAAAGCTCCCTCTTATGGCTGAATCGGAGTGTGCTCCATTAATCATGTCACTGGCAAGATGCCAAATTCAAATATGCCTGCTAATAAATTATATAATACTGGAATTAGGTCTGTTCTGGAAATTAATAATCAGAAAATTAAAGAGCATAACATAATAATTATTATTTTCAACTTTTCTTTCCAGATCAGATGCCCCAAGACTTCATGAGCAGCCCAAATTTAGTGACAGCTTATCTTCAGTGCTGTAAGTGCTGTACATTCTATTTTGTAATCCAGCTCTTGAGTGAACCAGATAAGCTGAACTGTAACCTGTGCTTGGTCAAAGTATCATTAAGCTAATCCAGGGAAAGCTGCACCTAGTTCTTTCTTTTTATTTTATTATTTCACCAACAAGTGTACCACAGCAGCTGGAACTACATGTAGAAGTTCATCAATCTTTCTGTTTCCAATAAACCAGGCAAATTAATTCCTTTTTTGCAAGCAAATCAAAGTACAAAAAGGAGAATTCCATGCTAGACAAGAGATCAAAATAATAATATGATGGCTCAACAATTTTGTACCACATTTTGATTTGACTTGTGGTGATTCAAATTATTTGAACCTAGGACTGGCGATCATTATACAAAAGTTTCCAAAGCAAAAAGTTCAGAGATGATGATCATCATGTGGAATGTTTTCCTTAACAGTCAGGATACTATACTGTTGGCAATTCAACCAGCATTTCAGCCGGCAACTAGCATCATTCAACAAATTAAGTCATTGATGATGATTAAAAATGATTTCTGATTTAATTCGGCACTTTAATCAAAATAAGTTCATTCTATCCTTCTTTCTGTTTCAACTGAATTCAAAGACATAAGTATGAAATTGCACTATCAGCGCACAAAGGCCCTTTTTTCTGCGGGGGAAAAACAAATATGACAGCAGCCGCAGAAACTCAAATTCTTTTATACCATCAACACCTTTATTTTACATTTATATCATGATTGCTAAATTCCAGGTGATGTACAATTGTTGGTGAAGTGACAACTAATGCAAAAATCTTTGTTGTTGCCTGTAGTTTTCTCCTGGGATAGCATTAATCTACTTTGTTCAACTGTGTCACAGTTTTTTTATTCAATCAAAGCCAAGTTCTGTTGAAAATAATCATTAGGACTAAACTGGTACTAGTATTGATATGCAATCTACAGTACATGCTACACCTTAAATTTGTCCTTACCTAGTAAAACTGATTGACTGGTTTTGAGATCATGAAATTATTGACTGTCTGACGGAATAAGTGATTTCGCAGCAAACTCAAAAGTGGCTCCAGTTGATGGACCAATTAATAACTGATCTTCTTACTGATGGAAATTATATTGACCATTGTAAATGAAAATTATTATTTTTACTGGACTGATTCAGTGTTTCTCAATGGCTGGCTAACTGTCTCAGGAGCTGCTAATTGTCTGACTGACTTGGTGGAATGTTTTAGTGACTCAGTGATTGTCTGACAACTTACATAGCAGCTGTCTGAATGACTTAGAAACTATCAAACTGATTGCTGTTATTGGTAGATTAATAATGTGGTGTGCTCACTGATTGAAATTACTGTAAATTGACCATTTCAAAGAAAGAATTTTGTTGCTGGATTGACTGTGTTTCTCAATGGCTGGCTACATGTAACTGCTTCAGAAGTTGTTAGATGTCTGACTGACTTGGCGAAATGTAAAATTTGTTTTATTGACTCAGTTGTTGACTGACATCAACTGACCTATACCGACTATCTGAATGATTCAGGAACTTTGGAACTGATGGCCATCATTGTTATACTGATTATTTGGCCCGGTGGTTATTTATTTTTGATGGACTGGCTGTAGGTTTTGATGGCTGGCTTAATGCCTCAGAAGCTGTTAATTGTCTGACTGACTTGGTGGAATAATTGATGACTCACTGGTTGACTGACAACTGACTTAGTGACCATCTGAGTGATTCAGGAACTTTCAGAGTGATTGACCTTATTGCTAGACTGATTCTGTGGCTCCATGGTTAAAAGACAAAATCAGTAGCTGCTTCTGTGTTTGTCAGTAACACTGTGGTTGACTGACCATCTGTTTAAGTGACTATCTATTTAATACTGACTCAGCAAAACTGTGATAAAAATCTCACTGACATTTTGTTAGACGGACCCATTGGCTCAGGGGCAGATTAAACTAATGGACTTGGTGAATGTTTGGCTGTATCTGACTGACATTATTGCTAAACTCACTCATGTACAGTGACTGACTAACTTACTCAGTTGCTCTGTGTCTGACTGATGTAATACTTGACAAACTGACAGTGACTTACGAATGTATTGATTGACTCATTACCTCAGTAGTAGCTGTGTGTCTGACTGGAGTAACTCTGGACTAACTGACAGTGACTTACATGTATTGATTGACTCATTACCTGAGTAGTAGCTGTGTGTCTGACTGATGTAATACTGGACTAACTGACAGTGGCTGCGGCCGCACTGGGGGATTTAACTGAGTTATTTCCAATTAACTTATTAAAGTTAACTCGCTCAAAAAAGCTGCGAGTGCAACCGGGTTTTCTACAGTCTTAACCGAGTTCTAAAAAGGTTATGCAGATCAAGCAAGAACAATAGATTTTCTTAACCAGGTTAGTTTTTTTCAAACCACATCACGAGGTCGTTTAACACAGGTTAACCTTATCAATCTGTCAATCATCGAGTCTGCCTACATGTCAGAATGATTAGAATGGTCCAATTTTTGGCTTTACCTTGCCCACAAGCATTTTCGAAATTACTTCTTTCGCTCCAATTACAGCTTTTCTTTTTTCTTTCTTAACACAACTGAGTTAAAGTTTTAAGAAGTTGATCTCTTTTTATCAGTAATATGGGGTCACACCATCAATCTTCGGTTTCAAAGGGTAGGCATTTCCAGTAAATACATAAAATAATAATAAATTTTGTCAGTCACTCTTGTGCGAGGGTTATGAACAACCCAAGCAAGTGAAAAAGAAAAAATCAAAAGACCACGCGACATTGAATGACTTTGAAAAGTCTAATTTGAGTCTGACCACTGATAAAAATTAACCTGGTTCAACTATTTAACAAGGTTACATTCTGAAGAATTTTTTACCGAGTTTTTCAAAAAATAACCCAGTTAACTTGCCAAGTGCGGCCGCAGCGAGTGACTTTCATGTATTGATTACATGATTGCCTCTGTCAGCAGTAGCTGTGTGTTTGGCTGATGTAATACTGGACAAACTAACAGTGACTTACATGTATTGATTGACTGATTACCTCGGCAGTAGCTGAGTGTCTGACTGGAGTAACTCTGGACTAACTGACAGTGACTTACATGTATCGATTGACTGAGTGCCTCAGCAGTAGCTGAGGGTCTGACTGATGTAATACTGGACGAACTGACAGTGACTTACATGTATTGATTGACTGATTGCCTCAGCAGTAGCTGAGTGTCTGACTGGAGTAACTCTGGACTAACTGACAGTGACTTACATGTATTGATTGACTGATTGCCTCGGGCAATAGCTGAGTGTCTGACTGATGTAATACTGGACTAACTAACAGTGACTTACAGGTATTGATTGACTGATTACCTCAGCAGTAGCTGAGTGTCTGACTGGAGTAACTCTGGACTAACTGACAGTGACTTACATGTATTGATTGACTGATTGCCTCAGCAGAAGCTGAGTGTCTGACTGATGTAATACTGGACTAACTGACAGTGTCTTACGTGTATTGATTGACTGAGTGCCTCGGGCAGTAGCTGAGTGTCTGACTGATGTAATATGGAAATAACTGACAGTGCCTTACATGTATTGACTGACTGATTGCCTCAGCAGTAGCTGAGTGTCTGACTGTTGTAATACTGGACTAACTGACAGTGACTTACATGTATTGATTGACTGATTGCCTCGTGCAGTAGCTGAGTGTCTGACTGATGTAATACTGGACTAACTAACAGTGACTTACATGTATTGATTGACTGAGTGCCTCAGCAGTAGCTGAGTGTCTGACTGATGTAATACTGGACTAACTGACAGTGACTTACGTGTATTGATTGACTGATTGCCTCAGCAGTAGCTGAGTGTCTGACTGATGTAATACTGGACTAACTGACAGTGACTTACATGTATTGATTGACTGATTGCCTCGGGCAGTAGCTGAGTGTCTGACTGATGTATTACTGGACTAACTGACAGTGCCTTACATGTATTGATTGACTGATTGCCTCAGCAGTAGCTGAGTGTCTGACTGGAGTAACACTTGACTAACTGACAGTCACTTACATGTATTGATTGACTGAATGCCTGAGCAGTAGCTGAGTGTCTGACTGGAGTAACACTGGACTAACTGACAGTGACTTACATGTATTGATTGACTGATTGCTTCAGCAGTAGCTGAGTGTCTGACTGATGTAATACTAGACGAACTGACATTGCCTTACATGTATTGATTGACTGATTGCCTCAGCAGTAGCTGAGTGTCTGACTGATGTAATACTGGACTAACTGACAGTCACTTACATGTATTGATTGACTGATTGCCTCAGCAGAAGCTGAGTGTCTGACTGGAGTAACACTGGACTAACTAACAGTGACTTACATGTATTGATTGACTGATTGCCTCAGCAGAAGCTGAGTGTCTGACTGGTCTAACACTGGACTAACTAACAGTGACTTACATGTATTGATTGACTGAGTGCCTCAGCAGTAGCTGAGTGTCTGACTGATGTAATACTGGACTAACTGACAGTCACTTACATGTATTGATTGACTGATTGCCTCAGCAGAAGCTGAGTGTCTGACTGATGTAATACTAGACTAATGGACTAACTGACAGTGACTTACATGTATTGATTGACTGATTGCCTCAGCAGAAGCTGAGTGTCTGACTGGAGTAACACTGGACTAACTAACAGTGACTTACATGTATTGATTGACTGAGTGCCTCAGCAGTAGCTGAGTGTCTGACTGATGTAATACTGGACTAACTGACAGTCACTTACATGTATTGATTGACTGATTGCCTCAGCAGAAGCTGAGTGTCTGACTGATGTAATACTGGACTAATGGACTAACTGACAGTGACTTACATGTATTGATTGACTGATTGCCTCAGCAGAAGCTGAGTGTCTGACTGGAGTAACACTGGACTAACTAACAGTGACTTACATGTATTGATTGACTGAGTGCCTCAGCAGTAGCTGAGTGTCTGACTGATGTAATACTGGACTAACTGACAGTCACTTACATGTATTGATTGACTGATTGCCTCAGCAGAAGCTGAGTGTCTGACTGATGTAATACTGGACTAATGGACTAACTGACAGTGACTTACATGTATTGATTGACTGATTGCCTCAGCAGTAGCTGAGTGTCTGACTGATGTAATACTGGACTAACTGACAGTGACTTACATGTATTGATTGACTGATTGCCTCAGCAGAAGCTGAGTGTCTGACTGATGTAATACTGGACGAACTGACAGTGACTTCCATGTATTGATTGGCTGATTCCTTCAGCAGTAGCTGAGTGTCTGACTGGAGTAACACTGGACTAACTGACAGTGACTTGCATGTATTGATTGACTGATTGCCTCAGCAGTAGCTGAGGGTCTGACTGATGTCATACTGGACTAACTGACAGTGACTTCCATGTATTGATTGGCTGATTGCCTCAGCAGTAGCTGAGTGTCTGACTGATGTAATACTGGACTAACTGACAGTGACTTCCATGTATTGATTGGCTGATTGCCTCAGCAGTAGCTGAGTGTCTGACTGATGTAATACTGGACGAACTGACAGTGCCTTACATGTATTGATTGACTGATTGTCTCAGCAGTAGCTGAGTGTCTGACTGATGTAATACTGGACTAACTGACAGTCACTTACATGTATTGATTGACTGATTGCCTCAGCAGAAGCTGAGTGTCTGACTGGAGTAACACTGGACTAACTAACAGTGACTTACATGTATTGATTGACTGAGTGCCTCAGCAGTAGCTGAGTGTCTGACTGATGTAATACTGGACTAACTGACAGTCACTTACATGTATTGATTGACTGATTGCCTCAGCAGAAGCTGAGTGTCTGACTGATGTAATACTGGACTAATGGACCAACTGACAGTGACTTACATGTATTGATTGACTGATTGCCTCAGCAGTAGCTGAGTGTCTGACTGGAGTAACTCTGGACTAACTGACAGTGACTTACATGTATTGATTGACTGATTGCCTCAGCAGAAGCTGAGTGTCTGACTGGAGTAACACTGGACTAACTAACAGTGACTTACATGTATTGATTGACTGAGTGCCTCAGCAGTAGCTGAGTGTCTGACTGATGTAATACTGGACTAACTGACAGTCACTTACATGTATTGATTGACTGATTGCCTCAGCAGAAGCTGAGTGTCTGACTGATGTAATACTGGACTAATGGACTAACTGACAGTGACTTACATGTATTGATTGACTGATTGCCTCAGCAGAAGCTGAGTGTCTGACTGGAGTAACACTGGACTAACTAACAGTGACTTACATGTATTGATTGACTGAGTGCCTCAGCAGTAGCTGAGTGTCTGACTGATGTAATACTGGACTAACTGACAGTCACTTACATGTATTGATTGGCTGATTGCCTCAGTAGAAGCTGAGTGTCTGACTGATGTAATAGTGGACTAACTGACACTGTCTTGTATGTATTGATTGAATGATTTCTTCAGCAGTAGCTGTGTGTCTGACTGATGTAATACTGGACTAACTGGAAGTGACATACACCGTCCATGCATTGATTGTTTGATTGGTTCAGTAGCTGTGTGTCTGACTGATATAATACTTGACTAATACTTGACTCGTAGATTTTGAGATATTGTCTTGTGTTTACATCAGCTACGTGAAACGCTGTCACATTTCTCTCTAAGTACATGCATGGTTATTACTTGTGCTCTTGCTGAGATCATGCAAAGGCGATTGACGAAAACAGCTTTTGAGCATTTTTCTCAACTTGTCCTTGCACTTTTTACTTTTATCGGCTGTGCATGTTTTCTCATGATCAGTAAATGGATAAAGCAGTTCTAAAGAAACTGTGTTAAGGTACCCAACCGATTCATTCAACAGCTGACTGAGCACAAATCCTTCTAATTTTGAGATACAGAGCTGAAAATAGACAAATTACATAATTTTTATATGTTCTTTGAGTTGGTGCCAAAATCATTCTTTTAAAATGAATTTTTTTGTGTGTTTGGAGAAAATTGATCACGTGACCAATTAATGGAAAAGCCCTATTTCCCATATTAAAACCAATTTCAGAAATCAAGTTGTTGCCAACTTACTTGTTTAATGATAGAGTGAGAATTTTTCTTACTGAATAACGCACTGCCTCTAGGTTTTTATTTTGACTTAATATGCTGACTGACTATTGTATGGAAAATTCACAGTTGCATTATTTTTGTTTGGGTTTTTTAAATGGTGTAGTTTGTAGATTGCATATCTGTGCTGACTCATAGATTTGTTTTCTGTGAGCTTGCCGAGTGCATTTTTTCAATCTCTCTTGCACATCCTCAACTCCCCTGAAAGGCGATTTCCCAGCATGCAATAATGTCTGAGGAATGACTTATTACATTTCATAATAGCTGTGGTCACACTACAGACTTTTTACCTAGGTAAACACGACTTGTTGACAGTTTACCTAGGGAAACTTGGTTTTTTAAGTGTGACCGATTTTTCCCTAGGTAACTTACCTCGGGGAAATTTTATCGTCTGGGGCTTGGATATGTCTCGAAAACAATAGAGTTTCCCTTGACAACTACCCCAAAGCAATAGCTAGGGGAAAATGAAATACGGAGGTTGCTAGCCAATAGACGCTCATCGGCGAAGGTCCTGATGACAGAACCGGACATAGATCACGCTGTGAAAGAAATTTTGGGGGCACGAATCGTCTACGTCTTCGCCTTTCTTCACCTTGCACGTTGAATTAGCGTAAGAAATAACAGCAAAATAAAAGAAAAAAACGCCTCTTTGATCAGCTAGATCCCTGCGCATTTTGCTTTCTTGAATTTACGCTCCAAAAAATTCAACTGGTGTGAAATTTTTGGGAGCCGATATCAGTAGTGTGACCTTCCCAGAATTTTTACCTGGGTAAAACAAAACGCGAGATGAATTTACCTCAGGAGATTTTTGATGAATTTGCCCTAGGTAAATCGGTTTTACCTAGGTAAAAGTCTGTAGTGTGACCACAGCTAATGATGATGCAGTGCTTCTTGCTGGCTGTTAATCATTTCAAACATTATAATAATTATACAACGGATCAAATCATCAGCCTGAACTCTGCAGTACAGCATCTTCACTATGAAATTAAACAGTCCTTCCTTAGACTTGGGGGGAAGGGTGGGCGAAGAGGAGCGTTTGTTCTTAGGCAAAACTGCAGTCGTGGCAAATTAATCTGTTTTTTGTTTTAGAGCTTGTATATCTGACATTCATCACTGCAGCAACTTACCTTCCTATTCTTGAGGGTGATTTTTCAGTTAACGTCAGGAAAATTTCAAAATTTTAAAATTCAATTTCAGTTTTCAGCTTCACTTTAATCTGGGGTGTTGGTGTCTGTCAGGTTCATTTTGTTTTTTAACGGAAAAGCTTCAGGTTAAACAGTTTCCGTCGATAAAAAGTTGCATTTGGCTTGGTGGAAGTGGATTTTTTTTGCACATTTTGATTGAATGCGAATTTGAACCCTGGTTTTCTAAAACCTTTGTACAAAACAGTTAGTGCTTTGACCATGACTCTATGAAAGTGGTGTGGCTTTATTTCTGACAACCATCGAAATGAAAAATACATTAATTTTGAAAAACAATGCAAAATGGAAACCTTATTACTTAAAAACAACCACAATTAAAACAAACGTTGCCAAAATTTCTGCTGCAGTGTTACTTCCGTTTGACAGTGTTACAAGTTCTTGAAAAGAATGTGCACGAAAAGTTGAGTAATCTGAGGACGCAAATTAAAGTGGGGAGATTCTGAAACTTGCACTCGTCTTTTTCAGTTCCAGAGTGATCAACATGTTATTTCCCCTTACTTGTTTGAGTAGCTTACCAAGCAGGAAAGGTGTTGAAAATAAGCATAATTATGATGAGTGGGGAGGCTTTGTCTTGATCAACTATCAAATTCTCAAAACTGATGGTAAAGAAAATTCGCCTCAGTTAGTAAAGAAAATAACATGTTAAAACTTTGGACTGAAAGTTCACAGTAACCTAAAGGCCTTCAGATAAGCATTTTGTTTTGCAATAGCAATGCAATCCATAAATACATGTGCAAATTGAAATTCTGATTAACAGCAACTCGTATCAAACTCGCAGTCTTTTTTTCGACCGTTATTTAGGCTCGTCACGCAAATTCGTGCAGCCAAGTAACGACCGCGAAGAAGATCAAACGTACGTTTGACATCCGATTAGAGAATAGTAAATTTTTTTTACTAGTTTTTTTTTTCTATGCGCATGTATTTTATGGGATGTAATTTAATGAAAACCAAACCGCTTACTGAAAAGTGTGAATTTAATTCCGCTGTTTTTCCAACTTTCGGAGTTCAAGCAATCACAGTGACGACAGCAACAACAATGGCACCTAACAGAAGGCTTTCTCAGCACGCTCGCTTTCATTTTTTTGCACATTTATTCGCTTTTGTATGCAAAACAACTAGAAAAGTAATAATCAGAAATTCAAGGTTTGAGACGGAACACAAACAATTAGCCATGAAATATCAAATTCAAACTGCGCGCGTACAAAGGTCCAATTAATAGGTAAATCTAAAATTCTGAAGAAATTTAAACAATAACAGAAGTCTTTTCCAGCTCGTTCGCTTTCATTTTTTTGCACATTTATTCGCTTTTGTTTGCAAAACAACAAGGAAAGTAAGAATAAAAAATTCAAGGTTTTCAAAAACACAAACATTTTTAGCCAGGAAATATCAAATTCAATACGCGCGCGCATTAAGTTCAAATTGATAGGTAAATCTAAAATGCTGAGGAAATTTAAACAATAAATGATGTTCGCATAACTGCTAATTATTTTTTTGAGTGCCGATCTTGCTATTGTCGCTTTGTTGATTGCTTAAAGCTTTATAGTATGTAAAGCAGAACTTGGCTTATTATAAGGCTCGGACAAACAGTGAAACATTACGCGCAGTAACTTTGCACTGTGTTTCTACTCCTATAAAGAATTATAACGAAAAATCACGACACAGTATTAATTTTTGCTTTTGAAAATCTCGGACAAGGTTTTTAGGGGTGGAAACACAGTGTAATGAAAAGGCTGGATTTTACTAGCGGCGTACCACAGGCTTAAGTTTAGTGAGGTCATCAACAACTGAAGTTTATTAAAATACAAAACTGAAGATATGAGCACAAAGAATTGGTGAACATACGAACTTATTCTTGTTTTCTCGTCGTAAAGGATTAACACAACACGAGCTGAGCACAACAAAACAAACTTTGTGTTGGTTTATCTTACTTGTGCTTATGTTGTGTTAATTCTTAGCGCGGAAGAATATAATAAATACGTCGGGTTTCCTATGTATACATTTGTGCTTATGCTTTTGTTGTTGATGTCTTCATCAAGCTGTCGCTTGTGTTCATGTCGTTAGTAAAAACCAGCCTTTACTGCGCGTAATGTTTCGCTGTGTCTGAGCCTTAAGGGGGTTTATCTGGTTCACTCAAGTAGTTGGATTACAAAGTAAACAGCACAGGTACTGAAGATAACAGTATTTTATTGAACAAATAAAGCTTGTCTCTGTTGTCCACTTATTTACAATAAAAAAAATACAAAAAAAAAGTAATCTAGCCTCCCCCGTCCCTGCCGAGCTGCTTCCACTCTGCTCCGAGTCGGTGTTCGTTCTTTTGTCCTCATTTGATATTCCAACTTTAAAATCCTGGTCTGTTTTATCTGATCCCTACATTCAAGCTGGGGGCAGTTGGACACTTAGAAAATTTGGCTGTTTGTTCCCAAGTGGGGAGGGCAGGGTGAAGGAAAGTGAGAGTTTGCTCCTCATGCCCCCAGGGTCTCATTCAACTTTGTCACAATACCACAGCAAATTAATTTGGAATTAAAATTAGCCAAATAGTTTGTAGTGAAAGCTATAATTTTGTTTAGAGAGTGCGTGTCTGCAAAGTCAATATATCGTGAAAAATATCCAGAGTCGTGGACAAGAAAAAAGAGGGCGCAAGACAGTGAAACTCAGTCTTCAGTGGGTCTCCGTCAACGATGCCCAGAAAACTGGACAAAGCATCGCGCTGGTCTGACCGACCTTCATCCCACAAACGTCAACAAAGAGCACAAGTCAAAAATAATCTCTCCTCTGCGAAGCTACTGATACTGGATTTCTCTCGTCCTAGTTATTGTGTACTATTTAGTGTTTAGACCTACATTAAAGGAAATTTGGAAGTGAAAATTACGCGGATTGTTTACGCGTCGTTTATTACTACTGTTATTCTAAGAAATCAAAATTATCTGAAAGTAATAAAGCGAAACATTAAGAAGCAAAATTTACGCAGTACTAATATAGTACCGCGTAAATTGTGCTTTAGATATTTCGTTTTATATCTTAGAATTGGCTGCCCTTATACTATAATGTTGAATTCGTTTAAATCAGTGCCGCCTAGATTTGCTTTCAAATTTCGCCAAAATGATTAAAGCGATCCTGCAGATGATTTAAATTTTGGCTTGTTTTGCTTTCAGTACAAATAATTCGATTAATTCTCTCATTGAAATAAACGTTTATTTTTACCTTAGGGAAATTAGTGCGAAAGAAATGTGAAGCTAGTAAAATTTAATGTTTCAGTTCCTAAAAAATTGGATTCGATAGCAAGTCTTTAAACCCTGTTCCTTTTCTGCATAATAATTATTTAAATTGTCCTATCTTTAAGTTCCCACGAGATTTGAAGCTTTAGTCACGATGATCACGCTAGCCGACTGTACCAGCATTGCGTGACGATCGTGACAATAGTCCAAATAGCATGGAAATACGGTCGTGACTGAAATGGATACTTAAAATCCGGATTCCAGATAAATGACTGGAACTAGCCAAATATATAATTTTTAATATAAAAAAAATAATCTTTAGTATATGGTTCCAGACCTATATCCGACACCCTGATTTGAAGTATCAATTGAAGTCACCACCGAGAAATTGTCCTACAGCGTGAAAAGTTAAGACTTAGCAAAAATGTTTATTCTAGCTGTTTACATTTAAAGGCTATCCGAATTTTTGGTCAATTTAACCTGATTTTTCACACAGCTCAAGGAAATCTGTTCTATGTCCTACTTAAAAA
Organism: Porites cylindrica; assembly: GCA_964035525.1. Classification (NCBI taxonomy): domain Eukaryota; kingdom Metazoa; phylum Cnidaria; class Anthozoa; order Scleractinia; family Poritidae; genus Porites; species Porites cylindrica. The sequence continues at coordinate 28,832,874 of OZ037783.1, forward strand.
TGAGAATATAGAGCAGATTACCACAGCTGTTCGATTAATCAAGTCTTTCCTTATTTCGAAAATGGTTTAGTATATAAAGATGATATTATTAGTCTAACATCAACCGCTACGCTTTTTTGCCTATTGTTTTCAGTTGACCAAAAAACAACAGGTAAAAAAAAAACAGATGTTGATGTCATCTAAACTTAGTTCTGATAAATTTGTTATAATCTGAGTTAGGAAAAAGATGAAAATGAAATAAATTCGGACCTATTTGTGATCGTTGTTTCGTGTTTACGGTTTTAGTTAAATGTTAAGGTAGTGAAAAAATATCAGTAGAAAATTTGGCAATTATGGAAATGGTTTATATGCTACTTTTGTTTTTGTGCATACTTTCGAAAGCTATATATTGTTAGACATCAAAAGGTTTAGGTTTAGAAGAGAAATCCTTAACCAGTTGCCCCCCATTAGAGAGATTCTTAGTGACTATCAGCTCAATTTGATGGCATCTGCGAAAATCCACCCAAGCCAGACCAATGCGATTCAGTGCTCAGTTCTCTGCCCTCGTATCATCCGTCGACACACCTACTACGTGAGCCGGGGAGCACGTTCTTGCACCCCCGTTTTTCATCCTCAACAGTGAAACATTCCCAGACACATTGTTTGCAGACAAGCAACTTTCTTGATCGAAATGGTTATTTATTTATTTTTTTGGAAAAAGGTGTGGTATTATAACAAAATGAATGAAACCCTAAGAACATGAGAAGCAAACTCTCACCTTCCTCCACGCTGTCCTCCCCACCTGGGAACAAACGGCCAAATCTTCCAAGTGTCCAACTGCCCCAGCATGAATTACGGGATCACATAAAGTTTTCCAGGATTTCTCAGTTGGAATATCTCAGAGGACATCAGAATTCACACCTTCTCAGAGGCAGAGCTTCCACAGCCCAGCAGGGACGAGGTTGGCTAGATTTGAATATGACCTTGCCCAAGTGATGGGCTCCTAATCTTGTGCGTTTGCCACCTGAGGTCTGAAATTAAATAAGAACTTAAAAAAAGTATTTCAAAACTAATGCAAGCTCACTAGCAATTAAAAATAATATGCCAGTACTTTTTGGTGTTACATACAAGTCCCAGAAGATAAAAAATTATATATATACAGATTTAGTAGAAAACTTATTTCCTAGTTGTAGCCATATTGGCTAAGAAAAAAAAAAAATTTGCAATACCCCCTCTGTTTGCCCTGTGAACTGACGTCTCACAGGAACGAACACAAATCTTCCATATTGATGATGTGTCACTACCCAGATCTGGGTAATGATTCTGATTGGTCGTGCGGCAAGAGAAACTTGCTTCAACCAATCAGAAGCACTACCCAGATCAGGGTAGTGACACATCATCAGCATGAATCTCTGCACTCATTCCTCAGATGACATTTCACAGGGCCACCAACAGTGGCATCGCACTTATTCTTAGGCTACCTAGCAAGGCGTAAACAAAAAGACCTAGAGTTCACCGAAAAATGTTTTTGAAACTTTGTAACACCAAGAAATAAAGGCATACATAATTATATCTGAGGAGAATTAAACAGAATGTGATGGTAATCAATGGTCCAAAAAAAAACCTTGAATTATTACGTTGAAACCTACTGCAAAATTTCCCTCCGTGTGATGGGAATCGATTTTCTGTAAAAACCTTGAATTATTATGTTGAAAACTATTCCAAAATTTTTTTGTGTCTTCCATTCCAAAAAAAATCAGCACAAGATTTTTTTCTAGATTTCAACTAAAATGAATGTTTTTGATAACAAGCAGACCAGTGATCACCTTCCACAGTAATATAATATTAATAATTATTTCTGTGATAAATCTAACATGAATAATAATACTGAGATGAAATAAAATAATTTCTAACACCTTAACCTTAAAGCAAAATTTCCTAATGTTTTTGTTGGATTCCCACTCGATGGTGAAATTTTAGCTAGCAAAAAGAGCACTGAAAAAAAAATGAGTTAGATAAATTTTAACCAAAACCTGGAAGTATTCCTTTGTCTGTAGCCGGAAAAAGTTGGAATCAAATTGATTCAAAAAATGGCCAAATCAACAACAATCAAATAGTATCTAGTTTCTAGCCATAAATAAGTTATGCTAATTGAACTTAATTTATGCTAGTCGAGGCTTAATCAATTGCATTACTGCTGCTAATGAGCTTGCCATAATTATGTTACCTACATAGTACATGTAAACGTAATGGGCTTTTTTCACTATGATGGCTTCACTTGACCACAATACTAGTACTATTATACCTTCCTTATTTAAGCAGTAACCCCAGAGATGGTTTGTTTTTTTCCCCCAAAAAAATGAAAAACCAAGGAAGTCTGGTACACGCAATTGTAGTCAAAAGACACCCATTGTGAAAATGACCAAGTCTGACAAATATAAGCAAAGAGAGCATTCAAATTCAAACATTGTTGTTTACTCGTTTCTTCCCATCCATTTTACTTCCACTTTCAATAATATTGCATAAAAATATAGCTTTAAATTTTGAGCTAAACTGGATGAAATTATATGGTGCGAGCCTTAAAATGAAACCTCTCCAGTTAAGTTGTCTTTTTTACCTTTGGCCATAAAAAGGTTAAAACATTTTTGCTACACTCCAGTCTTTAAATACTTTCTTTGCTTATACATTAGGAATAACACCATGCTACCAAGATCAAGATGCCTTCTGAAAAAACCTCTCTGAATTAATTTGTGACTTGCCTACCATAAGAAGAAAAAATTTAACTCGGACATGTCATACATATGTCTTTGCCCCTTGTTCTCCAAAACCCTGGCAGCAAAGTGTTGATTTTCATGTACCATAATATTTTCAGAATAAATTCTAATAAATAAATAAATAAAATTAATGATGAACCTATCAGCTCCCAGCTTGTTACTCTAAGTAATGTTAAAGAAGATTCCACTGAGCAGTTTAACACACTAGGTTACCCGATCTTCAGCACTAATTGAATTTATTTAATATGTCTCCAATTCAAATGAATGCCAACTGATGCGTTAAAATCCCTTAAAATTGCCTATAAACCAAGGCAAATCATAAAACCTTTGCTGAAAAACATGGTAACCTTTGTGCATGAAAGTAAGGTACTTATTCATAGAGATTATGAATAGATCTGACATTCTAAATTATGTTGAATGCCCTTGAAAATTTTTGGAAAATTTGCAACTATTTTAGGTATGTCTTTCTGCAAAGTGTTGCTCAATAAAATTTAAGAGAGATTTCTTTGGGTGTTTCAACTTTGGCGGCCATCATGTTGGCTACAGCTACAGCCTCCCCTAGATATTCCCAGAATAAGGAAAAATATCTCCAAAAACATAATAACTATAAAGGTTAACTATGCTTGGGCACCTGTTGCACTTATGAAACTTAACAGTAAAAGATGAGCTTAGGAACTGTGCAGAAAAAAACTGGCCCTTTAACTTTTAGATAAGCTGTGAAGTTGCCATGGCAACCAGTGAGCAAAAAAAACCCAAGTGGTAGCCTAGGTAGCTGGAGGAATTGTACATCCTTGTGGGTGAGATTTTTGTGGCAAAGCTGCAAGAACTACACGGATTCGCAATTCTGCCTCAATATGCACTGATATGGTGATAAATGCTGATGTGCTGATCCTGCCAGCCTACCCAAGCGAGTGACTCCTTGAACAAATAACACTTATATAATTATTTGGGCCAGCTACTGATGTGATTACTAGTAAAAAAAATTCATAGATGGCCAAAAGGTATCAAAGCATTGCCAAAAAAATCTTAACTGACAAAACTTTTGCAACACCCACAAAAATTTGAACCTAATTTCAAAGGTAAAAGAGGAGCAAAAAAGAGAAAGCCTAATTTTTTGTGTTGGTGGCTCCCACAACCAGCTGACTGGGAATTATTAGTAGCCAGGCCAAAATACTGCATAAACTGTTCCTTATTTCATAATAGTAATATAACACTTATCCAGGTAACCCACTCGCCTTAGAAAGGGGCCGTGAATGCCTAAAAGATGCCAATAAGACAGAAAATGAAAAATAAGGGGGACTTGAGAAGACACTAATCTAAAATTTTGCTAACTACTATAAGATTGTTTGACTCAAACTATGCTGTAACCAGTTTGTATAGTAGCAAAACTAGAAGATGCAAAGTTTTTCCTTTGTGTCTTCACAACCCAGCAGGAAAGGGCCACTTTTTGTTGCTTCTGTAATTCTGTAGTTTTTGGGTATGGTAATGTATGATAATGATTTTGAAACAAAAGAAAATAGAATTTAAACCAAGGATAAAATCTAACCACAACATATGGGCTAAACCAAAAATGTGTAAAACCTCAAGAGGAAGTCCATTCAAACTTTCACTACCAAAATTTACAGAGCATTAGATGAAGATCAGGCTAATTCTGTATGGACAGGCAAAGATTTTGATAAAAAATTAAGATTGGTTAAATAATTGATTCCTTATGTCTTAAGTAATAAGCAGTGCAGCTGGCTGATAGTGATGATGATGATGATGATGATGATGATGATGTTGATGGTGATGATGATACTGATGATGATGATGATGATGATGATGATGATACTGATGATGATGAAGATGATGATGATGATGATGATACTGATGATGATGATGATGATGATGATGATGATACTGATGATGATGATGATAATGATACTGATGATAATGATACTGATGATAATGATGATGATGATGATGATGATAATGATACTGATGATGATGTTGATGATGATGATGATACTGACGATGATGATGATGATGATGATGATGGTGATGATGATAATGATGATGTTAATGATGATGTTAATGATGATGTTAAAGATGATTTTAATGATAGTGATGATGACCATACTGACGATTATAATGATGTTGCTGATGATGATACTGATGGTGACGATGATAATGATGATACTGATGGTGATGATGATGATGATGATACTGATGATGACGATGGCGATATTGATGATGATGATGATGATGATGATGAAACCAATGATGATTATAATGACATTGATAAATCTGTGCCTGTTCAGAAAAACCTTTCAAGACAAACTGTAACTTGCTGTATATTAACATTGCTAAATATGCTTGTACAGAAGTTAAACAAATCCCCTGCTCAATGGAATCTTGTGATGAAAATTTTAAATCTTAAGTAGTGGTTGTACAGACAAAGTGATCAGGGAATGATCTGGCAATTAAAAGCGAAAAATTCTTATGGACTTGTATTTCCCGGTGCTTAAGTAAATGCTAATTCACATTCCTCAATGACCTTTTGTTTGTACAATGGTGGCACACACACTGGAATATTTTAATTCTAAATTAATTATAGGCAATCAATGAATCATTCTGGACTTCCAGTTGTCAAAGCCTGAAAATGTTTCACCTAACCTCAGACTGGGGACCCCTTAAATGTTTTCCAACACCTAAAGCCAAATATTACTTCTAAGGATTGCTAAGGGCAGACTTCTGAGCATCTCCAAAAATTTTCCAGGAACAACATAATCATGATTTCCGAAAACTTTCTACTTTTCCCGGACGTTTCTTCCAATACCCCATGGACCTTGGGCCTAAGTACTGAAGATTTTGGAAACCCCGCCAAAAAAAACTTCGGAATGCCCTATACAGCTGTAGATTCTCCGAGACACCCTAATGATTTTGTAGGATCCCTTACAGGATTAAAGGAACGCCTAGAGATAAAAAAGATTTTTTTTCAGTCATGTGACAACTGGGTAATTGAATGTGATAAATAATGTTCAATTAAGTTAATATTGTCTTTTGTAAAGAAGTATTGAGCGAAAAGCCAAAACACTTAATGAATGGGGGTTGTGGAACAACAGCTGGGTGAAAGACCTCCCCGTACGTCCACTTGCTCCTAGGAGGAAAACCCCGGGCCAGCTGTACCCCGCATTCAGACCTCCCGGGCTGGGTCAAAGATTGAAAATCATTTTTGAAATGCTTCATGAAAAGAATAATACTACTACTAATAACAATACTAATATTAATAGACACTAGATAAAATCTATTGTAAAAATTATTGATGGCTGAATAATAACTTCATAACCTAATTTAATAATGATATTAATTATTTCTCACAGGAAAAAGCCATCCCCCAATATGTTTGACATGTGTTTTCAGAAAACAAGTGTTAAAAAAAAAACAAAAACTAGTGAATGCACAAATAAAGAGTGGATGAAAATGGAAATCTATTTTATTTCAGACTCCTGGAAACTCCTCTTTTTAGCTGAAGCGAGGATAAGAACATTTCATTTTGGGATAAAAAACTAAGTTTCCTTACTTGGTTGTCTGGAACACATGTTAAACAGCCAGGCTATAGCATGACCATTTTCCAGGTTACTAAAGTATCATTATATTAATTTTACCTGCCATAAAGTAATAATTAATTATTATTATTTAGTTCAGTATCTCAATGCTATACGTACCATACCAAGGGTAGATGCGTGCATCCATTACCTTTGTTACCATTGCCACATTGCTTTGCTATCAGGTCCCATCAATCCATATTCAGTCTATCATACTGGGAGAATGATGTTGCATCCATCACTTTGATGCTTATACTGCAGTCCTTTAGTCCAGTCCAGCCTCTCCATGCTTTGTTTACCTCACCAAGTGCCATGCCATACCAAACCACAAAGGGAGAATCATTCCATTAACTTGTTGCCAAAGATGATGTCTTCTACTCTTGCAGCCTGCCTGTGGTCATTTTCCTACTCCAGGAGCCGTACCATACCATACCAAGAGCCTCAGTTGCTGTCCGTCATCTTGTCATCAATGACGTTGCCCTCTAGTCTAGCTTCTCTACTTGGAACAAAGCTCGTTTACTGTCCCTTTTATCCACTGCATAAAACAAAAATTAATATCATAATTCAAAAGTTTTCAAAACATTTTAATGGCACCATCCAGGTTAAAAATAGTTTCAGAGTCAACAAACAAAAGATTTAGAACTGGGGCGGAAAACAGCTGTGAAAAATGCTTCAAAATAACCCCTAACAATCCCTCTTTAATTTATAATACATGACAGATGACTTTTCCAGGAACCATTTAATATTAACAATTACTGGATGAGGTTTAGCAAAATATCATGTTTTGTCAGTGGCAAGCAGATCAAAGGCTGAAGCAAATAATAATAAAAAAAATCACAATATTTTAAATGATAACCAAGATCAATAATAAAAATTGTTTTATCATTCGATCACGGAGTTTGTTTTTTAATTATTTGTAAAGCAATCTGCCATTTTCATGCAAGAGCAATCCCCAAGAAGGAGAAAAGTGTGGTTTCATGTGGCTAAAATAATATAATTTAGGCAAAGTTAAACTCGAGCGAGTTGGCCAGCGGTCTTCTCCCACTTCAGTATGTGACCTACGGGGCGGCCCGCGGGGAATTGCAGGGCTCCTTCTGTGCCCTTTTGCTAGTGTTGCTTTGCATTGTAGCTTTGCTTGCTGATCGTAGCGGATCATTTGTAGCCTTCTTGCGAATTATTGCGGATTCTTACTGATCGTAGCGGATCAATGTTTGCCTTCTTGCGAATCATTGCGGATTCTTGCTCCCTCTCCTCCCTCCCTGCCTGGTGGTTTGGTAAGTATTTTCTCAGGTAAGTATTCTCTTAGGTAAGTATCTCCACTGAATTTATTCAGTGTGACGGTGCCGGTTAGTGGCTGCTCTTGGGGTGGTTCCCGCTTCCAGGGTTGCCATGGATACCTCCTCTCTGCTTATTGCATTTGGCCCCCCTACTAACCTTTAAGGCACCTGCTCCCAAGCTCATCATTAGCGATGAGTTTAAATTATTATTAAGCAGTTATTGCAGGTCACATGGTGGACTCTCGACCAATCAAAAGGAAGAAAATTTTGCATTGAATGATAATGTTTTTTAATAAATAGTGTGAATGATTGAGATTGAATAATATACTGTAAACTGTTGTTTATAAAGCTCCCACTGGTTGCAGGCCCACCTACTTGTAAACAAAAAATACATTCGATTATAAGCCTCCAGATATAAGACCCCCTCCAAACGTCTTGATCAGAAATGAATTTGATTTATTACGACATTTTGAGGCTTAATTAAATCCAGTAAGTGCAAAACGTATTTTGATTGAAACTTCTATAGCTTCTTCGGAACAATTGAGGTTTCTGGGAACCTGACCACCTACCCCTCCCCTAACCTAGCACTTTGTCCCAAGTGAGAAGTACGCGTTAACATTACCTTAGGGGAGGAGTAGGTGGGCAGTTTCCCAGAAACTTGAATTGATCCACTTCTTCAAAGGCACCTTTTCTATTCCTGTTTTAAATAAAACCTCTTAAGAAGATGTTTTAGCCCAGAGATTATAAGCTACAACTAGTTGCAAAAATGTTGAGACACACTCATGGAAAAACAACCTTTTATGCTTCAAATCGCTGCTAGTCACAGATCCATGGGATATAATACTGACCTCCCTCCTCCCTCCCATTCAAAGTTGTTCCTCCAAGGTTTGAGCATGGCCTTGTATTGCTAGCAACTTTGATAAGGGGTGGAGGGGGGATCACAAGCACAAGATCTGCATGGACAGGCCATTCATGCCAAAATACGGTACAGTGTCTCTAGTACTTTGGCAACTGGTTGTAACAGCAGTTTATGGTATAGATTTGGTCAAGCCAAGCTCTGATCAAACAACACAATGCCTCTGCCAACAATCACAAATCTGGGCAAAACAAAAAAAGCTGCACCTTTTGCCAAAAACTAGACATGTAAAATGTCAGATAGCATTTGCTTAATTAAATGCAAACTGAAAAATATTCTCATTTTAAAGCAGTCAGGGCTGTCATTAAGGTTTAAGAGCCAATGTCTATAATTTTTGAGAATCGGTTGACAGTCATGAATTTTTGAATTTCTTCATCTTTTGCCCAAATAATCTCTATAGTACACTAATTTAAAAAATCACCTTAAAACTTGTAACAGCCTTTTATTTTTTCAGGAATCAGACAAAGTTTGAAAAACTCTAAATCGGCGCTCTTTCGAGTATGAAATTAGCAAAAATTGAGCATTTTCTTGGCGCTCGTACATAATAGCGGAAGAATGTCTCTCGATGAAATCAAGTCACAAAACAGACACACATTTTTACTATATAATCCAGCAGTTAACTTTAAATAAACCGTTTAAATGAGACTGTACCAGCCGCAAGAAGAAACATGGTTTCAGCACTTTTCAAAAATGGCAAATTTGACCTAACTTCACCATCGTAAAAACCCAGTTGGTACATGGAATTTCAACATGAAACAAGAACTGTATTGAAGCAAATCCTTTGCTGTTGTCTGTGTTAAAATATTTCTGGCGGCATTCCAAATGCGCACCGTCAAGAGACCAAAATCTGAAGGGTATTTTGACACCAGGAAAGTGCGTGCAAAGAGCAAGTTTCGACGCTTGGAATATTAATCCTTTCAAACATAAGTTACTTCGACATTTAAACCCTAGTCAGAGTTGTAACGGTTTCAGATTATATTTCGGCGTTTCTGTTTGGTTTAACATGATTCCTTTCAACTGATTTTTGCGATAAACCATAATGAAGAGACACGAATACGCAGTTCAAATCACAGTTAGTAGAGGGGAATATTGTCGAAATACGCGCTTGCTATAGTTTTAATTGTCTTGAAACCTTAAAATCGGAAAAGTTATTTACTTATCTGACCGTAAATGCTAGACGGGGTCACAGTACCGAAAAGTAAATTCTGCATCAAGGCAGAATCAACATTAAGTTTGTGTATGTTTTCAATTATCTGTCAACACGAGGGAAGATGACATTCCGGAAGTGTGTGATGCATAACACGCCGGAAAAGAAATTCCTGGTATAAATGTCTTGCGGTGCAAATCTTTGATGGATGTTCGTTTTGCATCTCGCACATATTCAGACTTGGTTTGTGGTGCCTGTGGCCCCAGTAATGCTGAATGTATTGCGAAAAAGTCAAAAGTTTTTCCTCACCACCGCTAAATGTTTGGTTCCGGGTGGCGGAGCACAAATCACGTTGTACCGTTCCAGAACAGCCTACTGTCTGCTCATTTAAAAGGGGTCCGTAAGGGCACATTAATTTATTGATGACTCTGAGCGGCCTGAAGAAAATGACATACGCAGACGTTTTCTGAGCGAAGAAGGTGCAGCCTTTACACAGACTTCTTTCCTCGCTCCTCACTGCTAGGCGGTCGTTTTTGCCTAAGGGATACCACCACGAAGGAGTTTTAGCACACAGTTCACTGCGGGTGCAGACCTAGCAAAAAGGGCATTCTCCATCTGAAATTTTAAATCGATATGAAAGGCTATTTTCAGCCTTTTATCTCTTTTCCGCGCAACGTATTTGGTTAAAAGATGATAAGTAAAATGGCTGAGGCATTTTAAAGCATTTTTTCATTTAGGCGACAGATTTTGGTGTTATGAAAAAGAACTTGTCAGTCTTGTCAGTGAATTGGTTTATTTTCTAGCCTGCGAAAGAGTGCAGGGGGCTGGTGGCGGAGAGAGTCAGGTGACTATTCCTTTTTTTAGGCGGGAGCTAGCATGTTCATGCATTCTGGTCTAACGCTATAATGTGTAGACTGGCCTTTAAGGGGGGGGGGGGGGATCAGGTTGTCAACGGCAGGTTGAGGTCTAGCCAGAAGATACCCTTGCTGCAGAGGAGCAAAGCAATACTACTTTCAGTAATTTAGACAAGTTAAATACTTGTATTTCGCTCAGATCAAATGTGTCAATTGTCCATTGTCGATTTGTGGTTTTTCAGGAATGTTCTTCTGCGGAGCATTGGCCAATTTTAAGTCTATATGCCAAGCGGGGTTAAGATTAGTTTATTACAAGCAAAGGCTCAGAAGGCTAAGTGCAAATAAAAGAAAACTAGTGTGAAAAGTTTTGCAGACTCTGCTTACTCTATTTGTTTTCTTTCTCTATTTGAGTTTCGGCTTGTACATCCTAAAATCAAGTTTAGTTCGACATGTTTTGGGGAATATAAAATATAAAAATAATAATAAAAAAAGGGTTAATTGTCATTTTATTTTTTCTTGTAAACTCGTGCGATGATTTATCCTTGTCTGTACAGTTGCGTGACAAGACTCAAATCACACACGCGCTTTCATCACGCAACACGGGGTTTAGTCCGTGGTTAAACGACGGAAGATTTCAGTAAACTGCGGCCACTTGCAGTTGAAACGACTGTGGTAAGTAAAGTTCTTAGAGATCTCGTATCTCATTTAGAGCTAGCAAGCCATTTCTAGTGGTTTTATTTTAGGTGCAGAAACTCGAGGTCAATATTTACGCCCAACATGAAATTAGCAGCGTTGTCTTTTTCAGCTACTTGCGTGCAATCAAATGCAGTGTTAGTCTACTTAGTTCTTTTTTATAACCATCAAATTGAAAAGTGTTTTTCAAAAGATCTTAAGAGCTTCCCGTAATGTGCTCCTTGTAAAAGAAGCTAAGTTTGCAAAAACGTTTGTGTGCCTATACACTCGCGGCTAGTTTGCTGCAGCGTTCCAACGTGCGAAACTACCCTGCACGTTTCGGTGTCTCAGCAACGCACTTTTGTAATGCTGCCAAACGTTTTTTAACACAAGAAACGACAAAGGATATGCTTTAAAATAGTGTTTGTTTCATGTTGAAATTCTATGTACCAATTGGATCTTTTTGATGGTGAAGTTAGAGCAAATTTGCCATTTTGAAGAGAGCCGAAATCGTGTTTCTTCTTGCGGCCGACACAGTCACATTTAAACAGCTTATCTGAAGATAATTACTGAATTATAAAGGACAAGTCTGTGTTTGCATTGTGACTTGATCCCACTGAGAGATATCATCCTGTTTTTATGTACGAGCGCGAAGAAAATGCTTAATTTTGGCTAATTTCATACTCGAAAGAGCGCCAATTTAGCGTTTATCAAACTTTGCCCGATTCAGGAAAAAATAAAAAGCCGTTACAAGTTTTAATGTGATTTTTGAAATAAGTGTGCTATAGAGATTATTTGGGCAAAATATGAAAAAATTCAAAAAATCACGACTGTCAACCGATTTTCTAAAATTACAGACATTGACTTTTAAGTAGCTAGTCCCTCCGGGAGAGTAGCTGGCATGGTTATTTATCTCACAGATCCTCCTGTACTTGTTATGTTTGACTCATTTTCAAAGTCAGAGTAAGTGGCTGATTTTACTGGACTAAGGACAGCCCTGAGCAGTGATGGAATAATTTGTCCCTCACTATGCCAATAACTGATAT
>OZ037783.1:28850125-28972625 GCA_964035525.1 Porites cylindrica
GAAAGACAGCTTGACAAGTTCGTTATCTTCAATTGAGTGAAATGGAAAAATTGACTTGCTGCATGTCTGGCAGATCCACCCAAGGCTACTGGACTTAAAGTACTTGTAATCAGCTAGAGTAAGGGAGGTGTAATTAAAGTGATAACAAAGGTTACACAGACTACACTCCAATTTCCTCCCATTGCTCCTAATTAACTTATTACAGATAGCACATGGGTATCTACCAGTATTAAATCTTAAGTCATTTTGATAATTATCTTGCACTTAGCTTGGGGTGGAAGATACTTCAGTAGTTGTTGTACTGGTTGATTCAGATGTTGATTGTCTTGGTTGCAGCTTTTCCAAATCTCTAACTGATGTGATACGTGACGCCGGGGTGTGCTCGTTACGTCTCAAATAAATCACTCCATAATATGTCCAAATAAACTTATATTTCTGATCCTTACAAAATTTGAGGCAACTCTTAAACAAATTTCTTTTCGCTTCCGTTAGACTTTCTTGAATAAATATATTGCTCTCACCGTTGCGTCCCTGTGCTAGTGACCTCAGTAGTTTCTGGAAAACAGCTACTCTAGGATAAGGGGTATTTGGGGACTTTACTCTAGTATAGGGTAGCAAAATTCAGCTGAACTAGCTCTGGTATAGGTTAAGGGTTCCAGGGTCCCAGTGGCACATTCCCACCCAGAAATTCCTAAAGTACCCCCCCCCCCCCCCCGGGCTCATAGCCAAGTATTGGTTGACACTATCAGCCAACACTCTGTCCACATATCAGTCAAGTATCACTCAACATGTCAGCTGCTTATCAGTTGATCGGCAGGACTTTTCCGCGGGTGGCGGGTGGCGGGTGACGGGTAGCGGGTAGCGGGTGGCGGGTGACGGGTAGCGGGTGACGGGTGGCGGGTGGCGGGTGGCGGGTTAAAAATATATATGCAAATAAAATATTATAATAAAATATTATTATTGATAATGATATAACTGTATGTTGTAATTTTAAAATAATTTCAATGTTTATGTACTAGCTACCAGACTCCAAATAAAAGTATTGTCTTGTTTTGTTTTATCTACTTACGCAGACTAAAAATGGAAAAAAAAAAACTAGAAATCATGCCTGTGAAAACAGCCACCTCTCCTTGCTCCGCACCGCAAGTGAGGTTTTGTCAGGCTACACGCGGTGTGTCAAATGAAAATGGGCCATGTCAAGCAAGACACATGGCACGTGTCGATCTTGTTTGTCTAGTTTGCTTTTTCTTCCACATCAAGACGAAAGATGATTGCACTTCCCCAACTGTTTAGCCATGTTCATAACAGACTGCAAGAGATTTGGCCTCCCGTGTCGTAGCTCAGTTTTTGCCCTAGTATGTGGCATGATTGCCATCCTAATCAGTATTTTTAAGCAGTATTTAAAAAATGCAGATCCTTTTTGTATATATATACAACGAGATCAATTCGCATCCGAGACGCCACATGCGGCGAAAACAGTCCACGCTATCTCAAAAACGTTCTTCCTCTTTCTCTGGTACGCATTAACATTGACAGCTTTGTTGCTTTAGTCTTACGAAAATTTCCTTGTTTTCTCGAAATAGACATTTTGTTCATTTTAAACTACAAGTCGCGAACCAAATTGACAAAGATTTATCCCACGGGCAATGCAATGTTTATCCCAACTTATAACAAAAGAACAAAAACGCACTTGTCAAAAATCTGAGACACTGTTCAAACATGTCAAGAAGAGAATGCGATCTTACTTGTCTGGTCGCAGGATATAATATTACTTTAATTTTTATGAGTTCCTCAAGCTATCTCGTGCATGCCATATCGTGTAGAATAATATTGCTAAAATATCGCCTTTTGTAACGTTTATTATTTTTTTCTTTTTTTGGTTTCCCCTTTTTTTTTTTTTTTTTTATTTTTCACGGCCTGACCCACCACCCGCCACCCGCTACCCGTCACCCGCTACCCGCCACCCGACTACCCGCTACCCGCCACCTGCCACCCGGCACCCATCACCCGTCACCCGCGGAAAAGTCCTGCCGTCAGTTGATATGTCTGTCTACATTAGTCGGCTGAGTGTTGGTGGACATGTCAGCCAATATCCTGGCCGATAGCTGACCAAGAGTGGGCAGACATGTCAGCCAAGAGGTATCCAAATCACACAACATCTGAGAGGTGGCCATTGTCAAGAGGTTTAAACAAGAGTCAATGTTGCCTATCCACTAAAAAAGTAGCTGTTGTAGAAAGGTGGCCGTTGGACAGAGTTGGCTGTTAGTATCATTTACACTATTAGGGACTTTAAGATCCAAAGACAGGCTGGCAACAAGAATGTTGCTTAAAAAGTGAATTTGTGTTCTTTCAGTCTTTCAAGATTATTCCTAAGCACTTACTTTGTCAAATGTAGGCAAAACCCTCCTAAAGTTGAATTCCAAGGGACCATATCCAAGTTCAGAAAGAGAAATAAAATTTTGTTGCTACTTCCATAAAACACAAAATTAGGCATTTTCATGTCGTACATGAAGTAATCCAAAGATAACAAAGAAAAGTAAAAAACAGGCTTGTTGGTTTGCTTATTTTATTACACCTCTAGTATTTTTGACATTCTCATTGCTGTTGCCTTGTTGGATCTCAAAGTGCCTATTAGCTTAAAGCAAGACTGGATTCAGTTATGTGTTACAGTCAGGTGATTAATTATTATAGCCACCATAATGTTCAACTGTATTTCTTCTATAAAGAACAAGAGATCAATGCTCAGAATTCAATCAACAATGGCCCACGAACAGAGGGTGGTCTGCCTGTGGAGGGAGTAAAACAAATCTCCTTTGCTCATGGTCCCAGTTACAACATATTTCTTTCCATATTTCTTGCTTCGTATTAACAGAAGTTAACCCTCGAAATTAGACAGAATTTTTTTTTACATTGACCTTTACATTATCCCATAATAAAACATGATTTAAGCTTAATATGACTGCCGATGTGAGCTAAAAAGTTAAATATAATCTGTACTCACCAAAATCTCCACTTCTCAAATGAGTAGAAAGTAGCCACTTTTCAAATAACTTATTGATCCAGGCGTTGAGAAATGTGTTGCAGGACTCTACTGGTCATCAACAAAAATACATAACAATCCCATCTTATCTCTGCTGACTATGCTTTCGTCCACACATTTTGACAAGAGAAAATAACCGCCATCTTGGCGCCTTTCTAGGCCCAGACTTCTCTCAATTGCTGAGAGGAAGGATAGAGAGTGATTGGGGAAGAAAGATTTGCCAAACTCTCTGGTCACGATAGCCCAGGCAAATTTCACAGTTTCCCAGCTTTTGTAGGTCTCTGCCTTACATTTTTTGCTTCTATTTGCGTCGCGTTGTGTATTCAAAGACTAAATCTTGAGTCATACACTACCACATTACTCTTTTACCCCTGGGGGCTGTTCACCGGGGACTTGCCCCTTCCCTTTACAAAAAGTGGGTGGGTTATTTAACGTCTTACATAATATTACATGAACAACGGCTGTGAGACGGAGTCTATGGTTTTTTCATCCTTATTCGAGAAGACTAGAAACTCTTACTGCAGATGACAGTTCAAAGGCAGCACCTCGGCTATTAAAAGACCCTGGCACCCTTAATAACAAGACGGCGTGCATTTTGTCATTTAGCCTGCGTAGCAGGCGCTTGGAAGTAGCGGGCGAGAGAGAGAACGGGCGCGCGCGAGGGAGACACGCACGAGGGAGACACGCACGAGGGAGACACTCTCCCCTCGCGTGTCTCCTTCTCGCGCGCCCGTTTTTTCTTGTTTCCACTACTTCCAAGCGCCTGCTACGCAGGCTATTTGTCATTTCCCCTAAACAGGGTAATAAAATTGTGGGTGTTGTCCTAAACAGGGTATTATTTTAGGATTTTCTTTGTCCTAAACAGGGTTAGGGTTTCAAACCTTCAGCCTCTCACCTATACCAAAATATTGGTCAAGCACCCCGCCAGGAAGGGAACCCAAAAGCTGTATTAGCTAATAGAATAATCAGTTGTTATTTGTGTTTCCCGAGTCTTTATCAGAGACGGTTAAACATGCACATTGCCTGTCTCAGACTGGCGCTTTGTAAATTGGACGCGAAAGGAGCCCATGGGGACGCAACAGTTAAAAAGGTTAAAAAAAAGGTTAAAGGCATGTTTATAGTGGAAGGTGCACTTAGCTAGTCAGCTAATTTACAGGCACTCCACTCAAATATTTAGAAACAAATAATTCAAATACAACATAACAGGATTAAAAACCCCAACTGGCAGAAGGCAACCAGTTGGCTATTTACAAGCGTGGCCGAGAATTTGAACTCGGGACGACAGAGCACAAATCCAGCAAGTGGCCAGAGCGGGACTCGAACCCGGGACCGCCGGATTGCGAGTCCGACGCGCTGACCACTCGGCCACGCTACCTCCACAAAATTTAATTCTCCTCGGAAGAGAGGAGAAGATGGAGAAGGGAATTTCAGGAAAAGGGTATGGGGTTTAATGGTCCAATCAAATCCCCATACCCCCACAACGTGTTTTGAATACTGCCCCCATCCCTTGTAGCAAAGCTCACCTCCGATGGAGAAGTCTGTTATTCGCAACGCTATGACGCAGGATTTTAGTGGACGAAGACAAGCCGTTGCAAGTAGACCTTTCAACTTTTTTTTTTCTTTCAACTTTTGAGATGGACCAGTTAGGGAAAATCCGTCAACACCACTGGAAAGAGCGACTTTTAACAGATTGTCATGACTGTAACAAACTCCACGAAACTAATATGCTTTAAGCGAATGCATCACCACAGAATGTAATAGCAGGCTATCTCTCTGAACATCTCTGCCAACTGCCTAAGCGGTTGAAAAGCACTCCTTAAGCGCACCAGCTCCACACAATGCGAGATGTTGGTTGGGAACCGCGCACGGCTTTTTACTCGCCTCGGGGAAGGAGTGCGCGCGAGCTGATTTCCCGAATTGCGCGAGCCAACTTAAGAGAGCTGAGCTGATTGTTCATTAAACCAGGGCCCAGTTGTTCGAAAGCCGATTAGCGCTTAACCCGGGATTAAAATTAACCCAGGTTTCTGTTTCTTGTGTTCAAAAGCATTTTCTCGGATAATTTTCTCTGTTATTTTTAGAGCTTCCAATCATCAACTTGTAGACAAAACGAATTAAAACTGAAATGCTTTTTAAGCTTTCAAATCTGAATTCAAATCTCGCACTAACCCTGGGTTATCTTACGCCAGCTTTGAACAACTCGGCCCAGATCAAGTCTTGGTGTGCTCAATACCGGGATGACAACCGCGGTTCTCCAATTTCCGGGAACTGAGGTGACCACTGAGGAAAGAGATATTTAATAGCCACCTCAGTATAAGAGGGAGCATACAAACAACCGACATGACTTCGGTAATAACCAAGAAGGAACAGAATCTATCCTAACAGATGCACTGGGCATTCTCGAACAATTTAACACACTTCTTCTAAGGAAGGCGTGAAAACCCTTACCCTTCGTGGCATGGAGAAAAGAGGGGGAAAGGAGAGGGAATTGGGGAGAGTATTGAAGGAAAGGGACGGCTCTCCCTTTCCCTGTTCCCTTTTGCTCTTCACTCCCCTTCCCCCACCCCCGACTCCCCTTTTTGTACCTGCGCACACAAGAGAAGAAACTCTCCATGCAGTTTCACCCCATGGGTAAATAGTCTATGACAAGAACTTTAAGACAAGGCGTCTTGAGCTGGAAACCTGTTAAGAATTTATTCTTTTCCTTAATGAGTTCAGTATTGTTTTTAGTATTATTTTTGGAAAAATGTGCCGAACTCGTTCCCAAGTATTGTGGGGTCATCAGGTGAGGCGATCCAATTGGTTCCCTGAACAAAGAATAACTAGACAGAGAACGGTCGGCCTTCCTTCCTCAGACCAACGCGAGGCGAGCAAAAAACAAAAATTATGCAAGTTTATGGTAAAAGGGAGGATCTTCTGTGACTCAAAATAATAATAAGAGACTACCCGCAGTCGCAGCAGTCTAAAAACCACACAAAAAGGTTGCGAGAGTCAATCAATCCTACACCAATAAATATTGTTTTAATATTACACCGCGGAATGGTGTTACATTACTTTCATTCTTCAATCTCGGCTTAACGGTTCAAAAATTTAGCATGGAATTTGTTGCGATAAATTTTGCTTCCGAAGATTTGTTTTCGGTTTCACCTACAGTTCGAGGGATTTTTTGGTCTTAATCATGACCCCATTCGCATGGTCGTCTCAGTCCTCACCGTCATCACAACCTCGAAGTACCCCAATACACTCTGGGCCTGAGATCTCGCCCTGATTTCGGATTCCGATAACAGAAGTAAACTCAATAGCGTGGCCAAATTCGTACTCGCTTGCATGCAATTCTAATGGTAAATTGAATGACGGCGCCGAATGTAAAATAATCAAGGATTTTTCTGTAGATGCAAGCATCTGTTTTTCGGGGAACAAAAATTGTGTGTTTCCATGATTTCATTATGAAAAGTTAATTTTGTCCACTCCAAAGGTGATAACGAGCTTTGCGCCTCAAGTCCTCAATACTTGTTTGTTGATGAAACTGACGACCATAGTTCACGTGATAGTCGTTTCCTAGGAAACTGGCTTGGCTGCACATGCACAGGCGTTCCACGCATCCTGCACCATATGAATTCTGGGTAAATGGCGCCTGCAGTTGAGTCACCTGATTGGGAGGTTTGTAAGTTTCTGCTGCTGGGACAACGAAGCCGCGTTTATCCGAGCCTTCCTGACGACGGCACTTCGCTCGACGGTTTTGAAACCATATCTGTGAATTTACAAATTACAACCATTTTTAACAACAGAAAGCGACAATGCGAAGCCAATACTGTCCGACAGTTTGGGTTCTCTTTTCCCGACAAATCAATAATAAAAGCCATATCTTCACAGGAACCCATCACCCGTAATCCGTGCGTGTAAGAATATCTGATTTACAACTTAACCTTCAGAACTTTCGCGCGAAAAAAGAAAAACATAATATAGTTAGAGCAAAGTAGGGCCGTTTCATAATCAGTAAAGCGCAGCGTAGACCGAGGGGTCTCTATCAAGATCATTAGAAGTATATTGTGCAGACGTTTGTGAACACAGTGAATTTTCGGGGAAAAAATCTAAAAACAGACTGCAAGTCAAACCCTTTTTGGTAGCAGTCTTGTTCCCGGGAGGCTACGTTATCCTCTTCCAGCGGACAAGCCCCGTTACGCGTCAGCTGGAAGAGGATAACGCAGCTTCTGCTGCCTCCGACCTCTATTCAGCTGCAAATGACGTCGCAGTCAGGTTGAAGCCGGAGGAGTCATTTTTTTTAGGTTTCTCCAAAGAATCTAGAGTACTTCGTGCTGAACATAAACTTTTTCTAAGGACCCAATTTGGTCCTCGTGGCTTTTTCCTTAATAAAGGGACGGAGAAACCCTGTTTACTATCACGAGTCTGAGCATTGCTCAAATAGGCTTTCTACTTGCATTTGTCGAGGGCTTTCTTTTGGTCTAGATTTGAGTAATATAGTTACCTAACAAATATTTGCTTGAGGAAATAAATCGAACTATTTCGTAGTGATAATCAATTCATCTATACTTTATTCGTATAATATCCTATAATATGTAAATTCTAACTACACTAATGCAAATACCTGAACTCTGGCCTCTGATAGGCCCATTCTCTTAGCCAATGTTTCTCGTGTCACAGCATCTGGGTAATGTGTCTGGTCAAATAGTTTCTCCAACTCTCTCAACTGTTCTCTGGTAAAATTTTTTCTGTTTCTCGGGGGCTTGCATCGATGGGAACGTCTGATAGGCGATTCTTCTGCAGTTGATTAATAACCATTTGGAAAATCATAAGGCCAGGTTATGTAGATAGATAACGCATGTCCCCACTACCAAATACTTAACTTGTTTTAAGTTAAGTTGTCTAGCCGAAGTAGATTGTTTTTAAATAATGAGTTGAACCTCCATTAAGCGGGTACCGGCAAGTCCGGGCCGCTTAACACAATGTTTTCTGTAAAATATCTGTTCTCAGAAGCAAATATTGACTCGCTAGAATTTTCTATTACGAGTTGAGGACGGCTAACGATTTCTAGATGACCGTTCCGTTCTTGCACAATTTTTGAGTCATATCTAATAAATTCCCTACGATTTCCTGAAGTTTATTTCTTCACATTTCACTCCCCAGTTTAAGCTATATTTTGTAGAAAAAAGAAACATAACATTTTCGATTGGAAAACGTGCTGGATCAAGAGAAGAATACAAAAAGAGATCCTCACCTTCGTAAAGCTTTAAATTGCATCTAAAATTTTCTGAAAAATAATACTGAAGCCCTTATATAGTTTCGAAAAGACTCAAGTTCCCCTAGAGTGACCTTATTTAGAAACAAACAGTCGACGGGAGCAGTATACTACTGGTCCAAAATTTGTCGTCAACTTCTATCTCGGACTGTATTTTCCTTCATCATATTCTTGAAATAAAGCCAAAATGAGAGTATCAGCTGGCAATTGCGCGCTGATGGCCGCTTAATAGTACGATGGCTCCAGAGGTCCGTTCTCAAAATACCTAATATGAAATAAACCGTGCTTACGGTTTGTTAAGGTTCCCGAGAACCATTTTGCACAGCATAATAAACAGCGTTACATGCAGAAAAGTACTGGTCAGTGGCTTTTATTTGAATGGTCAAATGTTAGGACTTTATCCACAGACTAAAAAAATATGGGGGCCACCTTGTACAACATAATAAACAGTGCTACAGGAAAGTACTGCTCAGTAACTTTTGTTTGAATGGTCACACTGGAGGATTTCATCCAAGGACACAAAAGTTAGCAGGTACCTAATAAGAGGCCCCGCCAGGGAGGGTGTTAGTCGCTCGCCTGAATTTTAAAACGTTTCGTGTCGGTGTTTATAAAAGCTTTACGTAGCTGTCGGAAATAGAATGAAAATTCTTCGTCTTCGTCGGAATTTTAAAATAGGGGAATAGCGATGCGTTTTACAGACACCATTACAGTTCTGCAATTTCTCAGTAAACACTTCGCGTATCGAACACGTATACATCGCCATTCACAATTAACGTAACACAGGAGGGTCCACTAAGGTTCACTGCCGACAAGAGACGCTCTCTGAAGCGCATGGAAAACTGATTAAAATTTTTTCTTCTTGGCATTCAGACTGGTGATAAATTAGCCAAACCACCGTTCTTTGTCGCTTTGTCGCAATTTGGCCGAGGGAGGTTGTCTCTTGTCGCGATTTCATTTTATGCTCTGTTGCTACTTTTTGGGTCATGTCGCTTGTCGGAATTTACCTTGGTAGGGCCTCGAATACAGCATAATATAAACAGAACCACAGGAAAGTATTGATCAGTACTGAGCTTTCATTTGAATGGTCACACTCATCCACAGACTAGAAAACCGTAGAGAATAGGGCCACCTTGTACAGCTAAAAATTGCCACGAGAAGTACAGATCAGAAGCCTTCACCTTGATAATAACTGATGTTCAGACTCAAGTGTCATACAATTTCCTTGTATAACATAATTAGTAGAACCATAGTAAAGTGTTGCTCAGTAGCTTTTATTTGAACGCCGTCACACCTCGAATGATCCCCAGACTCGTAATCTGGTGCAACTTAATCCACACAACTAGTCACCATGTACAGTGTCAGAGAAAAAAATGGTTAAGAGGCTTAAATTCGGTCACTTAATTAGCTCAGCCAAGTTCAGGGCATTTGTTTCATAGATCACACTAGTTTAACCAGCTTAATTGCTACGACGAAACGTAACACAGCTCATGATATCATAGAGAATTCAATTTCACTACCATGGGCCGCGATATATGCGATTCACATATAAATTTTTATCACTTTTTTTAAACTACCTCATTTTTATTGGGCGAATTGTTCCATTCTTAAGAAAAACCTGCGTCTGTCTAGATCATTTCTTCATGAAATAAAAATGAGAGACAAATTCAAAGGCAGAAACGATTAAAATCTTTAGAGATTATCTTCATGATTTAAAAACGTCACTCAGGCATTTTTACCGATTGGCCTCCATTACATTTCAGGTGGGGGGATTTTGAAGAGTGGGGCCTAAATTTAGCGATGGGAATGACTGGAAACTTTTCACAAGATCTCTGTTACTGAATTTACTAACTGTTCATGAACGATGATTACCATTTGAAATTAGAATGCTTAAAATGAAATAAATATCAAATTGTAGCATTACTATCAATGCTTGGCTAATCACCAGCCATTAAAAAATGTTTGAGAGTTATAATCTTATACTGGAAACAATTACAAAATCACGTCGTTACAATCAGCTAGTGGAATGGAGACAGATATTTCCTCCCTAAAAAATATTGGTTTCATCTCAATCAGTTTTTTCGGTTCTACGAAAGTTCAGGTCTTCTTACCTTGTAAACTATAGTCATTTAGATTCTTCTGTACATCTTCCCTGGGAATGCTTTGTTGCCGATCAGTTATTGAGTGTCGCTTGTCACTCAGAATTTCTTCAATGCTGAATGGCAGTGATCTTCTCGCTGCTGAGGAACCAGCGGAAGGCATATTGCCTGCTTGGCTTTGCTCCGTTGTAGGTGTACTTTGCCTTGGCTGCTTCTGTTGTTTTTCCTCGTCAAATCTCGAAACGAAAGCAGTTAAGCCCTCCATAAATAGAAACAGGTTTTAATTATTTAGTTTGTTCTCGCATTATCTTTCTGGAAGTGATGTGTTCTCGCTCAAACTTTTAAAGCTACCTTCTGGCGGGCCAAGTTTTGTATACCTCCCGGCAGGTCTGACACGGTTAATAAAACACACAGGGATAACAATGATATTAGTTCTTAAGGATTGTTAATTAAAAGCTCATCACTGTTAATCAACTTTATTATTTGGCTTATTAGTGACAGTTTATTACGCTAAACTTTCGCCCCCTGGGAAAAATCACTTTGTGCTCGAATGGCACCTCGCAGTGCAATACAAACGGCAAACGAAAATAATTTCAAACATTATTAAACTTAAAATATCAAGCTGCGATTAGCGAAGGCAACAAGATAATGTCTTGTGCTTTCACCTCACTCCAGGAAAAGTCGAACGTGTACTTACCCGCTGGGAAAATTATTTCCTTATTAAATACGTTCTTTCCAGACCTGTCAACAGCCTTCTGTTATGTGCTTCACGCCTCCGATGAAATATATCGATAAAAATCGGCTTGAACCTTCATTTTATCCGCCCAGATCAATCACAAATTTGATTTATTAAGGTTCTGGCTAATTACATGGGACAGAAATTTAATTGAAAGCTTTTTCAGACATAAACCGTAAACCCCGCCATCAATCAATTGTAGCCTTTAAAAAACGCGTTTTATCACTTCGATCCCGCAGAGTCAAACTTTAAATTGGCGCCCAGCATACTTCGCCGGCTTTCGTCCATACCCTACTGTTTTATTGTTAAATTGAATTTTCCAAACAGTGACAAGGCACTTAGGAGTTCTGATAAACAGGTTTTTTCTTTTGGCAAGTGCGATTTCGATGTTGTTTTCATGTTTGACCAAAAATGTGTGAGGCCGGGGTAGATAGATGGTTATCGCTCAAGCTTCCTCCTTGTTTTTCGTGGTCAAGTTGGTCGACAATTTATCATTCAGTAGCATCAATACCACAAAGAATTAAACAACTGTACCCCCTTTATCAAAATATAACGCAGATAAAAGTTATAATGTAAATGCAAAACTTTTCCCTGAAAGTTTGCTTAAGACAAAGTAAGAGAAGTCAGTTTTACGACCATATTGTCTGTCCGTTCAGTCCAATACATTTCAAAATGATTTTTAAATCGGCCAAATGGGGTAATCTTGTTATCGCCTCTAACAGCGACCCCTTGTGTAGTTTTTACAAAACTGGGTTGCTTGTTTTTGAGACCTTTTGCACTTTTAGCTTCGCAATTACAAAGTGGCCGCATTTTTACAATTCCGGTGACTTTTCAGTGGCTTGAACCGGATGATATCAACAAAAAAAAACAAAATTCATTTCTCCTACTACCGCCATTGTTTCAAATATCACTGTTTTTCTTTTCACATATTGTTATACCAAAACAATCTTAAGAACACCTTGTTCTTCCTCGAAACGTGATATCTAGTTATTAAAATCTCGCGGTCGCTTAACGGAAGATTATTTATCAACACATCATCTTAGTTGTCTTTTTAATCGGATGATTAAGATATTAATTTTTTTCATGCAGTGAACGTTGAAAGGATTAAGTGTCGATAAATAAGCCAGATGTTAAAAAATGAAAAACAGAATTAGACCACGATCGGAAAGTATTTAAAGAAAAAAATTCAATCATAAAAAGGCGATAGTTTTCACTCTGTCTATGACATCGGTACAAAGCGATGTCCAACTGATTTCTGATGACTTCTTCAACTCCGTAATCACGTATGGAAAGGAACATTTCCATCGTTCTTCCGAAGTTGTCCGAAGAGGTTTAAAGATTTCGGGTTCCGAGGAGTCTTCGGTAAGTCCTTTCCGCGGCAATGAATTGTCACTTCGCTCATTTAATAATTGAGATGCTCTTAAATAAAAATAGAAATAACAATTAAGAGGTAGCACATCCATATAGTGGTTCTACATCTGCCATTCCTGGTCAAATTGGAATTTGAAAATGTTTTTTTTTTTTGGAGAGGGGAAAACCGGAGTACCCGGAGAAAAAATTTCGCAGCAAAGGAGAGAACCAACAATAAACTCAACCCACAAATGGCGTCATCTCCGGGATTTGAACCCACATTGGTGGGGGCGAGTGCTCTCACCACTTCACCACTTCTCACTTTGCTTCTTGTTTCTCACTATTTTTTTAATCATTCTTAGAAACGATTATGGTTAAGATTGAGATTTGGAGGAACTTAACTTAATTAAGACTTTAATAAAACGGGGATTTTTGTCCATGTATGGAAGCTAAATGGGTTGTAAATGGGTTGACTGACAGTGTAGGAACCTGGTCTAGCGACATAAGGGGCTTGAGCAAAGACCACGGCGACAACAACCGTCATAAAAGCAATAAAAGCAATAGGTTTTTGCACGTGCAGCACGCTTCTTGTACATTTCTTTGAAATTGTTGCACGACAACGACGTGAATCTGCCTAAATTCACGTTTCTGGAGGCCGTGAACACATGAAAAACGCCAGTTCTCTAATTCCTTTTTAAAACTTTGATACAGTCCTTTAGAACTCAACTCCAGAAGAATTAACCAACAATTAACAAGTTAAACGACATGGGATAAGAACGATGAATTTTGAAACGGCGTGAGTTCATGTTTTAAAAGACGTTTTCGCCACGTCGTCGTTGCTTAGGTCACTATGAGTAATTCTACCCAAGAAGGTCATTACGTGAAGTTAGCAATTTAAACATGACTTAATGACAACAAAAATGAATTGTTCAGTGTAAGCTCATGTCCTATTTTATTTTAACAAAATAATCACAAAAGATGGAAGCAAGCCTCTGAACACCGCAGATCTATCCGACTTTAAAGACTTAGTATAAAACCCGCCGCAAAAGCAGCAACTTACTAAGCTGTCATAAAGGAGAGGTCGCGTGGTCTGGAATTATGAATGAAGAACCACTTTCTCATTACATCGACGTTTATTTATTTATGTACGTTTAGAGGGCCGAGGTGGGTGTCATGGATACGTTTGGAGTGAAAAGAAGATCAAAAGAATAGAAAATCAAAAATTGAGACATTCTCTCGGTGGCTGTTGTTGACCAAGAACACCTCGGATCCTTAAGCGTCAAGTTAGTTCATTCATTCATTCATTCACTCATTTATTTTTGCCATAAACCAGATATACAACAACAGTATACAGAAATTTATAATACATTGAAAATAATATACAATATTCTAGCTAAATTATTTACAAGATCAAATGTTTAAAGTGGTAATGGCAAGGAAGCATATGTAGAAGCCGGCGACTTATAAACTATAGGCTTCCTGGAAATATAGGGTAAACAATGTAAGTTAAGGGTACTGAATGAAAATTTGGATTAATTTTTTTAAAAAAATAAAGAAAAGAAAAGAAGAGAAAAAAGAAAAAGAAAAGGTGTGTAGCTCAACAAAGAGTAAATTTAACTAGGAAAGAAGGGATTTTTTAAGTCTTTTGCCAAACAAACTGATAGTTTCACTGTTTTGAATTTCCCCGACTTAGGGAGTTGAAAAACGTGAGAATTTTCGAAAATTAGTTCGACAATGAGGTATACAGAAAAGGCTAGAATTTCTTGTATTGTAAGAATGTATCTGGCTTGCAAGAGTAAACATATCACGAAAATAATTAGGAAGTAGGCCTCTTTTAAAAAAATACATAAATTTACCTATTTGGTATAAATAAATGTCCGAGAATTTTAAAACCTCTTGCTCTTTAAAAAGAAAGTCTGTCTATAGAGGTGCAGGAGGTGGCGAAAGTTTGGCGTGCAAGAGGTGGCGCAAGTGTGGACAGAATGATAGAGGGTTCCACCGTAGTATTCCCCACTACTTTTTGCTGTAGTCATGATAATACGCCTTAATAGCTTTGACTTTCAACGGGGCTGATTGTACCCTCTGTTCTCTGGACGGTTTTCTGTCTGTTTTCCACTCAGCAGAATGCCAGTGTTTAAGGCTGAGGTAATGAGGTTCGGTGTTTGAGGCTCGTGAACAGAATGTTCTCTCCTCATCGTCGTTATCATCTTCGTCTTTATCTTTCAGCCCAAGTAATTCTTCTTCTAAGCAATCGGAAAAAATGCTTCGCGCATCTGAATCTGAAAAATTACAGACTTAACTGTCACACGCTGAGAGAATTCACCACCATTATGAAGAGAAGGAGCTTTCGTGGTAAGCGAATACTGAGTTTTGATCCGCATTTAACTTCTCCTCAATATATTCTTGCTTGGCAATAATATTCAATATATTCTTGTTTTTTTCTCGTCACACTGGTTTTTCAAGTGCGAGCATCTGATTATTGTTAAACCGCTCGTCACCTCTGTGTGATGTGTGACGTCGTGGATTAGAGAACAGCAAGACGCGCCCTCTTTACATTAACATGTCAACAGTAAGCTCGGACGTCAGCAAACAAGGGTGCCATTGACAGCCACTATCAGTCCATTTATGAGCTTACTGTAACCCACCCAAAGCCCATGATATGAATGATGCGTGATGTGTGAAAGGTAGACCATGCCACCGTGAAAACGTCAGGTCAATTTAGGTTTCTGGGAAACTACCCACCTACCCCTCCCCTTAGCCAGCATTATCACTTACTTGTCACTTAGGGCAAAATGTTGGCTTAGGGGAGGGGTACGTAGGCAGTTTCTCAGAAACCTGAATCAAGATCCAAAACTTCCCTTCCGCTTTTCGAACAGTAGTGTGGATTCTTTTACGTCCTTTTAGATTTGACCAATGACAGAAGGATGAAGGAAACAAGGCCAACAGCTTAACGTCACCGCCCAATGACGCGATCCTCTGAACTGAGATAATGTCTCAAATCACAACCAGCATGGTCTTACCAGCTTTTTTAAGACCCTGGTGGTTGGTCCGGCCGTGGTTTGAACCCACAACCTTCTGCTCGACAGACCGGTGCTATTTCCGCTGCTCTCTAGAATCCAGTCTTTAGGAGAGGGAGCGCGGGCTCATTTCCCGAACAGCGGCTGGTAATGGAGCCCAACTGTTCCATCAAGTGCACGGCTATTAGGCCTGGGTTCGACACTGTATGCAGACTCTCTTTCGAGTACGACAAAATCGAGTAAGCGAAAGACAGGCTCAGGCGGCAGGGTGTCTGACAGTGTGTTGCCCGTCTTAGAGAGCTTGCTCACTGGCTAGACAGTGTGGATAATAGAGAGCTTTGGATTCAATAACAAGGGCGGCTACGAGGACGAAATTTAATTTTAAGTTTTCTCGCTTATTATCTAAAAATAGACACCCCGGAAAGCGTCATTGTACTATTTTTCACCGCAGAAGTTAGTTCGCTTATTTCCGTTGATGGAGGTAAAGCCCTCTCCCGATCGCTAAATGATAAAATTCCTAACATTTGATAACTTGTTTTCGCCACTACGAGATTCTCGCCAAAACTCGTATCAGAATGGCGACGGCTACCACATTTTCCCGCCAAAATGACGCTGGTTGACGCGCGCGCACTACTTAGTATTGAAAAAATCTCGTTCTCGTTGACGTCCTCGTTTTAGAATCTAAAGCTGTCTAATTTGTATGCTGGTAAAAGAGGGAGATTAGATTTAGATTTACTAAATTCGCCAATTTGGCAGGTTAACCGCAACAGAGTGAAGTCGGTTGCCACGGGCCCGCAACAGTCCCCTTTCCCCCATGAAAGATTGACCACACCCCCGGGTTCTACGCTACGTTTTTCGAAAAGTAGTGCGCGTCCTTTAAGGTGCCTTCCAGTTGTTAAGGAAGGATGAATGAGCCAAGACCAAGGGTTTAACGTCACCGTTCAATGGCGCGATCATCATTTAGCCTTAAATCACAGCCAGTATAATCTACTACCCCTCCCCACCCCACCCCCCCGCAACACACACACACGTACTCTACAGCTGTACATGTAGACCGGCGCTCATTCAACTGAGTTAACGGGGCGGCGGTTAAAATACGTTCTCCATCAAAACTCAGCTTCAGTTGACTCATTTGAAAGCGGTGGTCGACTGTTATTAGAAGTAGAATATTCTATTCATCTCTCTCTTACCATCAAATTCATCCCTGATGAAAAATGAGTTGAGATCAGGCTTGGGAATGTACACTCCTAATTTGGAGAGTGCG
This sequence comes from Porites cylindrica, assembly GCA_964035525.1. NCBI lineage: Eukaryota > Metazoa > Cnidaria > Anthozoa > Scleractinia > Poritidae > Porites > Porites cylindrica. Next base: position 28,866,883 of record OZ037783.1, read on the forward strand.
CGTGAATCCAAATACCTGGCCCTAAAGAAAAACAAAAGAGAGAAAATCAAAACAGTATTCATAAAATGGGATTAAAACTTATCCAAATGGCCCTATGACCTATCAAAGATTGATTTTAAATTAGCGGAATCCGTGTCTGAATTTCGTGTTCTATTGGAAAATCAGCAATTGGATTTGGTAATCCAATTGACGGTCTCCCGGGACGAGATCAAAGACGACGCGAGGAGATCAGGGGTTTCAATAAAAGCCGGTTACCGGCGGTCTACCGCCGCCTGTAGGACCTCTTACCGCCGTCCGTTTGGATTTCATTAATGAAAATAAAAAAGTGATTTAAAATGAAAAAATGATAAAAAGTGATTTAATAGTTTTTTTAAAAAAAATCCTGCTTTGTGGTCAATAAAAATACGCATCAACAACACGCTTTTTGATGCCCAGAACGCTGGAAATCGCATTTCCGAGCTTCTAGATTTCAAATTTTTCTGGGGGAGCATGCCCGCAGACGCTCCTAGGAGAAAGGGGCCTTACGGCCCCTTTAGTGGTCACAGCTGCCTATTAAACCTTCAGTGGCCTCTTATAACTAATGTTATTGAAACCCTTGGAGGAGATACCTTTTATCCACATTTTTGGCACCTTATCGCCGGGTGGACTCTACTCGCGAGCACTCTTCCTTGTTCTTGTGCGCGCATTTTGAAAGTTTAAAATTCTCACAAGTAACTTTATAATACACAGAGAGAACAGAGCTAAGCATCGGCTTTACAGAGGTGACTATGTTATAGAGATAGGGATAACGTTAGGCACCGTATGGATAAAATAACAGCCTCAGCTAAAATAATGTCTGAAGTGAGCCCTCTCGATGAGTTTTTTGTTATTCTTAGGGCAAACTTCCTCAATAAAATATGTTTAAATAAAAAGAAAAAATTTTACAGAGATTGTATGAAGTCTGGTATCTTTGGGACCAAAAGAACTGTTCTCAACAGGAAAGGGTCCGTTGCTTGTGGTGTTAACTTGAGTGTAAACGTTTAGATACCTGTTATATCGTGCCCCAGTAAGAAAGCCATGCAAGGATTCACCGTGAGGTGGTACCCTGCAACAAAAAAATACAAATGGAGAATTCAAAACTGCTGCATGATATTTTCAATATGCTAAAGGCATCAACAGCTTTTGGCAGCTTTAAGGCGATGATGTCACATGGGACGATTCATAACAATGATTTTGAGTGCAATAGAGCGTTTGCAGCATTGTTGCGACATTGTTTAGAATTGTTACAACACTGTTCCATCTTGTTGCTCTAAAAACCATCGTTGCAAATCTTCTCATATAACACCATCTTGTTAAGAATGTCTTGAAATTGAGCGTTAGTGTACCCCCAAGAAAAAGCCAATCAGATGTGAGTTACATTACCCTTATTATTATAATTATATAACTGGCACCATAAATCTTAATAGTAATAAAGATAACTTTGATTTCCAAAAAACTTTCTCCTCAAGGCCCTTTTGAAAGTACTGTCATAAATCTTTATCCTAATAAAGCATATCAACCCCAGCGGCAGTCATTTTAGGTTTTAGCACCCTAAGCAGTACCAATCCACAAATTTAAACCCTAAAAGGTGCAATGAGCACCCCATCACTTTTATAGGGGAGTGCTGCCGCGCCCCCGCCTGGGTTACATTAAAGCACATGTGGTTAACCCGGGGAGGACTAATCCCACTACCATGGGACAGTTGTGCGCTGGGAAGGTTCACAACAGTCCCCCACCGCCCAGTGTCCGACAACAAGACACAGAGCAAAGTCAGTGCAGTGTCATTCTGCTGTTGGGAACTAAAAATTGTCAGCAGTCTACAAGAGCAGGATTTTGTTACAGTAAAAGGTCTGTAAGTTCTGCCAGGGATTTAGTAGCTGTCCACATTATTGGGGTGTCTGTGTGCAGCGGAAGCTCTCCTAACTGACACTCTCATATTAGCAGACAGCTCTACTTACAGCGGCCTTCACAAAACACCATTTTTCTCAACTTCAATACAAACTGTATGACATTATATCATATTACATTCCCATAAGCGAACAGCTCCAGTTACATGCACCTTTGCCGCGTCCCGAGGGTTTCCACTCATGAGACCTTCCACCGTATTAAAATTCTCTAGCCGAATTACAATAAATACTTTGCTGCCCAAGCTTGTTTAGTCAAGATGGTGTCATATTGGCCTAGTTCTTATTTTCTGTTTTTACAGACCTCCTGCTCGGTCAATAACGCATAAATATAGAAAGTGATAATGTTTTTAGGTACTTACTGTTTGGGTACTGGACCACTTTTGAAAAATCTGTAATCATCACCTGGAGAAAAATTCAATGTAATTTTGCATGATTAGCTAATATTTTGTAAGTAAGTAAATGTGCTGTTAAAAGCTAAGGTAAAATGAGCAATGAAAATGTGAACAAAAACGTGAAAAAACTATTGCAGAAAGGAGAGTAGTAGTTTATGGTGACTGCAAGCCTGTGAAAACAGCTGTCTCTGCTCGCTGTGAAATGTCCCACGCGTCAAGGAGCAGCTGCATGCTGTTTTTGCAGGCTAGCTGGGCCACCTTACATGTATTTTATCCAATGAAGATATGGTATTCATCCAAGTGGAACAATCAAGACAGGCCTGATTTGATAGTGGTAAAATCAGGGAAGTATCTCTTTCAACTCGAAAACATTGTAGCAAGTTTTTTTTGCCCATTCAGTACCATAGCCTAAAAGACTCCAACGTTTGTGGGTATAGATATTATCAGTGGGAGCCAGAGGCCTTCAGGCTAAGGGAGCATCCCTCTCTTGTTTTAAGGGCCATATATTTTCAAAGTAATTGGGTGATCAGGTGAGATTGAGAGATTGAGAGAGAAGTTTTTGTTACATCCTGGGGACATTTTGATAGTATATGCAAATAAAAAAAAAGAGTCAAAAGCCTAATGTTCATGTTTACATTTTTAGTTAAGGTATTGGTAGGTTTTAGTTATCATTATATTAATATTCTCAGCTCTATCTTATACAGTATAATCATGGTTATCAGTAGCGGATACAGGGGAGGGGCCCGGGGGGCTGTGCCCCCCTCCCTTATTTTTGCACCAAACTGAGGCGCGAAGGGCCTAAAAAAATTTTTTTAAGACCGGCCCCCCCACTCCTCATCTCAGAGTCTGGATGACCGGCCCCCCCTTCTTATCTGAAGGTCTGAATCTGCCACTGGTTATAGCATTTAACTGAAGTAATAATTATTTTTATAAGTAAAAGTTATTAACTAGTTAACTTACGGACTTCACAAAGACGCTTCTTGCTAGATGAAGATTTAAGTGACGAAGCTGAGTTCACAGTTGATGTTGATGAAGCTGAGTACAATGACGCAGATGATGCTGACTTGCATCTTAACAAGCTAGTGAAAAGAAAAATTTTACAATGTAACACTATTGATAGTCTCCCATGCAGACGTTCTGCTTTTGGCTTGTCACGCAATCCTCACATGACAAACTGTATTGTCTGCCAAGGGGGGCTACACCACTGACAGTTGTGAAAAATATGTAATCTACACCTGTACCTGAAGTTTATTTCAGTCTGCACATTATAGGTCTGAAATTTCACTTTTTGAAAGCAAGGCGAATGGGGGGGGGGGGGGGGGGTCTCAGGAACAGTGTAGGCTTAGGTTGGGCACAGTCTATGTTATGTACTCTTGAAACCTCCAAATTCAATGGACCTACATGTCATGTTGGTTTTGTGAAACTATACACTTTAAAAGCATTACTGAAGGCTTCTGATAAAATTAATGGGGTGACCTTTTCTGCCACATATATAGTGCAGCTCCCTAGAAAAATTACACAATTTCCTAATATTTTCCATGCACTGAGGCCTGTAGCATGCAAAGTGTATGGGGATCAGTGCACTAGAGAATTGCCTGCTGAAGATGAGAGTTTAAATTTACACGGTTAATGATTAACAGAAAACTTTAACTTCATTTAGATCTTTGACAAAAACTACCAGCAGAGACATCTTTTACTGCAAACTATACAGTCACATAATGTACTTTTTATTTGTTTACTTAGGTTAGCCAATAATTATTATGGCAGGGTTACTACAACAGCACATGATGCCAATTACTGCGTGCCTGTAACAGACCCCTCCCTCCAAGAGAGATAGACCACACCCCAGGGTCTACATCCCTACTCTTTTCAAATAGCAGTGTGGGTTCTTTTTTTCCCCTTTCAATATAAATTTGAGAAGACAAGATGATTTAAGCCAACAATTTATGGCTACCACCCAATGACATGATCATCTAAACTGGCACAAGATCTTGCAATCAAAGCCAGTATGATCTTTTCTTCTCTCTTTTTTTTTTATAATAATATTATTTATTTATTAAACATCATTTAACATAACATTACAATAAACTTTACAAAAACAGGGCAGCAAATAAAAAGGAGGCAAAACAGTAAAAAAATAAACAAACAAACAAACAAGGGGAAAAAAAGCGAAATACATAGGTTCAACAGATTAACAACTAGCAGAACAAATAGAAAAATAACAATAGTGCGCGTTTGCTAAATTACTATAAATCAACTCTAATCAGAAATTCACAGGGTGGTCCACTTATTTCTGTATTTGTTAAGATTTCCGTTTGTTATAACTACAATTTCTCTTTCGCACTGGATGTTAATTTCCAGGAGAACAATGAAAACCTCCAGTTTCTTAAAGACCCTGGTTGTTGGTCTGGGAGGGGTTTGAACCTATGTCTTCCTGCTCGGCAGACCTCCCAACTGAGCTATAAACTGGGTAGCAATTTCTGAACATTACCTTGACTTGGTGTGTCTCCCTAAGTGTGACGACTGTTCTCTTGCAGAGAATGGACGATCTGCATAAGTGTAGACTGTACATGAGGACTGTGATCTGTAGGGTTGACGTGGAATTTTGCCAACATCTGGCATGCTCTGGTAGTCTAAAGGAGAATACTCTGTTGCATGCGGCCGCCGTAATGCAGATCCAACCAAGATGTGCTGCAAGAAAAAATAGAATAACAGTCAAACCTTTAAATGTAACCACCTCTCCTAAGCAACCTCTTAATAAAAACACCAAAACTTTTTCCACTCAAATCATTACTGTTGTAACCTTTCATAAACGACTTCCTCCCATTTAAGAGACTTAAACCACTCTTTTGGAAGACGATCTTGGAATTTTTTATTGTTTTTTTCCTCCTGTAGGCAAGCACTTGAGCCATGTTTTGATCTTTATATTCCTCCGATTTGTATGCAATTAACACAAGCTAAGGTAGAATCACAATCTTGGTAAGTGAAAACCTTTGTAGCAACTGTTATTCTGAGGACGCCAGTTTTTAAGGAACATCATTCATACCTGAGAGTTTTGGTTGTTAGTGTCTTGGCTTATATTCACGCAGCTGTGACTCTGCCGACTGCATGGCCGACTTGGTGAGTTTGCATTCGAACGAACTGTGTTTCTGGAGTTGCAATGGCTTTGCACCCTTGACCAAGATCCTGAAGTACAAGGAGGTAATCATGGTAAAACAGTAAAACAAGACAAAGTGTCCCCATGCCTCAACTATGTACCAGCTGCATTCATTTTCATCACTCATTTTTAATCTTTTTTTTCCCCCTCAGTTGTTTAAAACATACTGATCTCTCGTATCTTTGAGATCTAAGTTTAAGTACATTCTGCGATGAACTTAAATATGAGATTCATAGGCAATTAAAAATTAACTGTAGATAAACAGCTGTAAATAATTAAGATTAGCAATAAAATTAGAATTACATTGTAGAACACTACTAGTACGTCTTTCGCACGATCGACGCAGCTGCAAATGATTTGTAAAACACAGCAAGAAAGACTCACAACCATCAAAAATTCATCAAAATATTGAGATATACCTGGCCTTTTGTTTACCAATTGTTCCGCATCATTATTGAAAGGCAACTGAAATTCATAATAAGTTAAACTGCCTCTCTTTTCTCTCATCTCGTCAACTCATCCTTTTATAGACAGAGTATTCATGTTCCTCTGACTCCAAGGCACAATTAAAGTGCATAACAATTAAAGAGAAACGCTGTAAAAAGGTTATAAAGCTTGATTATTTCAGGGAATCTTGACCTGGCGCCATGTTCGCCATCTTTACGTTACCTTGGCAACTAAGGGACTTGGTTCCAGTTCCTCATAATCAGGTGAGACACCCTGGGCAGGGGTGGAGGGGGTGGCGTTCATTCTCATTGGAACTGTAACAAGCTTAACAAAACTAATGAGCTTTCGGCGGAAATGTCAAGAAAGTTAAAAAATAGCAGAAAATCCATTTCATGAATTGATCCGCCCATATCGTCTAGAGATCCATGTGGCTGTTTCAAATATCAACATGGATGTCAGAATCCTCTTTCAGGGTCAATTTGCTGTCATCGTTAGTTCATCCTTAATTTGAACTGGACATTGAACAAGACAATACGCAAACCCTTGTTAATCAAGCAAGAAACTGAATAAATTCAATGATTTTGCTCCTTTCGCTGGTATTTTGGAGTAATTCTCATGGCGTCTAATCAGTTTAACATTGTAGAGGGAGCGTCTATTAGAGACACAGGAAAAAATAACAGATTCCCATTTTTGGATATTTTAGGGTATTTAAAGAATACCCACAAAAATCCCAAATTTGGAAGAGTGAGACAAGCCCCAATCAGGGAACTTGGCTGGGAATTCCCTGGTTGGGACTTGTCTCACTTTGCCAAATTTGGGATTTTTATGGATATTCTTTAAATAGCCTAAAATATCCAAAAATGGGAATCCGTTATCTTTTCCTGTGAGAAGAGGCGTTTATTTGATTATTTACAATACAAAGCCTGCGTAGCAGGCGTGGAAAGGGGTAGGGGATCGGGAGAAAAGCAAAAAAGGAGGGCCGATTGAGTGGTTAGGAGCGATGAGTGACTGCTGGAGAGACAGATGTGTTCAGCAGGCGAGATACGCTGGATACGCTGGCTTTTTTCCTAATTCCATTAAATTTACGCAGCCGCTTTACAGATCATTTATTGCATATTGTAATGACTTTCTTTATCTTCAAAATTCTCTCAGTATGTTATTGCCCCCGAAGGGATTTCGCCTTCTGGAGGCACTCTAGTAACTGGCGCGTTTATTAAGGAAAGTACTTACAGTTGAAAGATACAGTCAGTATGCCAGAAAAAATCTCGATTTGCTTGAACAGGGGCCGCGAGGAATCGGTAGGTAATGATGACGTTTCTATTGTTTGCGCCCGTAAGTACGAAATGGTTAGGATGACGTAAAGACAGAAAATCCCGAAGGGACCGCTTAGGTAGATTTTGTGACATTTATGTGTGCAGTCGTACTTCGATACTCTTTCGCGTTACGTGTTATCAGTGACATTCTGTGGAGCAGTTGTTTTGAAAGTTATGGATCAAAAGAGACTCGTTAAGCGCCGATAAAGTTATAGGGCGCGTAAAACTGTGTATACATAAACACTTGGAGAGTTTGCCAGACGCGAGTTCACAAACCTTTGATTGGAAACCTTACCAGACACTCTTTCTCTCTCTTTGACCGGAATAAGACTCAAGCCCAAACAAGCAAGACGAGTGAATCAACGGCTAGCTTATCACTAGCAGAACGATGGACGATTACAGAAATTCGCTGACAATCAAATTCTCTGCTGACTTATTCCCTGCTCACAGATGTCCTTCCGCTATAAAGTTTAAAAGAAGACTAGAATGCGCGAAGGCGTACTTTCCCGCAAATAAAATGAACTGAATGTAAAAAGTGAAAGAGAAATAGCGAAAAATTCAACTTCAAATTAAATCTTTTCTTATGGTTTTAATAGAATAAACTATTCTCGAAACTGAGAATGTTTTGATCAAAGCTGTGTAAATCGAACTGAAACTGTGCATGGAACCTTGCGTTTCCTCCCAGTTATCTCACCTATTGTATGGAATATGTGTGAAAATCTTCAGTATGAATCGGTATATTTCAAAGAGCTACACAACGAGCAAGAATACTATTGACCGACAATATGCAGAGCGGCGGACAGCTGTAGTGTCAACCATTACTAGTTACAGTATTTTCAGTATACTGTGGTCAACAGTGGATTACTTGTCCCCTAATGAACGTTGTTTCAGTCTCGTAAGGTATCAAGTTCAAATCCTAGCTAATCCTGGAATTCGCTAGCCTGTCTTTGTGAAGACGTTGTTACGAGACACTTTTTTCTCCAGATTCACTCATCTCTTTCATCATGTTTTCGTATTCTTTAGTCTTCTTGATGAAACCCATATCAATCAGATTATATGCCATGTCTATTATACTGGTTTTCAGGTCTCTTGGTTGGTATCCAAGTTCTGCTTTGATCTACAATAGAACAAGACACGAAATGCTAAGTTCTTTTAATTCAAAAAGGCGTTACTGTCAAAGTAAAGGCAACCCCGTCCTCAAAATCTGACTACGTTTCGAGTGATTGCTTTTCTTCAGTGCGACGCCGAAAGGATTGTGGGTCATAAAGGTTTCATTTACATATCGAATCGAATGGTAGGCAGCCTACGTCCGCGAAGCACTGTCGATAAGAATTACAAACGGTAGCTTAATTCGAAAAACTAACAAGGATTTTATAGTGTTTTAAAAACTTAATAACAAAAATCGAAAAAAATCGCAGTTCTTGTTATTCTTGAGATATTTGTTACCGTGCCTTTTTTGATAACAAGAAAAGTCTTGTTACTTTTGCGATTTTCGAAATTTGCGGACTTATCGAGGGCCTTCTTTGTTTTTATATGTCTTGAATTTTGTTAAACTTGTTCTTCTTGTTATTCTTGTCGTACTAAGTTGTTTCAGAGTATTTTTTGATAGCAAGAATTATTCTGTTTGCCAGTAAGTGACTGACAACACCATTTGCTTGTGAATCACTTTTTGCTAAAATTACGATAACAATTTTCTAGCAAATTTTTGCAACAGAGTTCAATCCTAGACATATCTCTGCATTTTTACAGATCCTGATTTTTAACAGGCCAATCATAGCACATGCTCAAATCCTGGTGTACGGTCGGGGCCCAGAACAAAGATTTCGGAGCCGTGTCGCAGACGAACTTAACCAGAAGTTTAGCTCCGTCTTCGGCGCAGGCTAATAGATAGAGATACGCCACAGAGATAAATAAATGCAACAGTGTGGTTCGATCCCAGCCTGCTATTTCTAGATTATGGAACTGATTTGTACACATAGTGTACAGCGGAACCTCGATATAATGAAGAACTAAGGGACGGGTAAAATATGTTCGCTATAACGAAGTTTTCGTTATATCGAGGTTATTTTCCTCATAAAATTTTACTATTACTGAGGTAAAGAAAATCGTTTGTTTTACCGAGGACTTCGTTATAAAGAGGTTCGTTATATCAAGGTTCTGTGTAATGTATCAGTATACGGGGATCGTATTTAGTGTTTCATTTATACGTTACTCTTAATCCAGGTCTTGTCATCTAATTTTTACATCTTTAGAATTTTTGTACGATGCGATACGATACTTTTTTCAAGGTGGAGTTAACGCTTAGCTTAATCAGCTAGTTTACAGGTAGTCCACGAATTGATGGCTAAAAATGTACAATAATTCATCATGTAAAAACTGGAAAAGCTAAGAACTAAGAATCGATAAAAACAACAAAAGCAACAGGCAGCAGTTACTAAAAATTCTGATATCAGTCAAACTTAAGCAATCGAATTTTGCTCTTTACTTCATTACTGCCCGCTTTAATCTTGATATCATTTGGTAGCCCGCTCCATTTCTCAGCGGAAAAATATCTCCATAATATGAGGCTATATTTAGTAGAGTTAACTTAAGGCAATCAAAGGATATAATCATTTCGAAGAGTATACTTGGGTGAGCGTAAGGTGATAAGATCTCTAATTGGGGGTGGAGCTTTGTCCGATATACTATTGTTTATTGTCAATAGCATGTCTTGGATTCTTCGCGTTTCCATAGATGAAAGTCTTATTCTTTGCAAGAGATCTTGATAAGATGCACTTTTATCTTTGAAGATATACCTCAAAGCCCTTTCGCTTCTCGCTACTGCGCTTTTATCATATCTGAATGCAAAAGGTGCGTTATAAATTATTATTATTATTATTTTTATTATTATTCATCACCATCATTACCATCATCATCATCATCACCATCACCACCATCGTCATCGTCATCGTCACCGTCGCCGTCGCCGTCACCGTCGCCGTCGCCGTCGCCGTCGCCGTCGCCGTCGCCGTCGCCGTCGCCGTCGCCGTCACCGTCACCGTCACCGTCACCGTCACCGTCATCTCATCGTCGCCGTCGCCGTCGCCGTCATCGTCATCGTCATCGTCATCGTCATCGTCATCGTCATCGTCATCGTCATCGTCATCGTCATCGTCATCGTCATCGTCATCGTCATCGTCATCGTCATCGTCATCGTCACCGTCACCGTCATCGTCATCGTCATCGTCATCGTCATCGTCATCGTCATCGTCACCGTCATCGTCATCGTCATCATCATCATCATCATCATCATCATCATTACTATCAAAATGATCATGATCATCATCATGATCATCATCATCACCATTATCACTTATATTACCATGGCTTACGAAAATACCCATAAAAATAAATTCATTGCCCTATAGGACTCAAAAATGCGCTAGTTATGATACCTTCGAGTTGTCCATGTTCATTTCTTCGTCAAGCCAGGGTATCACCATCTTCAAAGGTTTATCAAACATCGCTTCAATTTTAAGTAGAACGTTAGGACACTGAGTTGTGGGGACACGATAACCTGAGAAATAAAATGAACGGTTACTTTGACGTCGAAATTGAAAGCAGAAGTATTACATGCTAAACCCTTGCCCCGATATCCACTTATAAACTCTCTAAACTAATCTCCATACATGTCCTTAAAAAATTAGTTGGGACTGTTTGATAGTAGATCAAAGCATTTTGCTACGAAGCGCAAAGCGCGCGCGAACGGAACCCCATAGCTAAGAAAATTTGGTTATCTATCTTTTGGTTAACATGAGACCGTACGCCTCCCCGTCCACACCACAGAGAAACCAATGTGTAATGTCACATTTTCTAGCCGGTGAGGGAGCCTGCAACCTGATCTTGCACATCCATGTTGAGGTCAATTGACAGCTATCAAAACAGGGTATCCGTTGACCAGTATCACGTGACCGTATCGCTGGTTCAGGTGTTGACCCAACGAGATTGTCTCCGCTGACAAGTTATTAGTTTTCAATGGATCGCAGGCTCAACTCTACGTGGATTTTTTTGAAAAGGTTACAAGCTTATTGTTCGAAAAAAATATAAATTTATGAACGGGAGCTTCGCCTTTAGCCTTGGCTAAATTTATATGGTATCGTATACACATCGTATGTTATATCCTGCTGTTATTGTATTTTTCACTTACCAAGGGGTCGAAATTCCTCATTCAGGATCTTTGCTAGATCAACTATCCACATGCAAGCTGTAATTGAGATGAATCTGTTGCCTAAGAAAAGTGCAAGGAATATGTCTTAATGTCATGTTCAAACAAAAATTGCTAAAACATGGGGAAAAAAACTTGACGTCACTTCCGTTTGCTGAAAGAGGTGACCTGCTCGCTCAGTAGAATCTCGAGTAGACACCGGTTAAAATTGGCTTATTCTATGTTATTTCATCGATATTGAATGAGGATTATGCAATACTTGAACGAGGTAGGTAGCTGAAATGTTTTGGCAAAGCAAATCATGTTGACGATAAATATCACAAAGCTAGAATTTCGCATGTTCAAAAAAGGGTGCAGTTTAAGACTTTGGCTTTTGCAAAATAAAATAGCCTGTCGCGAGTGGAATATAATGGAAAAACCGTAAGCAGTCCTAGTTTGCAGTGTTAATATCGGGAAGTTTATTATCCAGGGCACTGTCATTAAAACGTCCAAATGTCGGCTTAAAAGCCGCTTATTTATTCTGCGAAAAAATTGCTTTACACTCTTACCGGGCGCCTTGGGTGACGTCATAGCAGCGATATGTGCCGCGGCTACGTCTCTGACGTCACACACTGGCAGTGATAACTTGGGAACCATTGGCATCTGTCGTTCAAGGAGTCGCCGGTGAAACTGCAAACGATAATAACAGTCCATGGAGGAGTTTCAATAAAAGGCGCACACTAGGTGCTTGATGGCATAGAAACTAAGATGTAACTCTATAATGAACCTTGTGACTGAATAGACTGCGAGTAGTCCCTATCTTTCCTCTGGGATAGTAGAGCGAGCGAAACGCGAGCGCGCGTGAAAATCACCCCACGCGAGAAAGGTAAGACGCGCCTGGGGTGATTTTCACGCGCGCTCGCGTTTCGCTCGCTCTTCTATCCCTGAGGGAAAATGGAGACTACTCGTAGTGTAGTGACTGAGCGCCGTCTTCACTGAGATACATCCAGCTGTGACTGAGGGCGTCTCTGTTAACTTACAGGACTCACTCAAAAGGGAGGTAACTGATACGTACCTCCATACTAGCGCAATTCGAGCCATGCAATACTGGTCCAAGAATTAGTCCGGGATTGATGGTACATAACTCAAACTTTTCATCATCTGAGAGAAAATTGAATGAATAAAATTTAGCACTGAATGGGTCACGAGGGAGAACAAGCTCTTAATTATGCTATGAAGTTAATTCAAGTTGCTGGAGCGCGGTGTTTTGTCAAGGCTCACTAAAAAAGGGAAGAGATATTTGTCGGAAACAGTAACCGTTCGAATAGTTTTTTCAAAAATTTGATTTTCTCATTTCATGTTATGACAAAAAATTGAAGACTAGATCAGTACGCTGACGGCACATCGCCCAATACGTTTTGTTGCAATGTGGTTATGGCATAAGTTTCGAGTCAAGTCTCTGTAAATCGATTCCGTTCAGCTGTACAGTTAGCTAGCCTGCGAGCAGGCACTTAGCTTCTGCTGATAATTCGCGCTGGGTTTTCCGTTGATGTTGTTTCGGGGACTTCGCGAACCAGCTAAGCACTTTAGTTGGCGCAAAACAGACGAAGATCCGTCCCTCGCCGGGCTTCGGTTGACGTTTAAGCGGCTACCTCACGAGCCAGTTAAGTGCTTCAGTTCGCGGATAGCCTGCTGCATGCTGAAAGATAGTAGTGCACCAGTCGGGTAGTGGTAGGACGTTTTGGGAGAAACGCGCAGGGGGGCTGGGGAGAGAGAGGGCACTGGATCTCTCCTACTTCCCCCGTCACCGCCCTCTTTCTCCAGATCACGCGCGTCTTATTTTCGCTTGGCTTGTTTTATTTTCGCGACGTCCCTACTATCTGAGAATCTGGCACAGGCTAGTTCGCGCAAAAGAGACGAAGATCGTCGTTCGTTTGCCACGCATCTACCTGCTCCACCCTGCACCCAATGGGAAACCCTTCTTTGCTGTTAGTTCATGTACTGTTTATTAGTAACCTGGCAAATCCTTGACCAGCTCCCAGGCTGCTTTCTCGGCAAGGCGCTTGCTTTTCTCATACGGGGAACTGCCTTCCAATGACGACCAATCTTCTTCAGTAAATATATGATCTTCACCGTATCGACCAGCTGCAAAAAAAGGCTCAAAATCATTTTAAGTGACTTGCTCGCCATTCACCCACTTGTAAGAATATGACAATCTATTCTGTTACAGGGGTCAATGTACAGGGAGGCTCCGCCCCGAGGTCCAACTCCTTGCTTTTTTATACACCATTTTTGACATTTTCGTATACCTTATATTGAAAAATGGTTCCCCCTTTCAAATACCTCGTTTAGAACTTTGCATCCCTTTTAACTGCTGCAAATGCACTCGACGTTTTCACAGCCATTAAATACATCTGTTAGCCCTTTCAAGCCTTTTACATACCGAAATGACAGATTTCCCTGACAACAACAAGTGAAACCCCTACCCCTACCCCTACCCCTACCCCTTCCCTGTAAAGGCCATTATAAGGAGTACCCTCCCGGCAACCTGGTTCCCAGGGTTCTCTCCTACCCGCCCTCTCTCGCTCCGTAGGGCGGGTAGGAGAGAACCCTGGGAATGAGGTTGCCCTCCCGGGGTCAATAGCTCCTGTTCTCTTACCAATAATCGCAGCACAAGAGCTTGTCATCACAACTCTTTTCACTCCACCCTTGGTTTTGGCACAAGCTTCAAGCACGCTTTTTGTTCCGTCCACCGCAGGCCCTATCAACTCCATATCATCTCTTGGATTCCCAGCTGGCAACGGTGAGGCAACGTGAATGACATAAGTGCAATCTTTAACAGCCCTAGTCACGTGACAAAGACGAAGCTACCTTCACACGGCACCGGACTAATTTTATACGTTTCTGGGAAACTGCCAACCTACCCCTCCCCTAAACCAACATTTTGCTTTAAGTCAGAAGCAAGTTTTTATGTTAGCTTAGGGGAGGGGTAGGTGGGCAGTTTCCCTGAGACGTATAATGACCCTAATTTTCGACCGATTGGAAATTCGTGCGTGTTCAGGATGTTCCGTTCAGCACACTGAACCACCTTACGCCTAGACCAAACGTTTCATGAGACGAACGAAACTTATTGAGTTAAGTTCATGAAAAGATCAACGTCTGGCTCAGTTAAGTTCATCTGAATGATTTTGGATCGTCCAACACGTTCTATCCGTCTGCTTCAGATGGAGAGAACGTCTGAAGATCGTTTCCAGAACAAACGTCGATCTTCTAGCCTGCGTGGCAGGCGTTCGAAAGGGAGGAGAAGGGAATTAGGGCGCGAGACCACGCGCGAGGGAGGAGGTGGGGGGGGGGGGGGGGGGGTTGGTCAGAGGCACAACAAGAAAATGTTGCTTCATAACTTTTACCCCACTTTGCACTATTGTACTCTTAATTAATTTTTCTGCGTGAAAGGACAGAAAAACTGAAATATGTAAACTAACATCCTGTCGTCCTCAAGAATGCTTCTTGCGTAATAATCACTAAAAGTGAAATGCATGGCGATATCTTGGGCTTCTTGTTCGCCAGCTGCGTTTAAAACACATAAATATTCTGAAATATTCACGGCCCTATATTGAAAGCCTGCGGAAAAAACGACTGAATCTTTGTTGAGGGAATATTAAATTCACATCTCCCTGCTAAAATAAAACAGGTGCCCTTGAATGAACGTGCAATTTTTTGTAACAAAGCTTTATACCAAACAATCAGTGAAGCTGAGAGTATGAAAATACTGTCAATACTTATCATCTGTTTGCCGGTAAAATTTACTATTAGGCTGATTAGCTCGTTCAAATATAGGAATCGAAAATGAACGCCAAGGACACATTCATTTAAATAGTCGATGATATAATCTCGCTAAGTTGTATCTGTTGTGAAGCTTGTTGATGTGTTGAAAATTTAGCATCGATTTATAGAAGACGGTTTAAAGTGGGCCACAGGCAACTGTTGGACCTGTTGCATTTCGTAGTTATTGTCTTTGCATTCTAGCCTGCTACACAGCCGTCACGCGAGTGTTGCGTGACGATACTAAATGCTGATTTTAACTCCGTCTCTATTTACAGAGGATCAGCAAATATTCCTAGGCAAGCCATTTAACATCTGGATAAATGATATAAACAAGAGATTACAAGGGAATAGGATATGAATTAAGGACTATATTACTCACTCGACCCAAGTTTCTTTCTTTGTAAGATCTGCCTCCACCAATTCGAGTGGGTATTTGTCATTCTCCGAAGACAGCTCCTTCAAGGGTTTGACCTTTGTCTCGTTTGCAAGACTTCGCACTGTTCCTCGCACGATGTATTCACCTGAGTCGACTAGTTGTTTGACAACATGCATAGCCAAGTAGCCCGAGGCTCCTGTTACGAGAACACGGGACATATTGCACCTGATTTGAGGCAACCAGAGAATCGGTGTATTGTGAAGCGCCGACCGAAGATGACTCAGCTCTCGTTCCCAGGATCCTCTCCTCCACGTTACACCAGCCGTGAAACATGTTTTGTTTTCGCACATGCCACATTTAAAATGATATGGGGTCCTTTTTCTTTTCATTGAAAAGAAAAGAAACCGTTCTGTATCACTGTATCACTGGAATAGCCTGCACAAAGAACGCTTCATGAGCCAAGCGAGGCGAACGCGGCATTTTGCGCGAAGCGCAAAACGAGCGTGAAGCGTGGGACTACGGGGGAGGGAAAAAATGACGCGTTCTCCTCACTTGACTCATAAAGTGCCTGTTATGCAGGCTAACACTGGATGGATTCGAACCAATCGCACTTCCTTCCTTTTATTATACAGTCAAATCTCAGAAATTTCCGGTAAGCGAGCACGGAAAATGTCACGATAATGATTTGGTGGTTTCTTTTATTTCTTCTGTTTGTAAGGGTCAGCTTCAGCTGAAGTCACGCAACGTCTTGTCCGTTGCGTGAGTGCTGGAATGGAGACCGTGTTTCGAGTCAACACTCACTACGACTGACACTTCGTGTATAGGCCTCAACTGTCTCAGAGAGATGACAGACTTATAGAGAGTTTAGTCACAGTAAGACTGACAAATGGTCCCTTTCACATACCTTCAAAAGAACATTGCATCCCTTTTTATTCAAAAGAAAAAAAAACATCTTTTGCCGATTTTTTCACCTGATTTGACAGTTTATGGCCAGATTTGGTTGTTTTGTACCCAAAAGTGGATTTTCTCAGAAAGATTGACACCTTTTATAAAGGCTGGCATGAATAAATCACTTGAACGGGAAGTTTTCTTGACAACTTCCTCACAGGTCAAAAGATGAGTATGTTTGTTACTCTTTAACTAAAAGCCTTTATCTTTCATATACTTATAATTCAACTCGTGAAATCCTTATCCTTTCATATAGCAGACGCCGAAAAAAGATACCCCTTTCAAGTGGAGCCTCTCCCCATAGGCAATTAAAGGGAGTATCCCATGGGGTGTTAAGAGGGAGTCGACTAAAGAAAGTATGCACACGATACAATTAAAAAATCTTGACCAAGCCTCTATGATGCTCTAGCTATCCTTTCTTGCCCCTGTCAAAAAACTCTTCCTTACTCCCGTTTCCACGGACAAAGGGCAGTCAAGTACTTCCGAAGGAGACTCGTTACCAGCTCCTCCTCATCTGACAAGAGTGCATTGCATCAAGGAAGCAGAAGCTGAGGGACATTAGGGAACCGTCTGTACCCTTAGTGCGTCTTTCACAGGAGTCCTTGTGAGTCTTATTAATTTTCCCAAATTAGCTTTTATTGCTTTTTAGTGTTAACAAATGTCCCTGTTTACTCAGCGTTCCTCTTCAAAAGAAAAAAAAAGTATAAAGCGGCAACAATAGAGGCATCAAAATTTAACATAACATAATTTTACGTGCCTTATTTTCGAGTTCACTTTGTTTCTTAACGCCGATCGACGCTTTCACTCTGACTAATGTATGATGTATGAAAAAAGAAGAACACACAAAATTATCATATGATTTAAGCAACTGAAACAGTCTAAGAAAAGTGGTTAACGAGGTCGTCCTATCGCACCTCAAGGCAGTACTGTTGCAGTCTTGTTCACAGTTTTCATTGCTAAAGTACAACGGCATCACAAGTACCGTCCGCGGAAGTTTTTAAACTTAAATATCACAATTCTAATGGCTCCGTTAATTCCAAGCGTGGTCATCCCCCCGGGCATTTGTCGGGCATCTTGTCGGTGCCAGCGGAGGGAACTTTGTCAGAAAACGTCCTCCCGGCGGGGCGTGGGGCTTTTGTCAATTCTTCTAGAAGCGGTTAATGTCGTTCCTTTTTTTCAGTATTTCACAGTTACGTCAAAATTAGTGGAGAAGAAGCTAACTTTCTTCTCAGCCCCACCGTGGGGGTTTTGTATGAACCGCCCGGCCCTACCGTGGGGCTTTTGTAGCCATTTCAGAAAAAAATGACAAATGCCCGACAAATGCCCGGGGGTATGGGCACGCTTAGAATTGACTGAGCCATTAAAGGTGCTACTGTCCGGTATGCCGACGGATTAATTACTATATCTGGCATGATTTTAAGGACTTTCGTAAGTTCATTTTTTCTCTATGCCTCAGTATACGTTTTATTACAGTGGCCACTACCGTAGACTAACCAGCAGCTTTTAGTCCCGTAATAATCGTTGTTTCGATCTCGGAAAGTTTCAAGTTCAAATCCTGAAATTCGCTTGCCTGTCTCTATCAAGGCTTTTTTACCGGGCACTTTTTTCTCCAGATTCACTCATCTCTTTCTTCATTTTCTCGTATTCTTTAGTCTTCTTGATGAAACCCATATCAATCAAATTATATCCCATATCTATTATACTGGTTTTCAGGTCTCTTGGTTGGTATCCAAGTTCTGCTTTGATCTACAATAGAACAAAAATAATTTAGAAAGGCCGCTTACTGTCAAAGGCAACCACGCCCTCAAAAGCTGACTACGTTTCAAGCGACTGCCTTTCTTCAGAACGACGCAAAGGATTGTGGGTCATAAAGGTTTTATTTACATATTGAATCGAATCCTGTCGCACACATAGCAGACGTAATCTAACACCAGCCTCGTACCCAGGGCAGTTCGCGCTATCCGAGTTACAAGGGGAGCCTTGGAACCGAGCGCGAAATTTCCCGACAAACTTGACAGGTGACGTCACATCCGAAATCGTCGAGGATGACTGGGAACGAGGCTAATCTAACCCAGATTATAGTATCGTCTGCGAAGCGGTGCATATATCCTTGTCCTGGGCCCCTTAACAGACACGGCGAGTTGCCAGAAATGCGTTTTGAATTTCTCTTTAACCTGACTGGCAAATGGACAATCGCATTTTTACAGATCCTGATTTTTGCAAGGCCAATCATGGCCGGTAATCAAAGCCTTGTTAAAAGGTGGAGGCACGAAGTCAAACTTAGGCCACGGTTTAGGAAATCTTTGTACCGGCTTCCAGATCTCTTCCTTAAAGGGTACTTTTAAGAAGACAAATGCTTTCCTTGTCCACTTTATACGCTCCAATGAAACTGTTCACGATAAATGGCGTTTACATAAAAGCGTTCGGCAAACTGAAAATGGCTTAAAACGCGGTTTTGTTAAACACTGGCTAAACTTCGTTTAAATAACTACCCCATAATGTACAGCGGAACCTCGATAAAACCAAGGGCTAACGGACGGGCAAAATATGTTCGCTATAACGAAGTTTTCGTTATATTGAGGTTCTTTTCCTCATAAAATTTTACTCTTACTGTGGCGTAAAGAAAATCGTTCGTTATACCGGGGACTTCGTTATAAAAAGGTTCGTTATATCCAGGTTCTATCTACTGTATCGGGATCCGGGGACTGTCTTCAGTGTTTCATTTACACTTTGAAGTACTTTTAATCCAGGTTTTATCATCTAATTTTTACATATTTAGCATTTTTGTACGGCGCTTTTATCATTTCTGAATGGAAAAGGCGAGTTATAAATTATTATTGTCATTATTCATTATCATCATCATAATCATTAACATTACCATTAGCATTATTACTTTAATCGTAACAACAAAATTTTCAAATCTGATTGGCTATCAACTGTCCTGATTTCGGCACTAATAGGACAGTACGCATCATGCCGAAGTAATTGGACAGTACGCGCGCACTTAAATGGCTGTTTTCACTGCTAATAAAAGATTCTCGGAATTTCTTTTGTCGTAATTTTAAAAAGCCTAAAGTATCACAAATTTTGTTATAGTTATGATTAATTGGTAACAGAACTTCGTGTCCTCCAATTCGGTATGTAATCATACTCGTCATAAAACGGATCGGACTCCCGCGTTTGTCAATCACTCGTATGATTACAGACCGGTCTGGACTCCACTCAGTCCTGTTACCACTATATGTTAACGTGGCGCTCGAAAATACCCAAAAAAATAAATTGCCACAAGGGACACAAAAATGCGCTAGTTATGATACCTTCGAGTTGTCCAACCTCATCTCTTCGTCAAGCCAGGGTATCACTATCTTCAAAGGTTTATCAAACATTGCTCCAATTTTAAGTAGAACGTTAGGACACTGAGTTGTGGGGACACGGTAACCTGAGAAATGAAATGAACAGTTACTTTGACGTCGAATTTGAACGCGGAAGTATTACATGCTTGACCCTATTCGCGATATCGACTACAGTAAATTTTCTAAACTGATCTCCGAGTATTTCCTTATTAAGAAAATGTAGCCTGAGCAGGCTCCAGCACATTTATTCAATGAATTTAGCCACTCGCGCGATTTCCATTCATATAACACGCGCCATAGAGATTTGCTCCGTCTGCCGCTAGCTAGGACAACTAAGTACCAGGGCTCCTTCAGGTTCAGCAGAGCCAAGTTCTGGAACACGCTTCCTCTGGACCTGACGAGCGAGCATGATATCAATAAAAAAAATCGCGGAATATTTTGGCGGTGGATCCGCCATTGCGCGAGGAAACGTTCTGCTGCCAAAATTTTTCCCAAACTCACACAAGTGAGCCTGCTGGTAGGCTATCGAAATTTTGTTGGGAGTGTTTGATATCAGATCAAAGCATTTTACTGCGAAGCACCAAGCGCACGTGAACGGAGCCCCATAGCTAAGAAAATTTGGTTGTTTATCTATCCGAGAAGTTTTGGTTGACACGTGATTTTACGTCCGCCCGTCCCGGCCCTTCGTCCGCACCACAGGGAAGCCAATGTGAAATGTCACACTTTCTAACCAGTGTGGGAGCCGCAACTTGATATTGCACAGCCATGTTGTGGTCAATTGACAGCTGTCAAATCAGGGAATCCGCTGACCAGTATCACTTGACCGTATCGCGGGTTCAGGTGTCACCCATCGAGGTTACGTGTTTTTTGAAGTTCTCCCGTGACAAGTTACTAATTTTCAACTGATCGCAGGCTCAACTCTAAGTAGACTTCTTTGCAATAGTTACAAGTTTAAGTTTGTTTGAATTAAATATTAAATTTTTCAACGTGAGCTTCGCCTTTAGCCCTAGCTAAATTTATATACTACATGGTATCTTATACTCATCGTATGTTATTTCCTGCTGTTATTCTATTTGTCACTTACCAAGAGGTCGAAATTCCTCATTCAGGATCTTTGCTAGGTCAACTATCCACATGGAAGCTGTAATTGTGATGAATCTGTTTCCTAGCAAAAGTCCGTAAAGGAATATATCTTATATAATGTCAATGAGGATGACTGAGCCGCTGAGTTGGGCGCCATGTTCCATCTTTTATACTACTACATGAGAAATTTATGCAATTTGATTGGCTTAGAGCAGCGGTATTTCAACTTAATTTGAAATACTTACATGTGAAAATTACAAAACCTTTGCGGGTAGTAGTATGAAGAAATAATAGCATGATGTGTACGTGATATTTGGCATAAATACCACTCGTGATGTTTCAAAATTGTCTCAAATTTCACAATTATGTATGACAATTTCGAAATACCACTTTAAGCCAAATATCACTACAAATCATGCTATTACCTATGCAAATTAGAGAGCTTTAGATTCTAAGACGAGTACGACTATGTGTACGAGTTTTTCTCAATACTAAATAGTGCTCGCGCGAGAACCAGCGTCATTTTGGCGGGAAAACGTGGTAGCCGTCGTCACTCTACTACGAGTCTTAGCGAGAATGTCGAACTGGCGGAAACAAGATATTAAATGTTAGAAGTTTTATCATTTTGCGATCGGCAGGGGGCGTAAACCTCCTTCACTAAAGATAATAGTGCTAACTTTTCTTGTGAAAAATGGTAAAATGAAGCTTTCCGGGGAGTCTATTTTGAGAATACGCGAAAAAACTTTAAGTCCAATCTCATACTCGTAGTCGTCCTGGTCCTCGAATTTAAAGGTCTCCATTGCTGAAACATGGGGAACAAGATTTGACGTCACGTGGATTTGCTGAAAGAGTAGATGCCTGTTTTATTTGGTTTATTCTATTTTATTTCATCGATATTGAATGAGAATTATGCAGTTTGAACAAGGTACATGGCTGAAATGTTCTTGCCAAAGCAAAATATTTTCATTATCATGTTAACCATTACCCTGGTCCCAGGCGTTTTTCTTGGAATTTTTGTCCGCGTGTGCCGAGAACGAGCCGCGCGGAAGCCGCGAAAATTAAATGGGTGTTCGCAACTCGCTTTCTAAATCATCGGTATCAGGTCTACTGATTTAAACTACTGTTAACTGTATAACAGGTAACAGAAACTGTTAACATTTCTCCAGCCACTTACCAGGCGCCTTGGGTGATGTCATAGCAGTGATGTGTGCTGCGGCCACGTCTCTGACGTCACACATTGGCAGTGATAACTTGGGAACCATTGGCATCTTTCGTTCAAGGAGTCGCCGGTGAAGCTGCAAACGATAATGACAGTCCATAGAGGGTTTCAATAAAAGGAGCACTCTTTTAAGGGCTTATTCATAAGATTCACGAACGAAAGACTATAAATCTTGTAACTTCATTTTTCATAAAGCACAATCGCCAAACATTTGTCATAAATCATGAACAGCACTCGTTGTGATGCCCAGAAATGCTACCAATTCATTTCACAGGCTCTAGATTTTATACCCCTCATTCTACTAGGTGAGTAAGACCACTTTTTACTCACTACCACCTATTTCACCACTGCACCGTTCATTGGAAAAAATTATTGAACGCCCTGTAATAGGAGCTTAGATTATCATAAACTGCGAAAAAGCTCTCCATTTCGAGTGCCAAGCGAAGAGAGCCGCGAGACGTCCCTTTCACTTTCGCGTCTTCCCCACTCTGGAACAGGCTAATGGAGAGCTTGCTCGTATGCTAGTATTATCAACGACTTACTCCTCGCTAGTGCCGGCCATTTAGGGGTAAATGAAGCAATCTCCTCGTTAGTTTTTTTGATGCTATAGTAAACTAGGATGTATAACTCTATAATAAACTTTGTAACTGAGCGGGTCTCTACTAGCATACACCCTGCTCATCCTCGAAGACCCGGGGGGTCGGTTCGTTTGGGAAAAAGGGCGCGACGAAAGTTTTTAACCGAGGATGTAACCTGCTATGACTGAGTTCAGTACTCATTCAAAAGGAATACCTGATACATACCTCCATACTACCGCAATTCGAACCATGCAATACTGGTCCAAGAATTAATCCCGGTTGGATGGTACATAACTCAAACTTTTCGTCATCTGAGAAACAATTGAGTGACTACATTCAGCACAAGGCGGGTAAGGAGGGAGTACGAGCTCTTTATTACGCCTAACACTTTTTAGCTATGGCGTTAATTCAGTTGTTGGAGTGCGGGTTTGCCTTGTCATGCTTTTGAACAATTGTAAGGCGAAAAAGAAGAGGGGTCACCATTAAAGGGAAGAGATACTTGTCGAAGTAACCGCGCGCTCGAATTATTTCATGTTATGATGAAAAATTGAAGATCTGGCCCCAGTTGTTCAAACGTTGGATAGCGCTATCCACCGGATAAATCACTATCCAGTGGATAGCGTAATTGGTTTCCCTAACACTTATCCGCTGGATAGTGATTTATCCGGTGGATAGCGCTATCCAACGTTTGAACAACTGGGGCCAGATGTTACGCTGATGGCACACCGCCAGGGATATGGGCTCCTGATACCGCCCAATACTTCTTATCGTTATGTGGTTATGGAATAGATTTCGATAGTCTTTACGATTCAAGTCTCTGAAAATTGATTCCTTTCAGCTGTGTAGTTGGCCAGGCACTTAGCTTCTGTTGAGATTTCGCGCCGGGTTTTGCGTTACTGTTTGAAAGGGCACTTCATGAGCCAGCTTAGCGCCTCAGTTCGTACAAAACCGAGAAAGATTAATGGCTCGTTTGCCATTCCTCCTATCCACTCACCTCCACTCCCCAAGAGGAAGCCCTGATAAGTGGCGGATCCAGGGGAGCGACCCAGGGGGCCCGGGTCCCCCCTTATTTTTAGACGAAACTGAGGCCCGAAGGGCCCCCTCGTTATCTAAGGGTCTGGATGACCCCCCCCCCCCCACCCCGCCCCTTATCTCAAGGTCTGGATACGGCACTGCTGATTACAAGATAGCTTCTCCTTACTACATGAATTCTAACATAAATGCTGTTCGATTATGTACTATATGTTTGTTGGTAACCTGGTAGATCCTTGACCAGTTCCCAGGCTGCTTTCTCGGCGAGATGCTTGCTCTTCTCATACGGTGAACTACCTTCCAGTGACGACCAGTCCTCTTCGGTAAAAATATGATCTTCACCGATTCGACCAGCTACAAACAAAAAAAGAAAGATAAGAGGCTACGAATCATTTCAATGACTTGCTCGCAATTAACACACTTGTAACAATATGACAATCTTTTCCCTTACAGGTGTCAATGGCTCCTGTTTTCTTACCCATAATCGCGCCACATGAACTTGTTAGCACAACTCTTTTCACTCCGCCCTTGGTTTTGGCACAAGCTTCAAGCACGCTTTTTGTTCCGTCCACCGCGGGCCCTATCAACTCCATATCATTTCTTGGATTCCCAGTAGGCAACGGTGACGCGACGTGAATGACGTAAGTACAATCTTTAACAGCCCTAGTGGTGACAAACGACACATCGTATTGAATACCCGGAAAGTGCTTTGTGATCAAAATTCCGGGGGGTACTCCTTATAATCAGTGGCCTATACGAAAAAGCTCCGCCCGAAAGGGGTACCTTTTTCAGGCGGGGTAGAGATTTCACTAGTTAAAGTATATAAAAGGTTAATTTTTTAGGAAAATGTGTCATTTTGGTCTGTAAAAAGGCCCGAAATAAGAGCTTACAGATGCATTTAATTGGCTGTGCATTTTATGGTATATAAAAAGGTTACGGGTTGAACTTAGGGGCGGAGCCTCCAAGTATAAAACTTTCTTGAATACCCCAACTTCTTGAAAGCTTACCTGAAACTATTCAGGTAAGATCTCTATAATGTGCCCATGCTATTATCTGGTATTTCTAGTTTTTTTCAGTATTTTTCAGAAGTTTTGATTTTAGCTGTTCTTCTAGGGGGTGTAGGGGGATGTGCCGCTGGATGGGGTCGCATTTTCACGACTGGATTGACTATAATGGGATCGTATTTTCAATAAAGTTACTAGAATGGGATAGGTGAAAAATGGGTCAATTCATGTTTTAGAATGACTTATTTAACGGATTGATAAGGTAGAAAGTGACTAAGGGCCTGTTTACATGGAGTGAGGGACCCCGGTCTAGTGGGGTTGGTTTCTTTTGTTTTCACGCTCTAGGGGACACAAAACAAAAGAAACTTACCCCACTAAGCCGGGGTTCCCACTCCATGTAAACAGGGTCTAAGTTGGGATTGTGAAAATTACATATTTGCCCATAAGTAACTAAGATGGGGTCTATAATTGGCCACAGAATAGACTATAACGGGGTAGGTGCTCTGAGAGGCCAGCGGCACACACCCAGCAAAAATTAACCTAAGTACCCCCCCCCCCCCCCCGGGCTTCCTTACAGCCCAGCTTCTCCGCGACGGCCATATTAAGAGCAGAGAAACTGACCATTGTAGTGAGGTGGCCATTGTAGAAAGGTCAAAACAACAGTGAACACATGATCCGCTGGGAAGCAAATTCTACTGAGTTCCGGGAACCTTCTTATTTCAAATATGTATCATTTTCAATTTTCGAAAATTTCGCAGATGAGCCATTTTTTGATCTCCACCAGTTAACAATGGTTACTCAATAGTCTTTTTATATTTGACTCCAGTATTTCATGCTTTGGGAAACCATGGCCCGTTTTTTGCACTTTTATATCTTCAAAAAGTCAGAGGCACAACAACGACAACGTTGCTTCATAACGTTACCCCATAATTTGGCATAAATGTTCCACGTGAAAGGACAGAAAAATTGAAATATGTTACCTAACATTCTGTCGTCCCCAATACTACTTGTCATCAATAAGACCTAAAAGTGAAATGCATGGTGATATTTTTGGCTTCTTGTTTGCCGCTGCCTTTGAAACAGGTAAATATTCTGAAATATTCACGGTTATATTGAAAGCCTGCGGAAAAAATTACTAAATCTTTGTTGAGTGCATACATTCATATCTTCCCTCTAAAATAAAACAGGTGCCCTTGAATGAAATTGCAGTCTATTGAAACAAAGCCTTAGACCAAAAAAATCAGTGACACTATCATAAAAACACTGTCAATACTTCATTATTTGTTTGGCGGTAAAATTTGCCATGAGGTCGCTCAAATATTGGAATCGAAAATAAACGCAAAGGAAATATTTATTTTTGTACACTCCTTTTTAATATAAGAATGTTGTTTTTCTGGGCCAGGCTGAATATTCTTATTTTTCTGCCGATTTTAGCCTGAAAATATTCTTGTATTATTCTTGAATTATCATTGAAAAAGAAAGAATTTATCGTATCCTTTTTGGAGTTTGTTCATTTTTTTTTTTTTTTTGCTGTATACTATAGCAGGGCTCCTGACTATTTAAATGTATTTCATGTAGCGTTCATCGAACTGTCATTAGCACTGAACATTTGGCTATAACCAATGCAGGTTTCTTCGTTTTGTTGGATAGTTTTGCCGTGGGAGGAAGCAATAATTCGATACGGTTAAAAACATATTTTTTTAGATTTTCATCACTCAAAATAATCATCCTTTTCGAAATCTCAGCCTCGGGTTTATTCTTGAAAAATTCTTAAAATTTTGCAAATTTCAGCCTTCATATTCTTATAAAATATATTCTTGTAGAAAAAAAGAATGTATCTGATGTGTAGTTTGTTGATGTGTTGATATACACTCAATTTAGCATCGATTTTAAGAAGACGGTTCGTGGGCCACAAGCAACTGTTGGACTTGTTGCATTTCGCTTTGCAATTCGGCTTTTGCTTCTTTTGCTTCTTTTGCTGATTTAAATCTCTATTTTTATCAACCGAAGATTACCAGAAATGTCTATGGAATGTTATTGTGTTGCGAGAAGTGTAGCTAAATGTCGTGGGTCGTGGGTAGTGGGTAGAGGTCGTGGGTCGTGGGTGTGGGTAAATTCGTGGGTAAAAAAAAAAAAGTTTTCCAAAAAAAAAAAAAATGTAAAATTCATGAAACAAAAATCCCCGTGTACATACAAGTTCTATTCCCCTTTCTCGCGGTCAGCAAAGCAAATAGTATAAATGGACACTAAAAAGCCATTTACGCGAAAAACAAAAGAAATTCTGTACAATATGTAAACCTGAAGCCGGCTAAAGAAAAACTGGAGACCTACTTTTTCTTAAAGATGTCAACATTCGTGACTGAAACGTCCTTTCAGTTGAAGGAATGATGTTCAGAATTGTTACAGCAAAGATTTTGTACACAAAACCAAACAAAAAGGAATCTAGAAAATTGTATTTCTGTACAGCAATAAAATTTACACAGTCTCGCCTTAACTTGAAAGTTTGAGCGTGAAGGTGGTTCTCCTAAGCTAAAATACCTAAAACTTCTTTGAAAAAGACTTCTATCCAAAACTATGAGATAGCTCATTGGAAATGTAGACAGAGCTGTCCCATACTTTCTGCAAATTGCACGTTTCGACACATTTTACAACTGTTTCGTATATTTCCCGGCGATCGCTCAGGTATGGATAAATCTTCATCTTCATGTCTCTTATACAGTGATGTTGTGAAAGGGGAGCCAAGTCCCACGTGGCTAAGGAAATATCAGGAAGAGGACCGAAGAAGTTAAGAAGCCGTGAAAAGGGCAATCAAGGAGTCGAGATTCTCGTTCCATAACTTTTAAAATTTTTGTTCTATTTTTTATTTTAATTACCTTTCTTTATCATTTTTTCTTATACATTTTTCACCCACGTCATTTACCCAGACCCTCAACCACGACTCACGACCTCTACCTACCACCCACGATTAGCGACACTCGATTTCGCGTCCGAACTAAACCGCAAACAGCAACGGTAAATTTAAGGCCGATACATGCGAGGGGTTTTGCCCCCGGAGCATGCTCCAGGGGCACGCTCCGGGAGCAAAGCTCCTCCGTGCGTACCAACGATTTCATGGGTACACTTCATCCTCGAGAGCAGAATTTCCACCCCGCAAAATGCTCCACGATATTAAACAGGTTAAATATTTGGGAGCAAGCTCCCGGGGCAAATTGAGCGAACTTGAAAACGCTTCCTCGTGTGTACTGACACGTACAAAATGAGCCTAGAGCATGCTACGGGAGCAAAACCCCTCGTGTGTATCGGCCTTTATAGTTTGTGGTGTTGAGGTTTGCTTGCGTATCCTGATCTTTACTTTAATTGACCAGGGGATACAATCAACATTCCAGAAATTTTTCATGTGTTCACGGTTTTCTGAGTTTGTCAGTAAACGTCTGCAGAAAGTATAGAAACAAGAGATGACATGAAAAACAAACAGTTCTCTGTCCTTAAGAAGTGCAATAACAAGTTCGTTTGTTTAGTACACGAAATGTTGCTAATTAGGGAACTAACGCCTTCTCTAAATATCCAACAGGACTCAATTCGAGCAAAACCTTTTGGGTGACTTTGCATATTTCATTTATGCTAATCCAGTCAGCCAAAACACGTTTTGTCAGGAATCATTTTGAACCAGAAAATGGGGTCAAGATGACACCGAAACGAAGTTCGTTCTTATACGCGTTATTTTTTAGTTGTTTCGGTATAACTAAACCTTTGCTTATTACTACTCACTCGACCCAAGTTTCTTTCTTTGTAAGATCTGCCTCCACCAATTCCAGTGGGTATTTGTCATTCTCCGAAGACAGCTCCTTTAAGGGTTTGACCTTTGTCTCGTTTGCAAGACTTCGTACGGTTCCTCGCACGATGTATTCACCTGAATCGACTAGTTGTTTGACAACATGCATAGCCAAGAAGCCCGAGGCTCCTGTTACGAGAACACGGGACATACTGCACCTGGTTTGAGGCAACCAGAGAATCGGGTTGTAATGTAAAGCACTTGAACCGACCTAGATGACTGACCTCTCGTTCTCTCAGGATCCTCTCCTCCATGTCACACCAGCCGTGAAACCTCTTTTGTTTGCATGTTTTGTTATTCAAGATGGTATGAAAGAAAAGAAACCGTTCTCTATAGTAATATCAAATGAACAACATTCATTTGACCACAATGGAATAGCCTGCATAACGGGCGCCTCATGAGCCAAGCGAGGCGAACTTGACATTTTGCGCGAAGCGCAAAACGAGCGTGAAGCGCGAGAGGAGGGGAGGAGAAAAAATGACCCGTTCGCCTGCTTGGTTATGCAGGCTAACACTGGAATGGATTGGAACCAATCGCAATTCCTTCCTTTAATTATATAGTCAAATCTCTGAAATCTCCGGTAAGCGACCACGGAAAATCTTAAGATATTGACTTTGTGGTTTCTTTATTTTGGCTGTTTGTAATCGTATGGGTTAGTCCTTCGACCGCCACTTCGATGCTGAAGTCACGCAACGTCCCGTCCATTGTGTGACTGCTGGGAAGGAGACCGTGTTTCCGTGAGACAACAATTTCTACGACCGACACTTCGTGACGTGGGGCATTTGTCAATTCTTCTAGAAGCGGTTAACGTCGCTCCCTTTTTTCAACATTTCACCGTTATGCTAAACTTAGTAGAGAAGAAGTTAACTTTCTTCTCAGCCCCACCCGTGGGGGTTTTGTATGAACCGCCCGGCCCTACCGTGGGGCATTTGCAGCCGTTTCAGGAAAAAATGACAAATGCCCGACAAATGCCCCGGGGGGATGGACAAGCTTGAAGTAGGCCAATTCCGATATATTAAAATTCATACTTGGCTGCGAGGCTTGGGGGAATACGACACTTCCCATCAGCCGAACCGAAGGCCAAGGCTGATAACACTTACCGAGACCTTGATTATTCTGGATACCACAAAACCCGAAACTACTAATTGTTTGTTATACATATATTGTTATGAAGGGAATAACGACAAACACACCATCGCACGGAACAAAGTTTGACACTGCCCTTGGAAATCATGCATTGCGCGCGCAACCTACAGATTAGTCAGTTATCTGCTAGCAGATAACTAACTAATCTGTAGGTTGCACTGATTTCCAAATTACCTGCACGTTCTTAACCAATAAGAATACAGATAGCGATTATAATGTATAATAAAGTCCGTTGAATGATTATCACATAATTGTCTTTCGGCCATAAATGAATTAACAGTTGCGAGATTCCTTTTGTGAAAGTCTCGGCAAGGAAATATTCTCATGCCAAGTCTGCTAACAACATTCTTTTCTCTTCTCATACTTATCTTTAAATATATAAACAGGTCAGTTAAAGCTACAAAATCCCCAAGTAACCATAACAATGAGTATTTTCGTCCCTTAAACCTTAACACGTATACTAAGTACTTTTCTCTAACCTATGATCCTGATTACACTAAAGTGAAAGCGGAGTCGGTTAACTGTTTTATGCCGTCCCCTTTGAAAACCATGATTAATCCTTTTCATTTCTTTGAAAATCGGCACTTCTTCTCTTCAGATTCACTGGCTTCTCCCTTGGCCTTTTTGTATTCTTCAGTCTTCTTGATGAAACCCAAGTCAATCAGATTATATGCCATGTCTATTATGGTGGTCTTCAGGTCCCTTGGTTGGAATCCAAACTCTGCTTTGATCTATGGAAAAACAACAAATAAGATGCTCAGTCGTTTGCGTTTGTAATGTAGTGAAAAAAAAATAGTTTTATCACATTTTCCACTTTTCCAGTTGTCGAAAAAGGGTTTTTTTTCGATGTTTAGGACGGGTGCAATCCCCAAATGACCCATCGCGCCATATAAGGTAATCAAAGACAGATAAGGATTCTGGATTCCACGCTGTGGATTCTGGACTCCAGGTATTGGATTCCGGACTCTTCCTTGTCAGTGGAACGTGGATTCAAGATTCCCGGTCTCTCCTGCCAGTCATGTTCAATACTGCCGCACTGTTACGGACCGTTAAGAGCCGTTGACGGATCGTGCGCTCCTCAGTACACCCGTCAGCATTGCTAACAGTTCGTATTCTGAGCACATATGAAGCGTGCATCTCATTATTACATCAGAGCACGGTATACGCGAGGTTTGCGATCTGTACGATCCGTACGGATCAAAAAACCGTACACACCCTCTCTTGCCGCGAAATATTCTACGTCCCACCAATGAGATGCAATCTTCGGATCGTAAACAGCTCTTTACGGACCGTACGCGAGTTTTGCAATCCATACGGATCCTAAAATGGCTTATACGCACCGTTACAGTGCTAGTATATTGGACAACCCTGGTTTCCGCTACACCAAGAAACACCCAAAGAACGAAAACGCAAAAATTAGCATTAGACCTCGAAACAATAAAGCATGCGCAGTATAGAAAAAAACACACCGGCTATGATACCTTAGAGTTGGATATGTTAAGTTCATGATCAAGAGAGGGCACCATCAACTTTACAGTAGCATCAAACAACGCAACAATTTTTAGCAGGACGGATGGACTCTGGGTGGTAGGGACATTATAACCTGAGAAATGAATAATAGGCAAGTTAGTTTAACGTGGAAACTGAAATTAAAAATATTAACATGTTTACAAACATGACGCGCGTTTAAAGAGAAAATGTGAAAAGCGGTTCTGGTCAGTTTCTTATGAATCAATAAGGCCACACTGAGCTCTTTGATATGTTGCCCCATATAAAGTATGACGGGATTCTGGAATGCGGGAAATTTTTGCTGGTGGAATCTGGAATCCCGGACTGTGGAATTCGTTATTCAACTCAAGGAATCCGGAATCCCGCATCGCTGACAATTGGAATCCGGAATTCAACAAGTGCCACTGAAAGGAATCCGGAATCCAGTAAATGGAATGCTGAATCCACAGCGTAAAAAACGAATCCAGAATTCCAAGAACGTCTTGGATGACCTGACATGGGGCGAGAGATGATCGTTCGCCACATGGGTTGAGAGTGATCGTTCGCCACATGGGTTGAGAGATGATCGTTCGCCACTTCAGAAACGAGAAGGCTACTGGAGCCGAAATGGGTTGCCCAATTGATTCAGGGATCGTTACTGGGGACGTGCTCGACAGCTATTGGCCAATTTTTTCCCTGTCCTTAGTAACAGTCCCAGAAGTCTTTGCAAAAGCTAACTCGGTCCAGTTTCCTTGGCGTCTCTTAAGTGGCGAATATGTCATTTTTATCCATTTTAACTTTGGCATGAAAATGAGTCAGTGTTATACCAAATGACACTGTTGGGACTGTTTTGGGGAGACCAATTTTGACCCAGTTTACAGCGCAGCTTCGTGAAAACCAAAAGAAGTCATAGCAACCCCAAAACAGTCTCATTAGTAGTGCCAAATTTTCAAATTAGAGCAGTAAACTGATCCTTACGGCAGGAAGAGTGATAGGAAAAATAAAGAAAGAAAACAAAAATAAAATGGTGAATTATATTTGCCCGATATTACGATCAGTTTACTACTTTAATTTTAAAATTTGGTATTGAAGATTTTACTGATCCAGGTCTACTAAAGATCCGGCTGACCCTCAGTGGTGTCGTTGTGGTTTTGCCTTCACAAGTGTTGATTAGTAGTACACTAAGACGATTCGCGATGCTCACGTTAAACCTAAAAATTGGCATATTCCGTGTGGTTTTCAATTTGTTCTTAACAAGACATTTTGGGTCGGTTATCTAAACGAAGTCTAACAGTCTTAGGCCGTGGTTTAAGAAATCATTAGACTTCCAGATCTCTTCCTAATGATACGGTAGAACGTGCAAAAAATAACGGTGCAACTTGTTTATTGTTGCAAAACGAGATAAAGAACGATGTTGCGCGTTTTAATCGGCCACGAATCAAACCTGTCACAAACCGTCATTTCCAAATTCCAATTCGACCAGGCCCAGAACAAAGAGAACCACTTTGTGGATATGCTACCTCTAAATCGTTATTCATTTATGTATTAATATATTTAATTTTTATATACATTTATTTATCTATTTATAGACTTTACATGGCTTAGATAACATAACGTGGAAATGGCGGTGTTATGGTCATGGTTATTTTTCACTTACCGAGAGGTCGGAATTCCTCATTCAGAGTCTTTGCTAAGTCAACTACCCAAATGCAAGCAGTGATTGCGATGAATCTGTTACCTAATAAAAGAGGAATATATCCTTATCTCAGTAAGGATACTGAGACCTCCCTCTGGGGGGTAGTCCATAAAGTTTTATACGGGGACTGGTGGAGGCTCCGCTCCGAGGTCCAATCCCTTACTTTTTAATATACCATTTTTGAGAGAAAAAGTACCCCTTTCCTATATTTCCTTTTCCGTATACCTAGTCTGAGATCTGGAATCCTTCTAACTGCTGTAACTGATGCATATCAATGGCTTCGCACAAGTCTCAATTTAAAACGGAGGCTTAGGCAGCTTCGAAATGGAGAGAGAACCGTGGGAACGAGGTTGTCACTTACCGGGCGCCTTGGGTGACGTCATAGCAGTGATATGTGCCGCGGCCACATCTCTGACGTCACTTATTGGCATCGACATCTTTGGAACCATTGGCATCTTATGTTCAAGCAACAGTCGGTGAAACTGCAAGTGGCAACAGGAAGCCATTACGGGCGGGTTCAGTAGAAAATGTTAATAGGACTGAAACTTCGTTTACACGGGTTCGGACAAATTTTTGAACGATCAAACTGGCTTGCAAAGATCCGCCCTTCGTTACACGGGATCCGCGGGGGGGGGGGGGGGGGGCTGGTTAAAAAATTATACGTACCTCCATACTAGTGCAATTCGAGCCATGCAATATTGGTCCAAGAATCAGTCCGGGATTGATGGTACACAACTCGAACTTTTCATCATCTGAAAACAACAATGAGCGGGTCAGTTGAGAGCAAGGTAAAAGCTGGGAGGCATCTGTAATTTTTCCTAGCGTCTTTTTTGCTTATATAAAAACGAAAAGGACCGTTATTGCGGTCTGGGGTCATTTACCGTACTGTACATATCTCCAGTGCAGAAAGAATGAGGATTTCTACTTGTTAAAAAAAGAGCAATCTAACTAGTTTTTTTTTCCTCAGGTTTCGTGTTGGTTTTCGCGCAAGGACCAACGCGCTAGCAAAACTCTCGAAGTAAAGATTCGGGGTTTACTCGTCGCTTGCTGCTCAACAAGAGAATTCGCACGCAGGTTAGCTTTTGCCTTACAAAGAAAGTTTATACGAGACATGTTCGAATTAACCTGGTAAATCCTTGACCAGTTCCCAGGCTGCTTTCTCCGCAAGGTGCTTGCTCTTCTCATACGGAAGACTGTTCTCCAGTGAGGACCAGTCCTCCTCGGTAAAAACGTGGCCGTCTTCGCTGACTCGACCAGCTAGAAACAAACAACATTCATTTACAGCCTTAATTTGTTTTTAAACAGGTTTTACCTGTTCAAGGTTAATTTATTCGTCTCGTGGCGCTGGAAGGCGTTTCGTAGCAAGAGACCTGCCTGTAGTAGAAACCACTGCTCGTAGGGTACTCCGTTTAAGGCTTCGGCGGAAAAATGTAATTTAATTTGTGTGCTCGATCACTGCGTTTCAAGCCTCTTAGGCACTTTTAAATACCTTTTTCTTCAGCGGCGGTTTTTCAACCATGTACCCAGGCGGATCAGCGTATGAACTCACGAAAATGTTTAAGGCAAACTTAAAAGGAAATCTATTTTGCTCATTTACTAAGGGCAAAGAATAACTCTCATATAACGTCTTATAATTGTTGCCGTATGAAAAATTAGTTAGCTAGGTCTAAAGTGGGGTATAGTTGCTCAGAGCTCTCATAGGGAGCTCGAGGCCGGGCCCTTGGGTCTCCTATGTACAAATCACTGTATCCGCGCCTTGAGTTGGTGTCACTGTTCACTGGAAAGTGGAAACGGACTATTTATAGGTGACTAAATGAAGATCAACTCTTACAATAAATCGAAGCACAGGAGCTTGTAAGCACAACTCTTTTCACTCCACCCTTGGTTTTGGCACAAGCTTCAAGCACGCTTTTTGTTCCGTCCACCGCGGGTCCTATCACTTCCATCTCATCTTTTGGATTCTGCGCTGGGAAGGGCGACGCCACGTGAATGACATAGGTACAGTCCTTAACAGCCCTGTCAGTGACGAACAGACGATCAGTTACACGGTATAAAATAGCTGGAAGGCGCTCTAAGACTACAGTGAAGATCAAAAGTGTCGGGACCTTTCAAGTGAGTCATTTTGCTCTGGAAGTAATGTAATTAATGTTATTACCGTAGTCAGTATCCTAGTCCCTTGGAGTTCCAGTTGGAACTGGAATACACTTTCGCAAGATGACGTCACCGAGAAGAACGAGCCGTTCTCTCGCCTTCTCCACCCCAAACTTCGTGACAACGGCTTCGTGGGTCAAAGAGACAAGCCAATGGGAAGCAGGGAAACCATTTCTCTCTGGAACTAGTTTAGAAATAGCCTGGGAGGCAGGCGTTTGAGAAAGGAAGAGGAAGGGGACTTCAGGCGGGCGAAAAACATAAAGGGTGCGCGAGGGGAGGGGGGGAACACGTTCTCCCCCTGTCTTGTCTCCGCCAGCGCTCGTGAGCCTAAATTCCTTTCCCCTTCCCTGTTGAATGCCTGACACGCAGGCTAGTTTAGTAAGAGTATATGCTCAGGGGCTTTCCTGTTCTTGTAACAAACCTCGTGTATGAACTCCCGGTCTCCCTACTGGTTACCGCCATGTCTCGTGAGATGCCTTTGTTGTATGGAACCGAGAATCCCTCATTCTCTCCTGATAGAACTAATTCACTGGGATAATTTTTGAAAGTTATGCAAACTCCCGACCTTCTCTAGGGTTTGCATAACTGCCCCCGACTTTCTCTTGGGTTTGCATAAATGCCTCGAACCAAGAAAAAAATTTTCTATTTCTTTATACATATATGACCACATATTGCTTTATATAGTTTTGATTTCAGAGCGAAAACAAAGAAAATGTTGTTTTTTAACTTTTGTGCCCGGGCGTTTGTGTACACTAATATATCATATTTCATTGTAATTACAAAATTTAGCATAAATTTCCTGCACGAATAGAAGAACGGCAAATAAAAATTTGTCAACAACAAAGCAGGGCGGTTATGTATGTAGAATTTTTACAAAACTCTTGCATTTCGTTGTTATTTCACATTTTTCACACTTTATAAAATACTTCCTGTGAAGACCTGACTAGTAAAATTTACTAATTTTACCCGTTATTTTCATCGACAAAATATAGCGTGGTGTGACTCAGCAAATTAAATCAAGATTGATTTCATGTGGGATATTGAATATTACAATAATCTACATAAAAAAACGGGTATCAACTGCACGGAAAGGGCATAAAACAAACAACAGGAAAATATAAAGAACTGCTTAGTTGTATAGTTAGCGACTACATTACTCACTCGACCCAAGTTTCTTTCTTTGTAAGATCTGCTTCGACCAATTCGAGTGGATATTTTGCGTTTTCCGGAGAGAGCTCGTTCAAGGGTTTGACCTTTTTCTCGTTTGCAAGACTTCGCACTGTTCCTCGTACGATGTATTCACCTGAATCGAGTAGTTGTTTGACAACATGCATAGCAAGGAAACCAGAGGCTCCTGTTACGAGAACACGGGACATATTGCACCTGGTGTGAGCTAACTATTACGGTAAGTAAATTTTATCCCCATGAAACGACACAACTATGGTCATTCGTTCCCAGGTTCCTCTCTCCCATACTCGATATAAAGAGTGGGAATGGAATGGGACTAATCGCATTGTGGATG
Source organism: Porites cylindrica (assembly GCA_964035525.1). Classification (NCBI taxonomy): domain Eukaryota; kingdom Metazoa; phylum Cnidaria; class Anthozoa; order Scleractinia; family Poritidae; genus Porites; species Porites cylindrica. The sequence continues at coordinate 28,903,553 of OZ037783.1, forward strand.
GCGGATGGATCGCAAGCCAGGACACACTTTACACAGGGGCACCCAACGACAATTTTCGGAAGAATATCTGTTCGGAAGACAATTTGAGATCTAGAATTTTCGAAACATTTGTTGTAAAATTTCTTGCTTGCCTGCCTCTTCTAGGATTTTCGAACATGTAAAAAATGGTATAATTGCCTATTTTTAACGGATTTTTACCCTAAAAAGGTCACCTAGAATTTTCGGGAGCCATTTTTCTGGCTGAAATTTTCGAAAAAGTAAGTTTTGATCCCTGTTATTTTCGGATCACTAGACTTTCAGCTAGGAAATCCGAACAGAAAAAAATTTTTAGGGGATAAAAATATGTCTATATCTACCGGTTAAATACTAAAATACGTTTAACAATGCTATGTTTAAGTGGTTTTGAACTATATTCTCGTTGGGTGCCCCTGTTTACAGTCAAATAACGGAAATTCCACACTCTAGGGCTGCTTATCGCACTACAACATCCACGGGCTCGACTGTTTTGAACCACGGCCGTACAACCGGAAAGTACTGCCCAGTAGCTTTTGTTTGAATTTGAATTTTAGTTCGATATTATTCATCTATCGGAGTATGACTTTATGTTGGAGTATTATTTGGGCGGTCTCAAAGTCAAAATTCTATCTTATTGGCTATTTCAGCATCAAAGGATTGTATGCGTCATGCCAAAGTAACGGGACATTATCTAGCTAACCTGAGATCAGGAACAAATTTAAGCGGTTCTCATACATTCTCTCAAACGGCTACCGCTAACCTGTGGGGACGGCACAGAGCAGAAAAAAAAAGACAACGAGGGGGTGGGGTAGGGGTGAGAGCGAGGGAACGCCTGTAAGACATTTAACAAAAGCTCATGCCGCTAGACCAGATTCTGGTATACCTCATGATTGGTCGATTTTGACAGCTCTTGTCAGCACTAATAGGTTCAATACGTTGATTGGAAATGTGGAATACAGCCGTTTCACTTTGGCCTTGTTCCTCGCCGCTAGAGACGTTTCGCCTTAGCGGCTACTCAAGTACAACAGTTCAACACAGTTGGAGTCGCTACAAGAGCCCTACAACAGTAGGGAAGCGTGGACGAATAGGCTATGAATGAAAGTAGAAGAGAAGAAATTACAGCTTCTTTGGCCCTAAATTTAGAAATTCCTGAAAGCTGGCTGTCAAAACATTCACCTGAATACTGTTAAAGCCGATTTTGTGAAAAGGAACAAATGCGCTAGTCTCGGGACGTACTTTGAGATCTCTATTCGCTTATCACGTCTTCCAAAGCTACGCGTTGAAGCTTTTACTGACAAACAAATTCAAACAGCATTTCAATAATAAAAGCAAAAACCGACAGCAGCTAGCAGAGCTAGTATATGATTTGTTGAGTTAAAATCAACGGTAGAGAAACTGGAACAAGTAATGCTTGCCAGCTCTTTCATTTTTGGAGGTAAGGGATATATTCGTTTGCAGAGAACAAATATAAAAGATGAATAGAGGCATCTTTATTTTATTTCAGTAAACAGTGCGGTTTGTCGCCATTTGCTTGATTGATAATAAAACTTTCAATAGTGAACACCGGAAACTACGTTCGGATTACTAGCCGACAAAGGGGGCGGAATGACCTTTTGAAAGCAAATGTCACAGGCGTTCCCTCCTCTCTCCCTCTCCCTCTTTTCCTCCTTATTTTTTTCTTGCTCTCTTCCTTCGCGCTGCACTCCACTATCCGAACGCCTGGAACAGGCTAGACAGTAGAGAGTTTAAGATTCACGTTTACCTCAAACGGGAAACGTCACATTCAAGTTGAGAATTTCTCAGAATAGAAAATAAGCAGATAAAACTGTCCAGAACAATTCTTATGTATAAAACTGGCGTGAAACTACTTATCTTTTAGTTGAAGTAATGAACAGTTAACGACAATTAATGGAAAAACTTGGTCACGTGGTACAAATTCACGTCGTTAGGATAGTATCCGCCATAGCGCGCATGCTCTCAAATGACTTCCTTTTTTCTGCAACTGGCAAAAAATCCACAAAAAAGGAAGGTAGAAAGATCTTGTATTTTAATTTTAAAAAGATTAAGTTGAATCCGTTTTTTTTGTAATGATTAACCGGTAACAGAACTTCTTATCGTCCAGTCAGTCTGTGATCATTCTCTTGAATAAACACAAATCGGACTCCCGCCACGTGGTCGTCTGATTTTGTTTACGACCTATAACAATTTTAAATGGCCTATTACCATTTTAAATCTGCTGGTTTCTCAGCCACTAAAACACTGCATAAATCGTTTTCTTCAGGACGTAATTTGATCGTGCCATTTCCTCGACTTGAATACCGAGCGCAAAATCTTTCCATTCGGTCTTCAGTAACTAACTGTGGATCAAATAGGCCGTTCGTAGTCGCCCAGAAAAACAAACAAAGACTGTCGCCGTTTTCAAACACTCGATCTTCAAACTTCTCGTCAAAACTCTTCAGAACGCGAAATCCAGCCGTCACACACATCTGTTCAATTACTGGCCTTGGTTCAAACTGGTTAATGCTCATCAGACAGTCCAAATTTTCTGGGTTGAGCTCGCGAAAGACGCGGTCAAAGTGAGTGGGCATTCGATCACCATATCGCACAAAGATTTTTCCCGTCGGCTTCAAGCTTCTAAACATGTTTTCGAAGGCTTTTTTCTTATCCTCAATGTTCTTTATCCAGTGAAGAACAAAATTTGAGAAGATAACATTGTAAGTCTCCAAACCCAGGCCGGGAAAGCTGGAGGTGCTTCCTACAGCAAACGTGAGGTTTTCTACTTCTTTGTACGATTCTTGAGCCACTCGAATGCGCTCTTTGTCAGGGTCGACTGCTAAAACTCTACCCTTTGGCCCTGCTAGTTTGGCAAGATAAGCAGAGAGCTCGCCAGTACCACAGCCTAAATCTAAGATGTCGTTGCTAAGATAAGGTTCGACTTCGTTTTGAACCTGAAATCGCTTTCCGCCGTTTCTTTGCTATCTTGAATTTTGCTGATAACCTTCTGCCATCTTGTTCGTCATTATTATCAGTAATGAAAGTGGCCGTGTACTGAAATCGCTCCTTAAAAAATACTTCGTAATATAGGAAAACCTTTTAAGCTTTAAGTTACTGAGGTAACACTCATGAACAGGAGAACGAACAGATGAACGACAAGCGGCGATAAGAACCTCCGAAGTTTTTGTGGCAACGTTGGAAACCTTCGATTCAAGTGAATCAGCTTCACGACAAGAAACAAAATTCTAAGAATGAATGCATGACTGATTCATAGTTTGTTTTAGTCCCGGGGGAAGCACTACCTGTTAAAATATTTCCAAGCGGGACGTGCCTCTCATTCCAGGTCTGCAGGAAATAAAAAACTTAAGGTTTTCAAAAAAGATGGTCCAAAAACCAGACGAGGACCATATACAACAAAAAAATAATATCTTGGCATGACCATACGTGTACACAGTATTGTAAAAGCTATTTTAAGGAAATCAAGCCGGATCACTAAAATTTCATCACAGTGCAATTAAGTTACCCCGCCAAATATATTTGTAGCGAAAATCAAAGCAAACTGAAATATATTTAATGAACGGTATGTTGATATAGTAATGAGAGGAGTTAATCGGTTCATTGATCAAATCGTTTACGGGTAACTACGTGATATTTTGAATAGAGTCTAAACTTTATTGCAAAAATTATTCCTCACATACAGTATTTAGGATAATGAAAAAGAAAGTGAACTTTGACTTTTATTTGATTGGCCGGACCTACAAAGAGGGCAATGTCCACTACCTTTCGTATAGTTTGATCTGTAGTTTGATTCTATTTGACTGTATGTACCTAGTTCTATCATAAGTGTATGGTTACTTATTCGTAATTGCAGTTTATTGCCCTTCTCTCAGCTAGCTGTTCCTCTTGGTAGGAGTCTAGGCAATTAGAAGTGGTATGGTCGTTTTTAAAATATCTACAAAATTCTAGCCTTTTTGAGAATGTTGAAGGGGGTTTTGCAAATAAGTGATATATTATAACAAATTTGGATTTATTCTAAAGTCAGGAAAGTTAAAATATTCTGAAATCTTCATCAGATGAGAGTGAAAGCTACTTCTACCCTTACAGTGTAAATCATATTACATTAAAAAAGATTGCTTGACCATGGCAGTTACGAACGCACTTCCTAGTGACTTAATTGCACTTCGTGTTGGTCACCGAGCAAACCTGCACGGTTGAACATGCCAAGTGTAATTAATCAATGAAAGTTTGACGATCAGCTACTTAACCATGGAGGCTCTAGTACCTTAAACCTCCGGGGTGGATGGGTTACTCCCCATAATGGCCTATAAGGGCAGGCTCCGCCCAAAATGAAAGCAAAAGGATGGTAAATAAGATTGTAAACAACAAAGTAGGGCAAGTTGTGTAAAGTCTGTTTTTTTAAATCTTGCATTTCGATGTTATTTTACAGATTTCACTCTTTAAAAAATACTTCCTGTGAAGTCTTGACTTGTAAAATGTACTGATTTTACTCTATTTTGATCAGCCAAATATAATGTGCATGCCACGTGGGGTGGAAACAAAATCTGGGCCAGGGTCCATGGGCTATTCCATAGGCCATCTGTGGGCCACTATATGAGCTACCCGATGGGCCACCCTATAAATGGGCTGCAAATCAAAATTCAATCAAAAAAGACAATTAAAGAAAAAAATATAATATAAACAGAAATAATGGTAACTATGCTTTCCTATATACATTTAAAAATAGGCTTGGCTTGCCTTCCCCCTTCATCACGCATTTGCATTGTTCATGGCATGCGGGCACCATACCCAACCATGCAAGTTAGCTGCGATCACCCTGAGGGAATGTTAGCAGTCTTCATGACCGTTCTTCTGGTTAAATTGGGGCCTGAAAAAGATAATTAGGCTCATATTTGACTTATTTCTATCTCCAGCTTCGGGTCAATGCTCATCAAATAGTGCAGTACAAAAAATGTTCCTGTAGTTAGTTGAAGAACAGTGGCAGGTCCAGAGGAGGGACCCAGGGGACCCACCCTCCCTTATTTTTAGACTGAACTGAGGCCCAAAGGGCCCAAAAAAATGTTCTTGGAGACTGCCCCCCGTTTCCTAAGGGTCCGGATGACCGAAGCCCCCCTGAATCCAGCACTGAAGAAGATGCCAAACAAATTTCATCACACTAACAACAATTATTTTTTGGTGATTTTTTTCAGGCATAGCATTAAAACTTGAAAAAGGTGGCCCAACTTTTTCAAGCCTCAATCCATGTCCATCCTTGCCATCCTTTGCAATGGACAACAGAAAACAGTTTCAGTGCTTAAATATAGCCTTGAAGAACAAAGCTGGACCGCTATTTTTGGAAGTCAATTGATGCAGTTTTAGCTTTTTAAAAAGATAGCAAATAGCGTGACATAACCCCTTTAATTAAGCAAAGGGAACGACAGCAACCTTGCGTGACAATCATGATCACGACAAAACTCGCAGGTTCGAGCGCTGTCACGTTTGTCACACAAACATTTCGCCGTCCTATTACTCTGCTGGTTTCTCAGCCACTAAAACACTGCATAAATCGGTCTCTTCTGAACGCAGCTTAATTCCGCCAGTTTCTCCACTTGAAAACCGAGCGCAAAACTTTTCAAGTCGTTCTTCAGTAACCAGCTGAGGATCAAATACACCGTTTGTAGTCGCCCAGAAAAACAAACACAGAGCTTCGCCATTTTCAAACGCGAGATCATCGTGCTTCTCGTCAAAACTTTTCAGAACGTGGAATCCATTGGCCTCACACAATTTTTCAATGACTGGTCTTGTTTCATGTTCGAACAGGTTAAGTAAACGATCCATATTTTCTGGGTTGAGCTCGCGAAAGACACAGTCAAAGTGAGTAGGCAACCGACCACTATATCGCATAAAAATTTTCCCCGTCGGCTTCAAGCTCCTAAACATGTTTTGGAAGGCTTTTTTCTTATCCTCAATGTTCTTTATCCAGTGAAGAACAAAATTTGAGAAGATAACATTGTAAGTCTCCAAACCCAGGCCGGGAAAGCTGAAGGTGCTTCCAGCAGCAAAAGTGAGGTTTTCTACTTCTTTGTGCGATTCTTGAGCCACTCGAATGCGCTCTTTGTCAGGGTCGACTGCTAAAACTCTACCTTTCGGCCCTACAAGTTCGGCAAGGTATGCGGACAGCTCGCCAGTACCACAGCCTAAATCCAAGATATCGTTGCCAAGATATGGTACGACTTCGTTCTCAACAAATCGCTTTCCACCGTTTCTTTGCCATTTTGAATTTTGTTGATAACCTTCCGCTATCTTGCTGGTCATTACACTAGCGGCCCGTAATGATCGACAGAGATTTACACGCATCTTCCTTCGTTCCCTGAGTTGAGAAGTGCCGATAAATCAAAGACTGTGCGATCAATCTCGACCTCCGAGGCAGAGAGATTCTTTGATCAACTTGGCCCTAGACCCTAGGAGCGAGGAGCGAGGATGTCTCGACCCCGACCTCGACCCCTCCCGACCGACCCAGACCTCTCGAGTCCCTTTGTCATGGGAGCTCGCACAAGCTGTTTGACTATTCGTTTATCAATATACATCTTATACATCTTCGGAGACCGAGGGGCAAGAGAACGAATGAGCGAGAGACGGAAGACCTTCTTTTCGTGCCTCTCACTCTCGCGTCTCCTTTCGCCCGCCGCTCACGCGTGACTTCTCGCGACCCCTCCAAAGGGAGATCTTACTCGCACGCTAACTCGAGGGGCCGAAAAAGTTGTCTAGTCCATGCGAACGGCAGACGTTTCTCCTCGCTCATCGCCTTGACGCGACGAACTTGTCGTCATTGCCCCCGCAGGGATTTCGCCCAGAAGGCGAAATCGCGAGGAGGCTAGCCTGCGTATCAAGCGTTTCCGTTTAGTTTCGGAGCAAAGAAAGACCGAGGAACGGGATTCTCGGTGAGGCTACGAGGCCACTCTAGTAACTGGCGCGTATATTAAGGAAAGTACTTACAGTTGAATATACAGACAGTATGCCAGAAAAAATCTCGATTTGCTTGAACAGGGGCCGCGAGGAATCGGTAGGTAATGACGACGTTTCTATTGTTTGCGCCCGCAAGTACGAAATGGTTAAAGACAGAAAATCCCGAAGGGACTGCTTACGTAGATTTTGTGACATTTATTGTGTACGTGTTATCAGTGACATTCTGTGGAGCAGTTGTTTTGAAAGTTATGGACCAAAAGACACTCGTTAAGCGCAGACGAAGTAATAAGGTGCGTATAACTGTGTATATATAAACACTTGGAGAGTTTGCAAGACACGAGATTGGAAACCTTGCTAGACACTCTTTCCCTCTCTTTGACCGGAATAAGACTCAGCCCCAAACAAGCAAGACGAGTGAACAACGGCTAGCTTATCACTAGCAGAACGATGTCCTTCCGCTATAAAGTTTAAAATAAGACTAGAATGCGCGAGCGTGAATTGATCAAACGTCCTTTTAATTTCTAAGGCTTACTTTCCGGCAAATAAAATGAACTGAATGTAAAAAGTGGTTTAGTGGTTTTATGGTTTAGAGTAAACTGTTCTCGAAACTGAGAATGTTGTGATCAAAGCTGTGTAAATCGAACTGAAACTGTGCATGGAACCTTGCGTTTCCTGTATTTACCTCACCTATTGTATGGAATATGTGTGAAAATCTTCATTATGAATCGGTATATTTCAAAGAGCTACACAACGAGCAAGAATACTATTGACCGACAATACACAGAGCGGGGGGCAGCTGTAGTGTCAACTATTACTAGTATAAGGGTCATTGCGGTGGGTTTATCACGGTGTAACACTTGAACCTGTGAACGTTTTCTTTGTTTTCAGCACTGCACCTTTTGTTTTCCTAAGTTCTGTAATGTAGACTATTTTGTTTTAGGTCAACCGTGAGTAGTTTTTACAACGAAAATGAAATGAGGACAAGAACAAATAGGTCGGACGATAAATTGTGTCGGGTAGAGAAACACACCACAAGAGAGACGCTAAAAAATAAGAATATTTAATTTACAGGAATTTGTTGTACTATAACCAATTATCAAAGGTTTTAGTAATTTCATTAAATCCGCAATTATCTAGGAATTGACTATTCTTGGTTCACAACCACTGACATGACAGAACGACCACGCTGATTGACAAAACATCGCAGAATTTGCATAACAAAAGAGATTTATGTCAGTTTCAGCAGAAAGAAACGCTTTTGTCTTAGCCTGTACCAGACTCTCGGTCAGCGCAGTCGAGCGAAAAAGGGCAAGCAGCGAAAATGCGAGGGAGCAATAAACGGCGGGAAGAGAGGAGGGAAAAACCTGTAACCATCTTTTTGAATACCTCAGTCCCAGCCTCATACCCAGGCCAGTTCGCGCTATCCGAGTTACCAGAGGAGGCTTGGAACCGAGCGCGATCGACAAGCTTGACAGGTGACGCCACATCCGAAATCGCCGAGGACGACTGGCGACGAGGCTACCTGAGTCAACTTGCGACCCCGCCCACTTCCAGAAAACCGTTTCTCGCGTCAAAAGACAAGGAAAGAAAAAAAAAGAAAGAAATGTTAAAATGTGGAAATGTGCGGTGTAATAGGGTTTCACACGCACGTCAAGTTTGTTTAACTCTGCGCGCGAAGCCAAGTGACTGACGTAAGTGTTGACGTAAACTGTCAAAATTGACCAATCACGGGGTATACCAGGAGCTGGTAACCGGAATGAGGACAACAATGATGCTTACACGCTCCACCTTGTCCGTCTCTTCCCAGCCCCACGCGGTTTTCGCTCAAAATTTTCTCAAGCCGCTTTCTTGGAGCCTGGAACAGGCTACTTTCGCTTTTGTCAACCAACTATAAGAAAGTGTCCAACATGGTGTCAGCTGTAAGCCGACAATTGCTCAAAGCGGTAAAAAAAAAATATATATATATATATATAACTGTACGTTATTCACGATACCCGCTATATTTGCACGCTCTTAAAGACGACAGGAAAAGAGCGATGCCGCGTTGTTTCTCATAGGGCAAACAAGCGCTAAAATCTGCCGAAAAAAGAAATCGCGGACGAGTTTGTTTATCCTACACAACGGAAAATGAAGAACGTTTTCTTGTAAAGACGATAATACCAAATTTTGGGTTGAAGCGATACGTGTTACTCTACTGAATGCAGTAGCGACTGTAGACGTTCGCACAGCAAACAATAATGATGCAAAAATTGTCGAAACTCGAACTGTACATTTTGCATGACTAAAATAGTCGTCTTGTTTTGAGAGAATAAACAAACTCGACCGCACTTACTCGTATTGGTATCTTTTATGCCTTGTTTGCCCGCTGAAATACCACGTGACATTGCATTTCTTCCATCAACCCTAAAGCCCGTGCAAAGATGGCGGGTATCCTGAATAAGGTCTATTCGTTAAGCTGCCGTTTGGATGGTGCGTCGTGCAAACCTGACTTTTGAATTATGTGTTGTTCCTTATATGAAATGCGCCTGCAGGGCATGGAAATTTAGGAGAAGCTGATGCATTGCACGTGCAAATCGTGTACAGAACAAACGACCTTGCAAAGATCACTTGTTTACATGAAGCACCACCGAAACAGGAATTTATCGAATATTATGGTATTTTTCGCTTTGGCCACTAGTGCCATTCTATTCAGTGGTCTTCCAGTAATACAATACATGTGTTATGACCACTTGGTTTCAGTGCCATCAGGCTTTGCAATCCGCTTTCTTATGACAATAAATAGTTTAGATCGTCATCTTGAATTGAGCATGGCCGCAATAAAGATCTGTTGTAGGACTTGCGGAAGATGTTTAGTGTCCATGCAGACAAACGCTCTCCCTGAAGGCAGCTTTTTTACTAACCTGGGACAGAGGAGAGAATTTAAATGAATGTATGAATGAACGAACGCTTAATAGTTAAAACGACTGTTAAAGATTCTTCAGAAGTCCTTTCAACAATGCTTACCTGTCTGCCTGGTTACCAAGCGAGCCAATGAAAATGGCGAAGGCATTTACTCGTGCATCTGACGTCAGCGCCTTCCCAAAAGCCTCTGCGGGTATGCCATACCGTTCCAGATTTGCATCGCTGAGCACAACGACAAAATAGTCGTCTGCTTCCTGCTCGGTGATCCGGGAAATTGCCAAATCCGTCGCTTCCAACGTATGATCGCCACTCCAGCAGTACTGCGCATGTGCGTGCATCTGTTTCATGATGTCAAGGCGCTCCTTGTTGTTCTTTGGGGGTGCATCATGGGAGACAAACGGAATTTCGGGAGAATCACCCGAGTGGCCAACGATATCATACTGAGAGGAAAAAAACAGTCTCGAGTAAAAAGTGAATGTTTGGAGGGTTTTCAGTTGGACCGATAACCGTCAAATGAGAAAAGCAGAAAGACTGAAAAACAACATACTCTTCCTGTATCACCAACAGCTTTTTATTTTTTTTGCGAGATATTGGAAAAAGAAACAAAAAGCAAACTGCCGTGATAAACATAAGGAAATATAAAAGCATTTTTGGAGCGGAAAGAAAAGTTTAACTTGACATTTCGTATGTTCCAACATCATACAATTTCAGAAGTAATTAACCGTTGAATAACAACAGAAATTTAAACGTAGAATAAGTAACTAGTTAAAGAATCAACAGATGACATATGGTAGGAAAATTTGCATATAAATAAAACATGCAAACTAAAAAAGGTAAAGAAATTTGGTGTTTTAGTTATTTTCATGAAGATGATGATGATGATGATGATGATAATGATAATGATGATGATGACGATGACGATGACGATGACGATGACGATGATGATGACGATGACGATGACGATGACGATGACGATGACGATGATGATGATGATGACGATGATGATGATGATGATGATGACGATGATGATGATGATGACGATAATAATGATAATGATGATGATGACGATGATGACGACGACGACGATGATGATGATGATGATGATGATGATGATGATGACGATGATGATGATGATAATGATGATGATGACGATGATGATGATGTTGATGATGACGTGGATGATAATTAAAATGTATTAACGTTTCGAAAGTGCTGACACATCGAAAAAGGCATACAGAATACTGATGGCTGATATTAGGAAAAAATAGGCACCTTAATTTTGTTGTCAAACTGATGAAATGCTTCCATCACAAGACAAGCTGCCTCCATCATTCGCCCCAGTCTGCCATCTAAGCTGTTAAACCGATACATGCTGCCGCTGACATCAACCACAAATCGCAGGCGCTTAGGGAGACGCTGAGGAGTTCCAAGCTAAAACAAAACGAACATAAACTTGAAAATAGAAAATTGTCATTCATATGATGAGACATAAAAGATTACTGACTCGCCTGTTGTTTGATGCCTGCTCAAATTTGTTATATATTTGTGGACAAAAAACAAACTTGAGACCGTAAGTGTAAAAGAACCTGCACTTTAAGACAAATCTGGAGTTAAAGGGGATATGTCAACACGATATTTCTGTTTCTTTCTGTGCTGAATTCATCACTTAGCACCTTTACTCGTACAAAAACGCTCCTGCAGAGTTATGAAGAAGATGACAAACAAATCTTATCAGGGAGCAGTAACACGACAATTCTTTTGTGGTGATTCTCAAAAGGGGGGCAACTCTCTAAACATCTTTCTAAGACGAGGGTTTGTATGCATCACCATTATACGAGAAATGCAGAGAACTATACGACGCCCAAATGCAAGACTGAAAGACTACTTCGTAGTTTCTTTCCAAGTACAATCTTACCTTTAAATAATCATTAGCCTGCATAGATCATATGGTTGCATGTATGACAATTTTCTTTTTTTATTTATTAGAAATCGTTTTGGAATTGTTTGTAATTCGATATTATCATCATTATTGTAACCCAGTCCCTGTTTTTATATGAATTGCTTGTGATCTTGGTTTTTAGAATTCTTATAACAACATTGTAATTCATTAATTTACGATGATTTTGAGATTAAACCTCACTATACTATTTTTGCAGCCATAGCATTAAAACTTAAAAAAATTGGCCCAACGTTTTACAAATTTCAATACGTGTCCTTCCTTACCATCCGAGAGCAATAGACGACAGAAAATAATTTCAAAACCTAATAATTGTAGTCTGAAATAACAAAACTGCACCTTTTTTTGGAAGTCAATTGACGCGAAGACTCGTTTTAGCATTTTAACAAGATAACAACAGTGTAACATAGCCCATAACAGTGACGGGATCTAGACCTTCAGATAAGGGGGGGGGTCTCAAATATTTTTTTCGGCCCTTCGGGCCTCAGTTTGGTCTAAAAATAAGGAGGGCGGGCCCCCCGGTCCCTTCCGCTGGACTCGCCACAGCATAAAGAACGTGTATATAACACTTTAATGCTATAGGTATTATTCGCCTTATACGCCAATCACATGACATTTTCAGGAAATTGATCCTTTGTCTTTTCTTGGAAATTAAGACACGTGCGATCAAAATGAGACCTGTTTTGAAAGAAACTGTCCCCTTGGGACTATCACATGATCTAACATAGCACAAAAAATAACAACGAAGCAAGTTAAGTCTACACCTAGTCGACGAAAAGACTAAAATACGATACCTCTGGATCTTCTTCTCCTCGTTTCTTGTAAATCGCTCTTTCTCCTGTCAATCCCTCAATCAACTTCCCATCATCCAACTCTCCTGAGGTCTGGTTTCGAAGCCACACTCGTTCCTTTCCCCGCGCTTGTAAACTGTCAAGTATGACGCGTAGGGACTGGACCTGGCGTCGCACACGTGACGAGAAAGACTCGTACATTTCAGCATCGTACTCACTCATCTGGATTTCACGCAACCTAACGTCAGATATAATTAACGTCAAACAAACCATTGGGTGGAATTACTCTTCACTAGTTGAGCAAGGTGCAACTCTTGCGTTCAAGCGCCACCTTTCATATTTTATATTTACGCACGTGAAAATTACGCGACAGCGGAACTCCACCCTTAATCACACCAGTCAGTTTTTTTTTAAACGCACACAAACTTCTGCATTTTATGCTCTTGCAGAGATGGCGTTAGAAAAGTCCACACGTTTACGTTAAAAAGACTTTTACACGTTCTTTTACAAAGCAATTGATTTTAACACGCTATCGAGTGCGGTGCCAGGTGCATGGTCTTAATTCCTTGTGAGACGATGGTTAAGGGTCTCATGAAATACGTTGGTAAAGCTTGACCCAGGAAGTTGGGGACGATAAGGGTATCATTCACTTTTTTCCACCTATCCGTAACATTTGATCCTTACTACATAAAACGCACCAGCCTAAAAGACCACCAGCGAGCTTATCATTCTATGGTGAATACATCTTACGAGTACTAAAGGAAGACAGAATGCCGTGTTAAACCATGAGTAGTTTCTAACCTCTGCTTAAATGCACGCCGTCCCATTTCGCGAGCGGCACGTTTGACGTCATCAGGCACTGCGTCCTTTTCTTCATCCGATAACTGATGTACATCATGCCCCGCGTCCAGACGATACGGTCCGCCTTTGCCTCCAAGCCCGGCGGTATCTCGGCCCCCGGTACCTCCAGCCCAAGTGTTCCCTCCGACGTGTGGGGCGTTATTTGGGTCCACCTGAAACACAATAGGGGATTTAGCAAAGACAATAGCGACCTTAAGATTCAAGGACGAGAACAAGTATGCGGAAGAGCTTTGAGATAAGGTTTTCTGGCGCGTATTTTCAAGATGTAGACACACTGGAAAGCTTCATTTTAACTTTTTATCATCAGAAAAGTTAACATGGTTATTTTTATTGAAGGAGATTAAGCCCCCCTTCCGATAACAAAATGATAAATCTTCTAACATAATAATATTAATAATAATAATAATAACAATAATAATAATAATAATAATAATGCCTTTATTTAACGAGGGTAACACTAAATAGCCCAAGGCTAATAAACTTGTGGCCCTCAAACAATATAGATAGCTTGTTTTCGTCACTACTGCATTTTCGCTAACATCTGGTAGAATGACGACAACTATTGCGTTTCCCGACAAAATGACGCTGGTTTACGAGCGCGCACCACTTACTATTGAGAAAATCTCGTTCTTGTAGTGGTCCTCGTCTTACACAATAGATATCTTACCTTGCCATGTTTCGGACTGGTGACGTCTTCTCCGCTTTCCCTGGAGTAATTCACCTTAGAGCCAGGGAAAAGAAGAAAAAAAATGTAAATGTGATTTGTTGGCCCACAAAACTTGTAAGACCTCACTTTTGCGCGCTTTCAGGATTTCTTTTTTCAGGATGAGGCAAGGCTAAAACCGGAGCACCCAGAGAAAGCCCTCTCGGAGCACGAAAAAGAACCAAAACAAAGTCAATCCACATATGGCATTGCTTACAGGATACGACTCCGAGCCATACTCAGGTAAGTTGCGACGGCTCTCATCGCTGCCATACCCTTGCTTCCCACCCCGACGCGTACAAAATTCGTCGAAAAGACGGTGAGGTATAAATGTTGGTGTGAAAACATGTCATTGGCCGCAAAAATCCTACCTTCAGCATTAACTTAGTTTAGGTTGTCATATTATTATACTTTAATGTTGAAAGGCCCCCAGTGTTATCAGCATGGCCGAAGTGATCTACCCTGTTGATATAAAAGTACTAGTATCTTTCTATCTTCACAAAAAAATCAATTTTAGATTTAAAAAGCTTTGTTTCGAGCCATCTCAGGTTTAAGATGGCGACTGAAAATCTCCAGGAACATACTTGTAAGGGCCCATGATAGTCTTCGCCAATTAGTCCCTTCCACTTCTCCAATGAACGTACGAGATTCGACACACCAGTCTCCCACTGTCTCACTCGGCCCGTCGCGTCCACAGATACAACGCCTTCGTAGGTCGTGGGTGCCATGACTACTGGTTTTCCCGCCAAACGCGCGTATAGCAGCAGGTCATGACGGCCTGGGAATGGAATGTAACGAACAGATCTGCAAAAATATAAAAATTCTCTGGTTTCAGATTTGTTTGCTGGAAAGGACTGGTTTGCTAATTTCTTACTTGAAACTACCAAAAGTAAAGACATTAATTCTAAAATCACGGCTGTATGACTAATATATGTCTCCAGTGCGTCATTATTTTAAGTGGCAAGCTGCAATGATAATGATGTAAGAGATTTACACTTTGACACACGTCTTTAAGCTAACCGCAGACTAGAACAGTGATAACCTTTGAAAAACAGACGTGTTTTATAGTTTCCGAAAGCCTAAATTGCAATCTCTTTCAATACTCTTCAACCATGTCTATCTGTACCTGTCGTGTTTACTTAAGGGTCTGGTGTCTGTTTCTCGAAAGTCCCGATAATTAAAGGGCCCGCAAAGCTGTTGTTGTTTACATGCAAGATAGAGGTTTCAATATCTTGGCATCTAAGATGATAAAACTATCCGTTCATGAAACAAAATGCAGTCGTTTGCTAGCCAGGACCGGCACTTTTTTTCTTGATATTTCGATTTGAATATTTGATTTCGGGCCCGAAAAGTTACCGGGACTTTCGAGAAACCGGCCCCAGTTTACGTAGAGGTGGGGGACCTTGGGTAGGTGAGGTAACTCGCTCAAGTGGGGTAAAAAAAACCACCCGTTTACATGCAACAACCCTTGCCGTCCCGGGGTGCACTTTCTCAAGATTATTGAATTATTGAGTATTAACAAAGTAGTTTAATTGGCCAGTGATTAAATTTTAGTTCTTATTCCTAAAACATAATTATAAATAGCTTTTGCAATACTGTATGTACTTGTATGGTCATGCAAATAAAGCTTGTTGTTGTTGTTGTTGAATGCCTGGCAAACGACGTGCTATCGGGGTTAGTGCTCTTCTACTCTCACTTTCTGCTCTTGCTGCAACCTGTCAGTGCTATGGCTTTCTGTTGTCACTTTTAATGATGAAAGCCTCCGCCAAAGGCAGTTGGCACGAATTTTATATAACACGAGTCCAACCAAATAAGAGGGTAACCCGGCCAGGCAGACCGGGCAATCCACCTCGGCAGGTCAACCCTCGTATCATGTAAACGTGATCAAATTAGAATGAGAGACAATATGGACAGGCAGGTTACCCCACCTAAGCTGGTTACCTCACCTGCCTGGGGTCTCCCACCTCCATGTACACAGGCCCTAAATGTACTTTCACTTAATTTGGTGGCCGTTTCCTAATAGCTGAATTTGGCTAAATTACTTTAATTTGCTTGTTTGGAAAAGAAACGTTAACATTGTGACAACGGCAAATATCGATAGATAGAAGATCAAGTATAAAACCTACCTTCTTCCAACATCCGCAACCTCCAGGTATCCCAGCGGGCTTTGAGGCCTGACGTATCGAGGATCGTCATCTTCCGATTCGTCTTTCCGTATTGAATTATCGCTCTTTGGAACGCTAGAGCCCGGGACAAGACGGACAACTTGAGCCGCGGCGGGCAAACAAATGGGAGGGACTGTGTCCTCCGAGATAAATTGGTCAATGGGTGGTATCACCTTAGGCTCTGAGAGTGAAAAAAAATCCTGAATTGGTCATTTATTTTTCTGCATAATTTTATAGCGTGTTGAAATTGTTTTGCCACGATGTCAAATGAGGAAGAAAGAAGGTTTATTCACAAGAAAGTTGTAATCAAACAGTTCAGTCAACAGGCAGCATTGAACACCGTTAAACGACGTTCACCCGTTCAATCAAATTGTTTAACGACGCTCAATCAAGGCCTCGTTTAGTAAAATTCAAAAATGTTAAGTGAAAAAAAGTTAAATAAAATGCAATTTGGCAATGGGAAACAACGGGGAAAGGAAAATCACCTCTAAAAACAATTTTAAAATTGCATACAAATTGGAGGGTTAAGACCCGAAAAGAAGGCATAACACTGCATGTAATAATGCGTACACCACGTTTAAATGGACCAGCTACAAGTTGAAATATAGCGGGCAACGAGGACTGGAAACATGGCGCAACATTGCCTGCAATATTCTGCGCAACGTGTTTCAGTGGAGGTTGCTACATGCTGCAGCATTAGGTACATAGAGGACTGGAAAAAGGATGCAACATTGCCTGCGATATTGCGTACAACATGTTTCAGTTGAGGTGGCTACACGCTGCATCATTACGAGCAACGAGGACCGGAAACATGGTTTCAATATCGCCTCCAATATTGTGCGCAGCTTGTTTCAGTGGAGGTTACAACATGCTGCAACATTACGTGTAATGAGGACTGGAAACGTGGTTTTTAACTTGCTCTGCAACATTGAGTACAGCATATTTCAGTGGAGGTGGCTACACGCTTCAACATTACGTAAAACGAGGACTAAAAACATGGTGCAACATTGCCCAAAATTTTGCGCGCAGCATTTTTCAGTAGACTCGCTACACGCTGCAAACATTGCCTGCAACATTGTGTGCAGTGGAGGAGGTTACACGCTTCAAACGTTAAGTGCCACGAAGACTGGAAACATGGTACCCTTGCTCGTACCTCTTCTCTCCCCGCCCCCCCCCCCCCCCCCCACCCCACAGAGGTTTTCGAGTTGTTTCTGATAGTAATACTCACCTGACTGTGAAGTGGTGTTTCCTTGTTCCTTTTTTTTCTTAAACGAGTAAAAACTAACCGGTGACTTCTCAAGGAGCCGATCAGGTTCAGTCACAGCTATCGTAGCATAGTCTTCGGATCCGACCAGCAATCGATTACTTTTTGATCCTTTCTCCTCTCCAACTGCCGAAGAAAGAGCCCCAGGCGGTAAGCTGCGAGTCGATATCGACTTCCAGTCTTCGTTCTCTACTCCGTCCAAGTTATTGCTTGTAACTGGATGAAGCACGCAAGGCACGGGAGCTTCTGGGTATGGTTTTGTAAGAAGGTACTTCCGGTCGGTCCCAGTCTCACAGACGAGCCACAGGTCACGTGAGAAAGGGTGAAACTTTCCGATAACAAATGGCATGGTAATGTGCTGTGTTGTTCCGTCCACTAAATCCACTACATCCATTTTATTACTGTCCTCTTGGTAAACGACAATCTTGTTTTCGTGCGCAAACTCTGAGCTCATAACAAACTTGCCCTTTTCAATCGAAAAGTGGCGCGTTAGTTTTTCTTTGGTATTGTCAACAATGGACTTAAAATTGAGAGAACGAAGTTCCTTGTTTAAAGGGCTCAAGAGATAGAGTGAATTAGAGTCCTGCTCGTGAATAAGCACCTGGCCCTGAAGGTCCCCTCCTAAGGCAGCCATTTTTAGGGAGGGTTTAGCGTAATAAGATCTTGGAAACAGGTTATACAGGTCCATACACAACACTGAATCCTGATTGGTCTGTTGTGAGTAGAGTGAGACTGGGTTAAATGCCAGGATGTGGACCCAGTCTCCCTTATTTCCGCCTAGAAACAAATTCAAAACAAAATGTGTTTCTTAGAGGGGTAAAACGAGTATAATGTGGTTAAAGAAACTATGTCGGGACACTAACTGAGAACTTAAAACGTAGCTTAATATCACCTAAATGTCAAAAATTATGGTCCACTTTTACTTTTAAAGACTATATTTGGGCACTAAAACTTTTTTCTGTCGTCTATTTTTACGGATGGTAAGAAAGGACATAGATCTAAACTTGAACAAATGGTTTTAAGGCCATGCCTGCGATAATCACCAAAAAATTATTATGGTAGGTCGGCTCCCTGATGAATTTTTTTTGATGTCCTATTTATAATTATACAGCTAGAGTATTTTATTTTAGGATCAAGGTACAGATTAATGGCTTCAGAACAGAACTGAAATAAAACAGCAATATCTTTGTGCATAGCCCCAATAAGTGTTCGGCGCTTTCAGAAATGTTCTATGACAGTGAGGGAGAGTTAACATACACGTCGTCGGTTGCCACTAGGAAACTTAAGCACCAGACGTTCTTAGTACCACGGACGCCAACCGGAAGTATTTTTGCAGCATGTCAAGACGTTCTTGAGTTGCGGTCACGGACTTCAAAACGTGAGGTCTCAGGCTGAAACCAGAGGTTCAAATTCTGGGTTCTTCAAAGAGTATTCGTCATACAAAAGTAAAAATTCTTCGCCTGAAATCATGTTTTCTTCGAAAGAAAGAAACAAATCTTTGAAAGACATTTTCAAATGAATTATTCTGTAGGCGTTCGTGATCGTTTCACGTTGGTGTGCTTAATGATTTGCATTTGGCGCGTAAACCGCGTCGCCGATCCAGTTCTGCGCCGCCAGCCATGCCGTCCGTGAATCAAGAACGTCTGGTGGTTAAGTTCCCTACTAGCCCTCATTTACTGTCATCGACAATATTTCACTCGTACAGGGTTTAAATATCTCGGTAACCCCAAGCTTAATTTTCCGTTTCCTCGAGATTACTCATAGTCATTTCTCGAAGAAAAGTCTGCAACACGTCTACTTTAAAACTTATACCCGAGATCCCAAGAATGGCACTTTGTTTGATGGGAACAAAAGATTCCCTTCCCACATATCCCTGTGCCCTTAAAACTTCTTACCAGGCCCAACAGCGACGTCCATGACCACCCCTCCCTCGTGCATCGGTAGATCCCAGTGTCCCACTTGTTCTGAGAAACCATACGAACGACTATTGACTCGCTCAATTTCCCTGGAAGTTATGGCAACAGCCATTGGGCCCTGCGAAGCAAAGGGTAATCAAAACAAATGAAAGTTACATACTTGCAAAAATGACTTTTTCCCTAGTTTTGGGAAAGTACACATTTTTAAACTGAATAAGATCTACAAGAGACAAAAGTTTTAAGGAAGCTTTAAGAAGTTAGACTAGTTAATCTGAAATTTGTGAAACCATTTGCGTTAAAAGAAATTTAAACTGTTGTATTGGCCACTCCAAATATTCTGTGTTAAAAAACTTCACATTCGCCACATGACGTGCGTTACAGTTGCGTTTCCAGTTGCGTTTCCAACCGCACATTGAAAACATTCCGTGTCCTAAATGTCAGATTAGCAAGGATTTGTGTCAAATACGCAGTGGCTGATCTAGGGGAGGGCCCCCAATTATTTTTAGACCAAACTGAGGCCTAGTCTGCTACACAGCGTTTTTAGTGTCGTCACGCAACGCTCCTCCCACAAGAGAAGCGTTGCGTGACGACACTAAAAACGGCTGTGAAGCAGACTAACTGAGACCCGAAGGGCCGAAAAAAATTTTTTGGAGACCGCCCCTCCCCCCTTATCTCAGGGTCTGGATGACCGCCCCCGCTTATCTCAAGGTCTAGATCCGGCACTGATACGTGTGATATACAAGAGGAATATAAACCAAAGAAAACTGTTAACATGCAAGGCATTACGCTGGAGTAGGCCCCTTTACAGAACTCGGTCACGTGCTTGGATACCAGTTAGCAACGGCTCGCTGGATGGTAAGCCATCCAAGCGTTCATTCCATGAGCAAGTTCTTCAAAGGGCTAATATATCCGTGAGAAGCTAATAATCACACAAGTAAATCTTCGGTATTTCGTAGAGTAGCTTCTCTTGAAAACTTTTTTCAAACGTGCCTATGCGGTGTCTGGCAAAAATTCCGACACCAATCCAAACATACCCTAATCTTAAGTCTTCTTTCCTCAACAGGGCAGTTGATTCCAGCATTGAAGCCATCTTCGTCCCCAGGGATTTGCCAGGTAGAGACTAGGGTTGGAGGAGGTAGAGGAAACCTGGACACAACATGAAAAAAATCCTTGTTTAACCGAGGTTTACATCGAACAGAAAGAGAAACTCTGGTTGGTTAACGCCTCCTTTGATCCTTATGGTCAGTAAATAGCGTTCCTTAAAAACGAATACAGGGTAAACACACGAGAAAAGGACACAAAAGAGGCATTGACAACAGAGTTTTCTTTCTTTATTTAAACTCCTTAACGACGCAATTACAATTTTATACAGATGACGAAGTTGACAATTAGGTAAACTATCCTAGTCAGTGGGTCAGCTACGCTCAATTTGATTATCTTTTTCTGCCTCAGAAGCCTACCCAGTTAAAAAATTCACTTGGGTATAAATAAGTCTATTACATCAGGGACCAAAGGCGAACGTTTGAAAGTGAATGAAAACTAAGAATACCTAAAAGCACAAGTCTTAAGAATACGAATGTTGTTCGAACCTGAGATTGGAAATGAAGGAATGGGGAACTAAAACTATGGATATTAAACATTTTTTTGGTAAATAAAAAATTTAAGGTTATTTTGGGATAATTCGGTAAACTACGACGGCGACGGCAACCGGAACGTCTAAAACACAATAGGTTTTATGAGCAAAAACACAAACACGATTTTTGTACAATTTCTTCGCCGTCCCTGGACAACTACGACGTAAAATGACCGAATTTTGAGTCAACTTGAGAACAGGAACGGCAAGGTGATAAATTCTACCATCTCCCCCTGAACTCGGATGCGGTCCCCTCTCTTCAGTTCCAACCTAACTTCACGCCTTTCAAGTAACTGGGTGACTTAGTAAAAGGGCGAAAAAAAATTCAAAGGACGTGAAGTCTATTTTTCAGAGACGTTTTCATTGGCGTCGCCGTTGTCGGATTTTAAAGTTCCCTCTTATCTACGATTTGCGAGTGGCTACTTAGCTTTCCATATTAGCGGAGCTCTCTCGCGCGCGCAGCGCGCGCAGCGGAGCACCATTGGTAGGAATATTTGGTTATCTATGCATCTAAGAAGTTTTGCTTTCTGACAAAATCGTCCGTTCGCACGTCCACCTTTCCATGTTAGCGGATGCGAAATGGCATACTAACTAGCTAGAAGTCCAAGGCATATACTCTTTTTGTTTAAATTTGGTATTGGACATCCATGTTATGGTCAATTGACAGCTGTCCAAAAAGGTATCCGCTGACCAGTGTTACATGACTGTATCGTGAGCTCAGGTATTCAACTTATTGAGGTGACGTATTTTTTAAACTTATCCGCTGAACGGTTTTTGGTTTTAAGGTGAAATTCAGTTTACTTTCTGCTTACAGCAAAAGTTGAGTTACTTGAGAAAGGTATTTCTTAACAGATCCCTCGAAAGCTTCTTTTTTGGCCTTCGCTAAAGCTATATATTACGATACTTTTTCGAAAACCACTCTTAAGGGGATCCAACTCTGAATCTGTTCCTTAGGTTTTCTTTTATCGCTTGAATCATCACATTCTTACTCTTTGGAAAGGTTGATGTTTGCCAAGGAAGCTCCCACAGGTATCCCATGCTTGTGCATTACTTCCGTTACAACTTCTTTCACTTCCGGGTGGTATGAATCGAAATCGAACACGTTGCGGACCACATTTGCCAAGCCTTCGTTGGGAAAAGCCTGCAAACGAAAATTAAATTGCATTGCGGTTGGTTTGTTTCAAACAAAAACAATACTTGTTAAGATTAACGTAACAGTAGTTTTGTTTGTTTCGAAAAATATTAAGTTCGCCGGTACACCGCTACAAATAGACATTAAAATAAACCTTCCCTGCGCACAAATGGAGATTTCGGTGGAGAAAATCCTCAATTGTGCCGATTCAAATAACAGATACTGAGGAGTGCTTTCCGATGGTAATGTTTATCATTTCGTTACAAAGTTGATTTAACTTTGGAGTCTGTGGATGAGATCTTCAAGTATGATGATTTATATAAAAGCTACTGAGTAGTACTTTCCTGTGGTACTGTTTATTATGCGGTACAAGGTAAGTCTAACTTTTGAGTCTGTGGATAAGACATTGAAGTGTTACCACTCAAATGGAAGCTACTAAGCAGTACTTTCCTGTGGCGCTGTTGATCACGCTGTACAAGGTGGTTCTGACTTTTGATTCTGTGGATGAAATCCTAAAGAAAAGCCCCATTTAAATTTAAGTTACTGAGCAGTACAAGGGCCCAATGATCCAGGAAATAAAAGAGGTAATAGTAGCCGTACCTGTAAGTGTTTGACAACACTGACCACCTCCCGGGTGGAGTAAGGATAGGAGATGAGCCCCTGATCAGCTCGGGATCGTAATTCGCCAAAAGCATTCACCAGCTTATGCAGAAGCTCCTCTGGAACGCTGGGACCGTACTGACGCAACATCGACTGGAGAGAAAACGTGAAACAGGAGGATGGTTTAAAATTTCTTTGGTTAAAAAGTGCTAAAATCACTGAATTAAGTTTGGATATCTGATCTCTGTTTCAAAATCATTTTGTTTGAGAATTAATATCAAACGCTCGAAACAGTGTTTTATCGCAATATCAAAGCACCTCGAAGTTCGCTAAGAAATACTTTACTGAGCAACGTTGTTCCAACTCTCTTCTCAGTGTTTGACATACGCCGAAACACTCTTTCTCGTGTGTTTGTTGTATTGCCTTTTAAAAACACGCTTTAAAAGTTTTTTTTCCGCTAACAACGATACAAGGGGAGTTCTTTAAGAGGCAAACACAGCCAATTCATAGATATCTCCAAGACTAAGGACTGGTACACACAAATTTAGCCTTAAGTATCTGAATACCGTCTATTTCCGTCTTGCCCTCACTCACCCAAAAGCGCGTGAACAGTGTGCTACTGAAGCGGACAACGTGTATTTTCGTATTTGGTATGTTCATTGAAGGGGTTATGTGCTTAACCCTTTAAGCGCAAATACCAAAATTCAAATTCCCATCTGCTGTCCCTATACGTTTCTTATACAAGTAGTAGTGAGAAGTTGTTGAAGTATCAAATCATTGTATCTTGTGTGATCATGTCCTTAATTCTCATCACCATCTGTTTCATAGAGCATTGATATAACAAGGAGAAATTTCATGCTGAACACTCTTAGGGCTAAAAGGGTGAATAGCAATAGCCTCTTACCATTTCCGACTCAAAGTCAGGGTTATCCACCGCATGACAGCTAAATATATCACCTGAGATGAAGGAAAGAAGGAAAATGTGTACGGTATTATGCTACGATACTAAGAGCGATCTTCAAGCGACTGCTGCAAGTAATGTTGCATTTTCCTCGGTTTTGCATTTTTGCTATACGAGAAGGTTGAAGAATCAGCCCACTTTCTCGAACAACAGCCCACGTTTGATATACATGTTTTAAAATTCTGACATGACTCCCAGACTTTCTGGTCGTTTTTCTGTATTCAGTTTGGTTCTCTTTGTGCTCAAGTCTCCTCTGCGAATTGCAAGACAATGGAGTCGTTAAAAATTTTCAGTTTTGACTTTTTTAATCTCGGAGTCATGTTAGCATTTTAATATATCGAACCTGGGCGATTGGAAATAAATCCAAACCACTTGCTCACATGAGTTTGTCCCCCCCCCCCCCCCCCCCCCCGAAAACGTTGCAAGACGTGTTCAGTTTAGGCGGTGTTTCCCTAAGTAACGTTTCATACTCTGGCCAACGTCTTCCATCCGGGCCAGTCACGAGCGCCATAGAGAAGAAAATAAACCATTCAAAACTCGAGACAAGTACTTGAGGCACGCGGCATCACTCAAGGGAACAAGGCAAAATAAACCAATCAAAATAAAGGTAAGTACTTGTTGCCAGCAAAAAAACGCGTGGGAACAAGACAGGTATCCACAACTTGTGTCGCAACAAAATTGTAACGCGAGTTGTATTAAAAATTGCGTTGAGAAGTGGCGAGAAACGCGGCACCTCAATTATTTTAAAATTTGAAACCTGCTGTGCTGTGCGCTACCACCTCCATAAGCTGGGTACACATGTAAAAGGTGAGCCTGACAGAAGTCTGCAAAACAGTTGAAGACTTAAATCTTCTGTTTGACTGAAAAAACTCTTACCAAGGGATCCAAAAAAGTCGTTTCCCAAGAAAGGAAATCCCGGACGATTCGCCAGAACGATCATACGGAAGTCAGGGTGGGCTCTGATAGCATTTTCTGGTAACGTTGTTGCTTCACCTCCTGCAGAGTAAAAACATGTCAAATTTCAGCCTCTCGATATAGGGGCGATTAGTTTTACAACTACCCGAGAAATTTATGCAATTTAATTGAAATTTCACTAATCTGCGACGTTACATTACATATCTAGAAACTAAGACAAGGACGACTACTAGAAGTAGTGAACGCGCTTGAACCAGGGTCATTTTGGCGGGAAAACGCGACAACCGTCATCACTCTACAACTGGTTTTAGCGAAAACGTAGAAGTAACGGAAACAAGTTATAAAATGTTAGAAAGTTTTATCAGTCTACGATCAGAAGAGGGCTTAGCCTCCTTCAACAAAAATAACTGACCCTGCTAACATTTCTGGTAAAACAAAACGTAAAATTATGCTTTTCGGGGAGCCTTGTTTTTAGAATACGCGAAGAAAACTTTGGGTAAAATCTAGTCCTCGTCCTCGAATCCAGTTGTCTTTATTACCTGTCACAATACGTCTACCATCTCCAAGAACCATCACTCCACTCTCGACTAAAGATTTTAGTATACAGGTCACGTGAGTAGGCGCCTTGTCTGCCTCGTCCACGACCAAAACATGGCCAAATTTGACGGCACGAACCTGGAAAAGTCAAAACACAAAACGAAATAAATTAGATTAACCTGAGAAAACAGCCGCCAACGACACCGTTTTCTTTCCCCCCAAATGATGTCTGAGAAACGACTGCAGAAATTCTACTAATGACGTGTCACTACCCAGAACCTAGTGGCGCTTTTAATTGGTTGGAGGAAATACCAGTCAGAAGCACTACCCAGATCTGGGTAGTGGTGCGTCATCAGTATGGAATTTCTACGCTAGTTTCTCAGAGGTCATTTCGCCAGGGAAACAGAGGTGGTGTCACGAAAGGTCAGCTTTTTTCTCAGGCTAATTAAATGGACTACGTCCTTAGGATTGTGCATGAATACATTCGTGTCCTTAGTACTGCTACAACTAACCAGCGGCGAATCTTCGTAAATTATGACTCCATCTTGAACGTTCGGCTGAAGTGTGAGGGACTGGACAGTAGTATCCCTGTGGTATTAAGAAAGGAACATACAATCAGCTAAAAATTCAAGGCTATATCCTATTTTCAGATGATCCAAGATCTTAGCTCTCTGGAGACGGATAAACTAGCCCTACCCAATGGAGGAGCAAGATAAGGGCTATATTTATTTTAACCACTAAATTACTGAAGTTGCCCTAATGATGGCTACCGTACAGGTTGTGAGAATGTGTGAACAACAGTCCTCCTATTCACGACCACCTTCACCCCGACTATCATACTTAACTGTTGGATAAGCGCCGGTCTGCTAAAAAAGAGGCCGCGGGTTCAACTCTCGGCCGATTCAACACCCAGGGCCTTAAATGAACAGAAGAGAGAGTGCTATCTTGGTAATGACATCCGTAAACGGTCAGACTTTGTAGTCTCTTGGCATAAGGACGATAAAACGTACACACCCGTCCGATCTTATTCATAGAAAAATTCGGCAAGTCGTCAAACAGCCCACACACAGTTCACAAACAATTGGGGACGTAGTCACCGGTGTGGTGGTCTCTCTTCAAATAACATCAGGAGGGCGAGGCATTCATAACTCATCAATTTATTAATAGTAAACACGCTACTTTGAACATCGTCGTAAAAGTTCATTTCCTTTTTTGACAAGAACTGACAATAAATAGGACTTTTCTCAAAAGGCCCAACTGCTTTTGTTTTGTACG
Source organism: Porites cylindrica (assembly GCA_964035525.1). Lineage (NCBI taxonomy): Eukaryota > Metazoa > Cnidaria > Anthozoa > Scleractinia > Poritidae > Porites > Porites cylindrica. The sequence continues at coordinate 28,930,136 of OZ037783.1, forward strand.
CTAGCTTCCTCTGAAGGTGTTTTATTCCTGCTCGTCTGTGTCTGGGTGACGAAAGAGCTAATCGATTGTCAGTCACATTTAATTCAAAAAGGAAGAACATCTTGTGACTTTGACAACAGTTTGCGGGGCATCGGCGAGTATAACTTTTAAAAACAGCCTTGTACCTGTGAAGTTGAATGTATTCCCTTGGGCGATTTAAAAGGTGCAGAAACCTGTCAGCAATCTTGTTTTTTCCAACACCCTGGAAAGAAAAGATACATCAATAGACCTTATTCACGACATCCGCTAACTTTGCACGCGCTTTCAGGGTACAAAATAGTGATAAAATTTGCCAATACCAGTAATCGCGGTCGAGTTTGTTTATTTTATCAAAACGAGACGACGATTTAATAGTCATACAAAACGTACAGATCGACTGTTGACAAGATTTACGTCATTAATTTTCGCTTTGAGGACATCTACGGTCGCTACTGCACCCAAAGTAACAATGATCACTTCCACCAATAATTTGCCATTATCGTCTTTCATGATTCTTGTAATGGCAAATTTGTCACTTGTTTGCCCCCTGAGAAACCACGTGACATTGCTTTTATCCCATCAGTCCTTACGCGCGTTTAAAGATGGCGGGTATCGTGAATAAGGTCTATTTAAACAGCCCTACAACGTGGTAAATGTTTCAAATTCAGATCCAGTTAGTTTTACTCAGCCAAATTTTCTGTCTCCATTACCCACTCCTGTTTAAGTATTCTTGGAAATAAAGGTAAAATGATAATTACTCTACCTGATTCCCGACAAGAAGTAAATGCTCGCCAAGCATGAAGTCCTTCAACATATCTTCCATGACACTAAGATGCTTGTAGAGCAAAACAAAAAAAAACAACACGATAATAAGAAGAACACTCGAATTTTCTAAAACTACGCAAAGATTTTACTAAAACGAGGAACAGGGAATAAGGAACGAGAAGCGAGGAACGGGAAACGGAGAACAGGGAACGGGGAACCGGGAACGGGGAACCGGGAACGGATAACGGGGAACGAGGAACGGATAACGGGGAACGAGAACGGGGAACGGGAACGGGTAATGGGAAAATGAAAAATGCGAACAAAACCTAACTTAAACCCTATCCCTATCAGTAACTACACATCCCATTCTCTGTTTTGTCAGCTCCCATTTTTCATTTTCCCGTTCCCTGTACTCATTAGTACCGTTCCGCCAATGACGGCAATAAAGGTCAAACAAAAAGTGAATTCGCGCTGCTTTAAACTTCTTCGCTCTTATTCCATCTCGTTCAATTTGACAAATAACGGCGAATTTTTCTGGTGTTGAATTCTAAAGGACTGTACCTAAATTCAGAAAAAGAAAAAATCAAATAGTTTTCTCGTGTTCACGTCCTTCATCAAACGTGAAACTAGGAAGTTTCACGTCGTAGTCGAGCAGTGACGGCAAAGAAATGTACACAAACGCGTGATGAACGTGCAAAGTTGTTGTTTCGCTAATCTAAACCTATTGCTTTTCTGCTATTCTCCTTGCTGTCGCTGTCGTCAAAGCTAAAGCTCCCTAGTAACATCCAACTACAGTATAGTATATATTACACTGTATTAAGCGTTTACCTGGTCATTTTCGTAGAAAAGAACGTCAGGAACTTTAGTTCTGTTTTCCGGGTTATAAACCGGTACTGTTGTCCGACCAATATGAAGATTCCCATCTTTTATTTCACCTGATGAAAATAAAAGTTATTAAAGAACGAAAAGGAATAATTCCTTCGAATACTGGACACTGAGGTCCACCGAGACAGTGCCCTAAGAAACTGTCTTTCTAGACAACGAAAGTTCTTATTTATTACAAGAAAAACCGGAAATTCCGGTTGAAAAATCAGATGGTTTGCGCCATTCGGTATGGGAAGCTACAAAAAACATGGGCTGTGATTTGAGGCGATGCGATTTTTCTACCATATTTTAAGTCTGTTTAGCTGGTTTGGATATATTTCGTGTTGGGTCGTTCTCCCACCGTGTTAAATATCAAAGTTTTATTTTTATGCACAAGATTTCCACCCGGGTGGTCTGTGTAAATGGTAAGCACACCGGGTCTTTTTTTTTTTCGTCCGTGCGAGCGAAACGCACGAGAGAGGAAAATGCCGACACGCGCGTGACTGACGGCACCAGACGGGAGAGGATTCTCCAACGCGTGTGCTACCCCACAAACAATGAAGAACATTGGGCGAAGTGTAAAATACCATAATATTCTATAATTTCCCAGTGGGTGGTGCTTCATATAAACCCGACTTTTGCAATATCTTTTCTCGGCTTTGCACGATTTGCACGTGTAATGCATCAGCATTTAGAAAATTTGCATGAACGGCACATGCAGCTCGTGCAAAAAAAAAAAGAAAAAAAAGAAAAGAAAATGCAAAAGGGAGGTTCACATGAAGCACCACCCAAACAGCACTGTAAAGAATATTACGGTATTTCACACTTTGGCCAATTAAGAGGCACTATGGGATAACGTCATTTGTTCAACTTGTCCTGAGTGGGGAAAGATCCTAAAATGCGTTTGAAAGTGGTTGGAACTTGGCTTACATGTCAAGTCACTATTTTCTTGTTGTTCTTGCTCGATAGCGGCTTTGTCGATGTGTATTCCAGATTCATCCAGAATCTTCTCTAGCGATGAGGCAGCAAGTCTTGGTAAAAACCTGTCAAAACAAACATCCTTAGCCAGTAATTTTTGTTACATAACATGTGATAAAGTTTTCTCCAAATAGACCCTTTTGTTTTCCCAGTTCACACCACGTGATGTTCTCCAGGGAATTTGCCTTTTGTCTTTCATTAATTATGCATACATATGCACGTGAATACGCGTGAATAAGACCACATTTGAAAGAAACAGTTCTCTGGGGTACCATTACGTGGTCTGTAATGGGAAAACAAAACATACAAGGTAAAAAGGTCGATTGCCACCGAAGTTAAAGACAAAAAAATAGGAAAAATACTTCAGAAACTCTCGAGAGAATGGGCACAAGCTTTGGGTGCAATGATTTCTGGAATCATTTGGTTGGTTACGATTGGTCGATGGTATTCATGGCAACCATTAACCTCCTCACTCAAGAAGACAAAACGAGGTTCTGTTCTCGGGCTGACCCATTTTATGAAGAGGCAAGTGAAGCTGTGTACCTTGCTAAACAAGCCTTTTGGATGGAATGCTCAAGATCTTCAGCTTGGTAAGTAGCCAGGCGACGAGCGATACGAAGAAGCTGTCTTGTTGACAATGACGATGCAATTGATGAAACCTGAAAGTGATCAGTAATCATACAAGAGTTCATATGGATCGAAATTACTGTGCTAACACAAATCTGTATACGGTAAATGACCTAATAGTTAATTTTAGGGGGTCAATGAGGGGGCGTTTAATAGATAGAGTAGTCATCGTCAGTCTATCCTTACTTTGAATTAACATTAAACAGGATGCAATGCTCAAACCCCTATTAATCAAGTAAGAAACAGTACATTGAATGATCTTGATCCTTTTTGCTATTTCCTAGAATTTTGGAGAATAAATGTCATGGGGGCGTCTATGAGACAGGGGGTCGTTTAAAAGAGAGAGGCGTATACTTAAAAAAGGGTCATCGTAGACGAGGCGTTTATTTCAGAGTGGGCGCCAATTAGATCATTCACGTTGTATTGGACAGCTTTATTAAGCGGACACTAGCGAGGGTCCCGCGTGTGTCCGCATAATGTAGGTTTATCCCAGACCCCGTCTAGACCGGGTCCGGACAAATTTTTGAAAGGACAAAAACCGGTGAAGTGTTAATTTGATGCATTCAAGTTTTGTTTTAACACAATCAACACTGCTTGGTAAAGAGGGGGACAGTAGAAATGGGCTCTTATGACAACATTTCCAAGCTTTTTTGAGAGGTAGAATATGAGTTATTTAGTAAAGTGCGCCTTCGCGCCAAATTTCCTCGAGTGTCCCAAGATGTTTTGACCAGGGCTAAGCGCTTTTGGTGAAAAAAAAAAAAACCTGCTAATGCTGACACTGGCAAACGGACTCGTGTAAACACTAGAGTAACAGAATTTGCACGGTTGCGATTAAACGGGTTGCACAGATAAAAAGTTCGTCCGTTCAAAAATTTGCCCGGACCCGTTCATACGTGGTCTCAGTGTAATGCGATGGAGAGAAACCCAAAAGATTGAAGACCAAGAAGCATCAACGTACCGTGGAATCTTTGGACGATCGTAACTTGTCTGTAAGGTTTAGTAACTTGTCCATGACATCATGGGGACAACCTGGAACCTGATGTCAAAGAGAACAATGAGAGTAACACGACGCTATTCACAATTTTCACATTGCCCATAATGCACCATGTTTACATCCCCCCCCGCCCCCAAAATAGTTTGCATAACCATCGTTTCCAGTTTTCTTGTGTATTACAGTCGTTCCAAGAGAAATTGATTCCAACAGAAATTGAAGAAAATGCTTATGCAAAATCGAACTAGTGTAGTTTCAAGATCTTTTTGCCATGCTTTAAATCTTTTGAATAAGCTTTAACAATGAAGTTATTTACAGGACATACTTTCATCGCGCTTATCGCAATATTTGGATTTTGCCTTTTACTATGCCATTATGTTCGACTATATTGGAACTACTGAGCTTTCAGAAAATGAACAGTTCGTAGGGTTTAATAAAAACCACAAGCATTATAACCTACAAAAAACAGACAATATTTCGCGGTGCCACCACTGGTTTCCCCGCGAAATGACGTCTGAGAAATGACTGCAAAAATTCCATCTGACGACGCGTCACTACCGAGATATGGGAAATTCTTCTGATTGGTCGTGCCACGGAGGAAATTTGCCTCAACCAATCAGAAGCACTAGTCAGATCTGGGTAGTGACACGTCATCAGTATGGAATTTCTGCACTCGTTCCTCAGACGTCATTTCGCGGGGAAACCAATGGTGACGTCGCGAAATGTCGGCTGTTTCCTCAGACTTTTGCGCAATGAAGCGACTCAAGTGTGTTTACCATTTCGTAGATCACTTGAGCTTCCTCCTGCCTGGATAATGGTCGCACATGATGGAACAAAAACATGGACAGCAGCTCGGAGTTGAGCCACTGCTGCTGAGAGCTTCCACCAACAACTGGCGGCTCAGCAAGTCCGATGATACGGAATGACGGATGAATGCACAAGATGCCCCTACAAGAGTAAAAACACGCAACGGCTCACATAAATGCAAGAACATGGATGACACAGTTGGATGGTGCGCAACCTTCGGTGTGCGAGGTCCCGAGTTCGACCTTCGGTAACATCACATCCTTGTTTCAACTTTTCTCCTTTCTGTGTAGCTTTAACTAGCCTCAGGGCCTGTTTACATGGAAGTGAGGGATTTCAGGTAGGTGTGGTAACCCGCTTAGATGGGGTAACCCACCTCTCCATCTAATCTCTCATTTTAATTTCTTTAAGTTTATATGATAGGTAGGGTGACCATTTCAGTGGTTATATGAACAGGTGGGTTACCCCACCTAAGCGTGTTACCTCACCTACCTGGGGCCCCCACCCCAATGTAAACAGGCTCTTGCATACCCTTTAAAACAGGGCATTGATTGAGAGAGGGGGGTAAGTGAGCGGACTGTCGCCCCCAACTTTATCACCCTGAGTTTATTACTGTCCTGAGTTATCGATGTAATATATGCTTGTTTTACCTCCTTTTTACCTTTACTTTGTAAACTGAGTATCCTGAGTTTCTTAAATACGTTTAAATGAACTATTATTGTAACTTATAGGTAAGTGAACGGAACTCTGCCAATTAAAGCAGGATATTACAAACATAAAAGGGGCTACGCCACGGCTGTCTGTTTCATTTTGTTCATTATTAACAATTATTGGACGAGATAGAGCAAAATATGGTGATGGCTGAGGCAAATAATTGATCTGCGAGACAGTGACGAATAACGATATTTTGCGATAACCGAATTCAATAATTACTTTTTCATTCGATCACTGAATTTGTTTTTAATCATTTGCTAAGCGATCTGCCATTTTCACGCAAGAGCGATAGCAAGAAGGAAAAAAGCGTGGTTTCATTCATGCATGCGCAGAATATTATTTGCAGCCAAACAGTTCCAAACAGAGTTGGATGACATTGCGCATGAGCAGACCATGATTTGTAAGCAGTTATTTGCAGGTCACTTGGTGGGCTCTCGGCCAATGAAAAGGAAAAAAAATTGCACCGAATGATGATGCCAATTACCAGTTCCTATATCATATCAACCCAATGAACAGTCCCTTTAAAGGGAATGGCTGTAACCATGTACTTGTTTTTTACTTGGCTAGACTTAAACCTTTCCCCAGCTTACCTGGAGGCCATTTCTTCATCAGACCACTTGTTTTCCTCTTTGATTATTTGATATCTTTCATGGTGCAATAACCTTGTTCCATCGTACAAGGAAAGTTCTCGCTCACTGATAAGCCTACGAGGAAAGAAAGCCGAAAGGGTTCTAGTAATCTATAATCACAAAGACACCGTCGGTGGATGATTACACTACTGTGAAGTGGAACGGCAAACGTTTCACATACTAGTAAGTAAAATGGACTTAAAAGTGATGTTACAAGAGACGATCCGCAAGGACAATTTTTAGCGCAACACAGCGTTGCAATGTTGGAACAATGTTGCAACAATGTTGCAACCATTCGAAACAATGTCGCAACAATGTTGCGATGCTGTGTTGCACTAAAAATTGTCGCTGCGAATCGTTCCGTGTGACATCACCTAAATGTCGAGTAACCTCGAGGTAGGAAGGATGAAGGAGACTAATGTTCCCGAACCTTCGTAACAACAACCCGCCACATGGTAAGTCTCATCGATTTTTATTTCCATTTTCTAGCAAATTTCCAGACCTAAACTTCGCCCCATATGTTCTCTACATTTACTCATGTTATGAAACCAGTACGTGACACAAATAGTCAGCCTGGGTTACCTGTGGTCAAATCCTAAAAAGCACGCACGAAGGAGATGGTTTTTCACGAAAAACCCCTAGGAAAAAGCTGATTTCATTTGCTAACTGACTGGTCTTGCCGGCCAGTTCTGACAAATGGAAAGCACCCTTAGTACCATTGAGGAGATATCAGTTTGCTCCTTTTGCTCAAGTTACCTCTGCAGGACAGCAAGCGTGCCAGGGTTTACCCTATGAATTCCGTCCAGCTCTGCAATGTTTCCTTCAAGGGCAGCCATCACCAGAGGAGAATATCGCCAGCTTGTGTCTCCATTGGGCAGCGTTATACGCTGCTGGAGAAGATCTCTCGCTGTCATGTCCTGTTTTATTGGAAGAAAAAAAAAAGATTGACTTCTTGGCAATTCGCTACTTTAGAACCGAGGAGACTGGGTTGAGTTAGCTTTTGCAAAGACCTCTGGGATGGTAACTAGGGATGTGCCGGTCAGCCATTGGCCAATTTTTTTCCCTGTCCCTAGAAACAGACCCACAAGTCTTTGCGAACATTAACTCGGTCCAGTTTCCATCTAATAAGTGTGGCGAATGTAATTGGAAGCTCAGGCAACCATGATGGCGGCCATAACCGGAACGTCAAAAGAAAAATGACAACTCTGCATGTACATCAAACTCTTGTGCTGATATACCTGAAAGAGGACCACAGGTTCGATGTTGTAACCCAGAAAATCAGCAAACTGCTGCACCAGTACACTTTTACCACAACCCTAAAAGGTAAATTAATGTAACCAGTCATCTCCACATAAAGTCAACAAGTACATGATCAACAAAATAAAAATCAGTGGTATTTCTCCCCAGCCTGATTCTCAGATGATCTAGGGTGCCCATAGCCATGCACTTGCGTGGATGCTCCTGGTTACTCTTGGCCATACACACTCTCACTTGTGGTCACGCACTCGCATGGCTACCATCGACTGGGAGTGTCTGAGAATCAGGCTAATGTTTCTCCCCAGTTTTCCGTAACCTTGTTCCCAGGGCCCTCTCCTACTTGGGCTTCTTACATAATATAAAGCAAAGTCTCATATAAAGCAAAGTCTCATATCTAGTATCAGAAATCATGATCAATCAACTGTGTCACTTGACAGGAAATCATATCAAGTGAATATCAACTCTTTCAGCCCTATTATCCACATACAAGGGCTTGAGACTGATGTCCATAATTATATTCCTTGATAAATTTTAATTGAGAGTATTAATTTTGTTAAAAGATCAAAGCATTATAAAACCCCTTCCGTGATCATCATATTAATCCTTGTAACCTTTCCACTTGATTATGTATGAACATTGTTAGGAGAAAATTGATGTTGGCCACTCTTGGGACTTAAAAGGCTAATAAGACAGCTAGAGCACTCTATGTTAAGTAACTATAAATGAAAAAAAAATTAACAGAAGTAAATAAATTTTAAATTATTCATCTTTCTTACTTTGGGTCCCACTAGACAGAAGTCATGAACTGAATGTGACTCCAACATGTCTGCCAACACCTTGGAATGAGATTCTGTCATAACAAACTGCAAAATCAAAACACAATATAAATATGCATGACAAACTATCTTTTTGTTAACATTTCTTCTTCTTGTTTTATTTTTCTTGGTATTGTTAAACAAGTTTTAATAATGTACATAAGTACTGTAACGTGATATAAATCTTTGTGACACTTTATAGTAAGATTTTTTTCCCCTTTTGATATAGCAAAACAAGTGAAACCATGCCCCTTGATTCCTTGCATGCAGGCTTGTTAAACCTGGTAAACATTGCCCAGTATTTTTTGCAAGTTTTTACTTTTTTCTCCAAGTAAAACAATGTGCAAAATAGGGTTGCCGTTCTCTACTTTCTTAGTTCAAAGCAAAAGCTACATGTTTTACTACCAAAATGTTACTCCACGTTATATTCCAGAAAAACAAATATCTTGATAGCATTTCATTATCAACAGTTGTATCACCTTTAGTTCACCAGATCCGTTCTTCTTCATATAGTTTGCCTCACTGCCAGCAGGAGTCTGAAATACAGAGTTCCACTTCTTTGTTTTGATTTCCACAGAAGCCATAGGCACTGAAGAATCCGCAGTAAATTTATTGATTGAATTAACTGATGTCAACAAAGATTTGTTGCTTCTATCATAGAGATTAAATGTCTGCAAAAGAAAGTAAGAGGGGAATATAGAAGGTTAATTGTGTACTCTAAGAGCACTTATTCCAAAAGTTAAAACTGGCTGGCCAGATTGGTCATTTTGAAAATGAAATATTAGAAGTTCTCTCGAAAGTTTTTACTAAAACCCATTACTACGGTGCACACCATTTAGGAATAAAGTCATCTACATGTAGCTGAATAGTCCTGATCAACAGTGGAACTCTCCTTACAACTAGACTGGTCTGGCCGTCCAGTTCTGGCAAATCGTAAGTACGTTAAGAGTGCTTACCATTGGTCACGATGCACTGGCCAGAACAGTCCATTCGTAAAGAAAATTTCACTATAAATCAGAACTGTCCAGCAAGAAGAGTCTGCTCCTATCGTAGGCATGGTAGTGATGGATTCTTAGTGAAACCTCTTGGAAAACAAACTTGGAGAAAACTGATGTTGATCACTCCTGGAGCTTTAAGTAAGTCATCATCTCTTAGTGACCACTGTATCTTTGCATTTTGGCTGGTTACTATCAAGAAGGTTCCATAACATATCCTAGCACAGTGCTAGCAAAACTATTAATTTATGTTATAAGTTTGTATAAATAATAACAGTTTTAACCTTGAGAGCATCCTGGACAACTTTTTGCCCATCATCTCCAAGAATAAGTTCATGAGGATATAGTCTGTGAATGAGTTCTTCCAACGAATGTTTTGGATTTATGTCCTGCAAAAAACTAGGGGTAAGTATGCAAGCAATTCATTGCTTTATCTGAAGCTATTATGGAATCAAGAAGCAAAGCAACCAGGTTTAATATCTCATGTACAAATTTTGAAGTGTTTTCTATCTTGAAATATTTTCAGTTATCATTTGTACAAAAAAAAACAGAAGTAAACTTACCATTATTCTTACAATATTTACAAGATTGTGAATTGGAAAATCTGGAAGTCCAACAGAAGCCAGCTCTGTTGATTGTAAGGTGTGTGCAAAGGAGGCAACTTGTGCTAACCTACAGACGCAAAATTTACGTGGAAATTACAAACATAACCTTAGATAACGAAAGAGTTGAGGATCATCTAGCCTGAGAAAACAAGCAACACTCCGCCACTCCGCCACCCAGGACTGAGCTGAATGCTTAGAGATCCTTGGGGTCCTCTTACAATCAATGACATGATGGCTATGACGAGGATGATGATGATAATTTATATGATGATGATGATGATGATGATGATGATAATCTTATGATGTTAACAGGATGGTGGTGGTGGTAGTGATGATGATGATGTGCAAAATTATGCAGCATGACTTGGATGATTAATCAGTATTAAAAAATTTGGATGGTAAGATACCTGTATATTACCTATCACTGGTCATTACATAACACGTAAGTAAATCCTGTTGGAACCACTCGTAAACGACCTCCTCTTGAAAGTGACCCAACCACTTTTTGGGAGATGGTTTCATAATTTTCCAATGTTTTTAACCTCTTATACTGTGTATGCAACCACTTGACTCATGGTCTGATCACTATGTTTGCTTTATGAACTTCACTACTAGGAATGTGTGAAGAACTACACAATCATTGCAACTTAGATATTGCATGCCAAAAAATGTTCTCCAAAAAAGTGGTTGTGGTTGGACCTCTTCCCGGAATAGATCCCCTGTTGTTCGATACTTGAAAGCGGCCACTGACTTTTTGCAATTTGTATGGTTACTTACAAGAGGCTCCACAGTATTTTGAATGTTTATTGCAAACCTTTCTTGTGGTAAATGGGGGCAAGATGATTGCAGGACAGCAAGCTGGTCCTATAAGAAAAAAAAAAGTTCAAAACATTAATATAGATCTATGTATTCCAGGGATGTACAGGACATTTGCTACAGATATAAATAGACCAGTTTTGATATGTTAAAATATATACTTGGAACCAAGGGGAAATAAAACAAATTAAAGATATCACCTTTATTTGGGCTTAGGGATGAATAATACATTAGAATTGAAAGATGAATGTAACATGCATTTCACAAAGTATTTTCAACTCTTACCTTAAAAGGTAACAGATGAATGTCTCTTGCTTGAAAACGTGACCGCAGAGGGGGATCTAGAGGGTTTCCATGGTAACGAGGCACAGGTAACCCAAGAGCAATCACTCTGAAGTCTTCACTCACACGCACAAGTTTCCATGCTTTCAATTCTTCTTCAGAATGCTCCTGGAAAGAGATCAGTCAATGAAATCTCCTGCATTCACCATCAAGAGGGCAAAAGAAAAGGCAAAAGATATATAATCTAATCCCTGGTATAACAATGTTGCACTTGTGTGCACGTATCATTAATTTCAAACCCATAAGCGATGCTCAGGACTAGTAAATATATACCTGACTTGACATCAAATGGAACAGCATTAAGGAAAAATAATAATGCTCAAGATCAAGGCTCTATTATTAAAACTTTATCTTTTATAAAGGTGCTAAGATCCTTGATCAGATACCACATCACCAGAAATGAAGTGAATGATTACTAACTTATTGTGGGGATTTCTTTCAAGACCCAGTTAATCCACATTTCCAGAGATTCCATATAGTAAAGACATTAGACAAAAAAGTTGGTAAATCATCCCTGGCCCTAGCTAGCAATATGTGAATTGTCACATTGATGTAAAGTTTTGTGTTTTTGATTGATTATTGATTTTTATTGATATAATTATTTTTTGGAAACTTGTGACATGTCCCCTTAGGGATATTACAATTCATGTAGATGTATATGTAGATGTTAGTCCATAAAAGTAAAATTCACTCAAAGTCAGCAGTGGCCATACTTTTAAAAGAGAATCATATCTTTCAGCTGCCATCAGGAATCTTCCATCCTCTAATTGCATCTCCCTTGAAGAAGTACAGTAGGAAGTAAGTCAAGCAACAATATTGATACCCAATAAAAACCTTTTCAGCAAAAACTTTTCTCAAAAAGAACAATAACAATCAAAATATATGAAGATTAATATCATGAAGTAAATTTCAGATCTTACTAACCGGTTTTCAAGAAGGTTGTTTAACACTGGTAATACATTTCGTTCAGCTTTTTCAATTCCCTCAAGCAAAAGCACTCGTCCTTTGGTAGCTGCACGCACAGCACACTGATCAACATAATATGCAGTGCCTGATGAGATTTCTCTCCTCTGTTTGAGATCTGACTCTGTAGTGTCACGTGACAATGCAATGTATTCAATCTCACGCTTGGTCAGTTCCTGAAAAGGATGAATAAATTATTTTAAACCTGAAATTTTCACAGACCAGAAATTGTCAATCAAAATAATGCACTTAGCTCACTTCAAAGTAGTTCAAAGCATTTGTTGACTTTCTAAAAATTATTTCTTATTTTTAAAATAAATGTTTTAAATACAATTTTATACATTTTTATTTTGTGAAGTGCTATTGATCACCATAATGTAAATAGTGCTATATAGGTTATCAAACTATTATCACTATTATTATAATTATTATTAGCCTCAACCTCACGTTATTTCAAAAGGTTTTTAGAGAGGCCTTAATTATTTGTGAAGAAGGCTTGGAATAGGCTGGTATTTTCAATAATATTGGATACCAGTATGTATCTCTTAATGACTTAATGATGTGAACAAACAGGGTGCTATAAATAAAAATAATCAGTGACATGTAAATTGGTGAGACCAATCAGAGAGCATGTATTTCCTAGGAGAAACAAATTATTATAATATAATATATATATAAAAATTTATTAATCATTAGATTTACCAGGTACTGCATGGCCAGTAGTCTCCTGGATGGTCCTGGAGCTCCAATGAGAAACACATCCTGACCCAGCTTGTCCTGTTTTAAAAGAATGTGCATTAATTAACAAATGATATAAACTACTATTTCACACAGCCATTTTTGCCTCCGAAAGCAAGAGCTTTGCTTGACAAGACAAAAATGGCTCTGTGGGAGATTAACACATCTTTCCACTCCACAAATATCACTTCTTGCTACAACAAGCACTGACAATATTCACAGTATAATGATTATTAATATTATTAATCATTAATAATTAATTATCTATTATTAATAGTTATTAATATACCTTTTGCATGATCCATCTCAAATTTCTTAATACATACTGAGGAAGCTCTCCACTCGCTTAGAAAAAAAAGAAAGAAAGAAATATTGGGTGCTGAGTCAACATTGTGTTGCATCCTGTGTGAGAGTTAAAAAGGTGTCTGGAATAGGAGTGACAAAATCTGGATCAGACCGTATTTAGTCTCCTTCGCAGCCATTATTAGGGTCGTCACTCGTCACGCAACACTCCTTTAGTGGGGAGGAGCGTTGCGTGACGAGTGACGACCCTAATAACGGCTGCGAAGGAGACTAGACCGTATTGGATTAACCCCTGTAATGCTATCCCTAACCAGTTAACCATGATTAAAGAATTGAACCAATCCAGTCCAGTCATTGTCCAGTCATCTACTGCAAAACAGTTTCATCTGATCTCTGAAAAACTGCTAAATTCTCCTAATTTTCAAGTAGGCTCATGTATGCATGTTAAGCAAAGGGAGCTATAAGAGTTTGAATCATATTATTTTTGTGAAGAGTTCAATTATTTTAGGGATCAGTGTTTAGGAGTGAAAATAAGCAATAAAAATACAGCAAAATTCCTTACTTTGTCTTCATGTTTTATTTACTGCATGCCATTTTGGCATTTTGAGCCATTTTGGAGCAATTCCAGTGAGTTTTAGTCATGTACAATGTACTTATACATTAGTCCTTCTATTATATAAAAAGTTACAATTTATTAATAGAGGGGGCAAAAGCATGACTAAAACTTGCTGGAATCACTTTGAAATGTCCCTCCTCACCCCCTCCCTCACAAAAAAGTACACCATATTTTTATAATTACTATTTTTGATTCTCATACATGTACTGTGACTTCTGTGCTTGGGCTATCTGTGGATCTAAGAAAGGTGATATACAACTTGAAGGTACCTTTACTAAATATCAATCTTTCAGGATTGTTTTAAAGAAAGTATATCACTTGTTACTCACCATATTTAACTGGGACCAGTTCAGGAGATGAGGGTTTCTTCAGTTTGATACTCACATCTCCAATACTAACACTGCTATCTGTTTCAATAAACAACGACATTTATTATGCTCAATCAAAATAAAACAAAATGGTTGCCTATAAAGATGTAACATCAATTAGTATTCTTTTAAGGCTGCATCAGTCAATATTAGAGTTATTCTAAAAGAAAACTGTGAACACTATGACTGTTTCTGGAATTATCATAATGAAAATTCATCTGTCTCTGTACCAAAGAAGCAAATTTAATAAGTAGTGAACAGCATCTACATTAATTCAGACCTGCCAAGGCAAATCCCCTGGTACCAGTGAGGGTCTTCATGGATTAAGTGAAGATCCCCCAGTCACATGTGAATAAATTTATTGCAAAATTCTCAAGGCAAACTGACGTAACCAATTTTTTAAAAATAAATAAATAAAACTTGCCAATTGCTTATTGATTTTGAGTGAGAGGGGGAGGGGGGTGGAATAGGGTGGGCACTTATTCGAGGCTGGGCACTTATTAACTTTTTCTGCCTCTAGGATGGGCACTTATTTGAGGTGGGTGCTAATTCAATTGCAAGGTTGGGCACTTATTCAAATAAATACTGTAAAATTCCGAAAATAAGCCCCGGGGCTTATATTTTTCAAAGGTCCTTTTTGAGGGGCTTATTTTTGGGAGGGTCTTATATTCGAAGGGGCTTATCTACGGAGGGAAATTTGCATCTCAAAATTGATTGGTCTAGCCTTATAGTTGGAGGTTAATTTACTGTTTCTGCTTTGTTTTCCTTTGTATTTGAGGGCAATTTTCCAAGTACAAGATCCCGGGGGACTTATCTTCGGAGGGGGGATTTGACGGAGGGTGTTTTGCGATACCGGTTTGGGGGGCTTATATTTGGAGGGGCTTATTTTAGGAATTTTACGGTATGGTATCAAATTCTACCCCCCTCCCCTCTATAAATGGAAAGGGACCAAATACCTGGAGTACCGCGCTTATTCGAGGCTGGGCGCTTATTAAATTTTCAACATTTTCAGCAAGTGTAGTATGTGTATTTTGCAACAAAACAATAAATGGTAATAACAAAACGCGAAGACGTAACAAAGCAAGGTTCCTGTAAAATACTTTGAAGAAAACTCCGTCTTCGGGAAAGTCTCTTATTAGCAATTATTCAGTTTTAGGGGTGGTCGCTAATTTGAGTTTGAGTGGGAGTGGGAGGAAGGTGTGGTGGGGTGGGCGCTTATTCGAGGCTGGGCGCTTATTAACTTTTTCTGCCTTTAGGATGGGCGCTTATTCGAGGTGGGCGCTAATTCGAGGTTGGGCGCTTATTCGAATAAATACGGTATGCCCGGGGAATGGTGAAGCTTCGATTTGATCAATACACAAAATTATTTTCAGATATTAATTATGCATTTATCATACCTGACGATAGTGGTCTCAGGGGAACTCTGAGGCAGTTAGCCAAGGCATCAAGGCGCTTTGCGGCTTTACCTTTCGACATCAACAACCTAAGCATGTGTGTAAGCTTCAAAAATATCACCGAAGTCTATCCGTTATAAAATGTATCTACAGAAAGCAAAGTTTACAAGCTTAATATGCATGCCGGGTATCCATGTGAGCTTGTACAAGCTTACGTAAGATCTTCAAGCTCGTAGTTGCGAACGGAAATGTTATAAAACGACTTCGACGTCTTCCAGAACATTCATGAGTTATCAAACTAAAAATTCCTGACCATTTGCGAGACATTCTCCCTGCAAATACATGGTGATTCCAAGCGAATAATTTGTACACGTGTCCGCCATATTGGATTGAGTATCAGATGGGAGGACTGGGGCCTATATTCGTTCCTTTTCCATTTCCCACTTCCCAGTCTTTCATTGCTATTTGTTCGGTTTTCATTTACAGTGCAGTGAGTTCCACTTTTGACTGTACTTCTTGCTTTGAATTGCAAATAGGTCAAAGTTACAAGTTTTATTCTGTTATTCTGGTCATTTCTCTCTCAAAGGTACGGTCAGTAGACTAAACAAACTCGAGAGGATTATCTCTTCCACGACACCAATGTTTTGCTTCAGTGGAGAATTTCCTTCACGATGTCGATCTAAAAAGCTTCAACTTTCCCAAATCACAATTTTCCCAAAATTAATATACAATATGCGCTATCAGTGTTATTAAAAACTTTGGTACGTTTGTCAATTTTGGCAAATTTTGCCATGCAAATCCCGGCAAGTAAGCGCGATTTTCGTGAACGTGATACGGAAGCAGTAAACGACTTCCGGTGTCAGCAGAACGTTTGAACTTTGTAGATCTTTACGACGATATCAAAAACAGGAAGTCTACAGAAACTGCAGACCTTAAAGAAAATGTCCTTAAACTTTGTAGAGAAATGATGTTCACTTTTCGTAAAGTTCATACTCTATATTTAGCTCCGATGATTTGAACCGGAAGTCAGATGCAAGAACTGCTTGGACCTTTGCGGATCGCATGGAAACCGCGCCTTGCTGAAAAACTTCCAAGATGGCGTGAAGATGTTTTTCTTCACTCAAAATGCGCACAGCAATAACCGTAGATTGGCATCTAAGGGTTTACCTAGGGTAAAGACATTTGGACAGTTTGGTGTTAGAAGCCATCACAATCGGATTTTAACGTGATTTTCAAGGAGCGCGCTATGCGGAAAATCTACCCGCAATCATGTCGTGCACTCCTCTTGCTCATTTTGTGCTTCGACATCGCCTCGGCTGCAAAGAAGGGAAGTTATAGCGTCCCTCTTCGGCGAACGAAAAGGGACCTGCGAGATAGTCGTGGAAATCCTACTGAAAACTTAAAGGGTCGTCCTGGGCAAGGTTATTTCATCGCAACCGATCTAGGTACTCCCGCTCAGCGAGTAAGTACAGGCACACTTGATATTTACGCGTGATACATGTATGATCTTCCTCTGTAATTTAACACCTCTCTGCACGGGCTAAAAAAATAACTTTTCTTTCCCCACTTGTCCTTTTTAAGTTTTCCTATCAATCATATTTAGTTCGTGGTGGTTTCTGTGTAATACTATTAAAAGTTTAGCTTATGTCTAGCCGACTAGATATAGCTTCGCTTCAAGAAGTTTATTAGTTTGTTGAAATAGATATCCTTGATGTGGGTTTCTTTTCACAGTCGACGGACAGATGTACTTTATGATGTTTTGTTGCTTAAACGCACTTATCTTCAAAACCTTCGGCTTCATTTATGCTTATATACATTTTATTTCGATACTGAAGGAGTATTTTACGCACCGTTATTGCTGATAATCTAGTTGTTGAGTATGAAATTATGTTGAGCGCTTCCATCGAGGCATGTTTTTAATCAGTCTTGAATTGTAAAACGTTTTAACAGAGGACGCACAATATGATTGACTTTCGATATTTGTCAAGCTCTATACATGGTGTTTGGTAAATCATATTTTTCAGTAAATTTATATCCTTTCAGACTAAACGAGCAGCTTGAAGGATAAATAAATTATGTAAAGTGCATATAGTCTAGTTTTCCCTTCTCAAAAGCTTGAAGGATTAAAAAAATTGCCGTTTGTAATTGATAGATATAAGATTTGAAATCAACATCATTATCCTGTAAGTTTATTTTCTTGTATTTTCAAAACTTTCATAAAGAAGGACATGTCGGCTTTGATTAAAATTGTATTTATTTTATATTATTTTCCTGTGATCATTATTTCTTCTCTTCTTATGTTTATGGCTAAATTTTACTTTAGACATAATAGTGATAATAAATTTCAGATAATTAAACAATAATTTTCTATTTCTATCCTGGCGTAGTCAATCGAATGTTCAGTATTTGAATCCAGTCAAACTCCAATCGTTCAACTGGGTACACGTGTACACATGTAGTCAAACTCACCCAAAACTTCCGCCAATCAAACACAATCGAACATTTGGAAATTGAACACTTTAGCAATCAAACATAATCAAAGGTTTGAAAATGGAAGCTTCAGCGACTGTACACAGAATAAGTTTCATCTCATTACAAACAACTTCAAGAGAAAGGTGATTAAAAAAGGGAATCACTTCAAATTCACTCTAGCCTACCGCCATATTTTTTAATCATACAGGGCTCAAAATTATCTCCTGCAAACTCACGAAGTGTGAGTGATTTTGATAACCTGCGAGTTAGAATCATTCATGTCTCCCAAACAAAGGGAGAGAATTTACTAGTAGTCTCACAAGTTTGCTAATGGGAAAAAAATCTTACCAGCAAAACTTTGCAAGTGCACTAAAAGTTAACTTCGAGCCCTGGTTGTTCTTATCACAGTTTTTTGTCATATTCTTTTCACAGATTAATGTCCTTGTTGATACAGGAAGTAGCAACTTTGCAGTTGCAGCCTCACCACACCCATACCTACCCTTTTACTTCCACACAGACAAGTAAGTCAGAAAAGTTGTGAAATTCAAGTAACTTCACATTGTATAACATTGTATATCTTGACAATTGTTCCACGAGTCGAGTGCATGTTGGATATCAGTTGGCTATGATCATCTCATATCCTGTGAGCGTGAGTGGAATAATAATACTGTTTTATTAAAAACGCCCACAAGATATTGAGAATTCTTCCCGACGTTATTTTTAAGAGCCCGATATTCAGCTTGTTTTTAATTTTGAGATGGACGCGTACAGTTATCATATTTGGAGAACATGGTATAATGGCTCATAATTACCATGATGGCTAAGCCAATCAGAGCTCTAGAATTGCATCATCCAACGATTCAGTTTTTAATAATATTTTTATTGTTTTCAACTACTTGTAAGCACTGGCTCAGATCTAACTTCACCAAGCCTCAAAGAGCTCATAGATATACATGTATGGACATCTGTATATTATGGGGACATTTCAGACAATGAGCTTTGCTCTTTGAATGTACATGTTGCAGTTAATTTTTGTTTTTCCTTTGTTTGAAATTCATTAGTGTACATTACCATACCTAAAAACAATGGAAAAAAATGGTTAAAAATTAACTGAAATAAAAAATTAGTACCGGTATGTGTAATCAAATGGTGATGCGTGAAATTAGGGAATAATTTCACGCACAAATTATTAAGATTGGACAAAACGCGAGTGAAATTATTCCCTAATTTGACGAGTATACCATTTGATTACCTATTAATATCATGGGTGACGAATTACGTTAGCAATCTTGGATTTTTGACATGTTTATCCTGGATCATATCAATGAAGAACTCCACTCTCTCAAATGTTTAGACCTTAAATTTGGCTTGTAACGTTCAGAATTTTTCAGACTTTTTCAGCAAAATACCTGTCAGAGTCCTTCTTGATGTTCTCTTGTGTGTTCAGGTTTTCTAAAGTGTCATTTTGTGCCCTGACATCTTCATTCACGGCATTTTAAAACTTCATCGCCATCTTGACACTGAGACGTACGGAAGGTTGCCATGGCAATTTTGTAATTTCACATGTGAAATTACAAATTATCGCTGAAATTTTGTGCCAAAATTAAGGAGTACTTCTACGAAATACCTGCGTACTATTTTTTATTTTGTTCAGTTAAAAATTGTTTAAACCAAAGTTAAGATCTTGAAAACTTTTTTGTCTGAACTTGTCCCAAAACATATTCAGTTTGCATCTATCAGTGCTTTGCTCTGGCTTCTCTGTACCGTGACTCTGACATGACTGTTGCACAACTTTGGAACAAACCTTAGTTTGACGGAAATGCTTGGAAAATTATCTTTAGGTCCACCTCATACATGGATCTGAACAGGCCAGTGGCTGTGCCATACACCCAAGGAAACTGGGAAGGAGAATTAGGCTCTGACTTACTGCGTTTTGTAGAGGGTCCAAATGCAACTGTGCGGGTCAATGTGGCATCAATTATGTCTTCTGAGAATTTCTACATTAATGGCTCAATGTGGGAAGGAATCCTTGGGCTGGGATATCCAAGGTTATCTAAAGTAAGTCGTTTCTGGACATCCAGCAGTATTGCTTTAGTTATTTGCTTACCAACAGCAGCCGCTTATAACCCCTTCCCTATAAACCCTCCCAGTTATAGGTCTATCTTCCTGCAAACAAAAAAATACAGCTGATTATATCCAGTCCCTCCCTCAGATATAAGACCCCCTCAAACTTGGATTTAAGTGAATGTGATTTATTATGACGTTTTAAAGTGTAATTAATTTACTACAATGATATCATTCTTTTCTTTTACCAAAAGATCTGTTTAAAGGAAGGTGAAGTCTGGTGGAAAAATTGTTCAAATGCAATTTTATTATTGTCACGTTTGTTACACACTCTTTGCCATGCAATTTCCTCTGCCATCTCATTGCAGAAGTTCACAGTTTTTATTGAGATGAAACCCCCTTACCCACCCACTCTTATCACGTTGAAGATTCCAGAGTTTATTAACAATACACTGTAATAATAATAATAATAATAATAATATTTATAGAGGGAGCCCAACTCGCCAAGGCGGGTTTCAGTGGGGCCCTCATGCATTAATCTAACTAATTTAATTAATTATTACGAAAAAAGTAAAATATGGTTACAAGTAAAACAAATTTAAAAATTTAAAATCTTAAAATCGATCATACAAAAAATATCAAGGTTTAAAATTAGCTGAGATCTTTTAAAAAAGTTTTTAACTTGGATTTAAAAATAGATAAAATATTACACTCTTTTAAATCATTTGGAAGGCTGTTCCAGTCTTTCGCGGCGTGAAATTTATTTATTTTATTTTATTTTTTTTATTTATTTATTCTGTCTGCCTAGCCTGATTCAAGTGTGCTTCCTGTCTTTGATCAATTTGTCAATGATGGAGTTGTGAAGGACTCATTTTCTATGCAACTCTGCGGCAGTAGTGAAATTGAATTCTCTTCTGAACCAACCGTAGCAGGAACTATGGTAAGATTGCTATTAAAAGAATGTAATGCTTTACTAAGGACGTGTTTGATCAGTAGGATTCCAGAATAAGTGTAAATTGAGTAGACTCTAGAAATCATGATTTGGCATTCATTGCTTCGCAATGTCTGTAAATCTACTTGAAATGAAACTATTTATTCCAGTATATGTAACTTTTAAGTGGTTCAAAAATCACAGTACAAGAGATTCATGACAAACTTTTGCGTGTTTTTATTCTGGAATACACTTAAGTGAATGTGCCATAAGACACCACTCGTGGATAGCATTCTAAACTCACATTTTCATAAATCTTATAGTAATTTTAGTTATTTTTGTTTACTACCTTTCAAAATAATTATTGTTTTTAATTAAGTGGTACAGTGTACAGGTATGTAACAGCTAGAATATTGTTCACATAATTATATAGAAAGCAAGTAAAGGTTTTTCTCCATGTAGATCTTATTAAATTTGTGAGCGTTATGACTTGCGTTACACCCATATGCAAGCAATAGTATGTAGAAGTCTTTTCATGAACTGTCATCAGACTGGATAAGTTCCTTAAGATGGATCTTCTGTTGTCTGGTAATGAAGTCTTTCATTCTCCAACCCAATAGGTTTTTGGTGAAGTGGATGAAGAGTTGTATGAAGGTGATCTTCTTTACACTCCAGTAGTTAAGAAATGGTATTATGAAGTTGTGATCACAGACATTGCAGTGGGTGGAGAAAGTCTTAACTTAGATTGTAAAAAGGTAAAGATTATTTACCCTTTAAATGTTACAGAGATGCTGTTCCTTCAGAGGTTTCAGTTATATTTCTAAGTTGCCGGGTATAATGTAAAATTTTATTAGTTGATGGGGAGCTCAACAGCTACATGTAGAAAGTTCTTTTGGTTTTATTTCCCTTTTGACTCCTGTTAAAGTAGCCAGGAGTCATGCTCATGGCAGCTGGCGGAAATCCCCTGTTCCGAGCCCTTAGTGACAGCCCCATCCTTCTTCTTCAACCATAAACGCCACCTCCTTCAAAAATGAAGATTCTTGTGAGGTGTCGTTAAAAGTAAATAAATAAATCTGCCAACAAAATATAAACACCCAAAGGGATACGGTCATGGAAATACTGCTTTTGAAAAAGAGTCCAAGTTCGGCAGGGTGGCAATATCTTCGGGTAATGAGTTCCATTCCCTTATCGTGCGTGAGAAAAACAAGTACTTGTGATAGTTAGTTCTTGAATATGGTACTTTGTACGCATTTGAAAATTTGAGATGACCACTAGCCCACCACATTGGGATTAGCTGCCGGATTCCGTCTGCCGCCGCGTGGCCATAGTGCAACTTATACAACATGCAAAGTCTCATTGCTTTCCTTCTGCCTTGAAGAGATTTCCATCCCAGCTCATCACATATTGCTCCTACACTAGACGTACAATTGTAATTTCTGACTACAAACTAGGCAGCTTGCTGCTGTACCCTTTCAATTTTGCTGATGTTTATTTTGGTTTAAGATTTAGATAGATTAGATTAGATTTCGTCTAACAAAAGCAAGAGTCCTTTCCGTACATGGGAGTTCACCCTTGGATTACCTTCCCCACTATTTTCTAGGTTCAGAGACAGTTGTACTTGTATTGATTTTGTTGACCAAAAATGTATCTCCACAGTACAATTATGATAAAACAATAGTTGACAGTGGTACTACAAACCTCAGAGTGTCAGAGGAAGTATTTGAAGGAATTCTTGATCGACTCAAGAAATTTGATAAGGTAAAGATTCTAAAAGGCTAATATGACTGTTTCTTGTGTAATTGCTATCATTTTAGGGTATTATTAATAGAGCAGTATACATTCATGTCACTTGTAAGCATTACTTATAGAGACATTAAAAGGGTAGGTATTGCAGTCACCAGACTTTTTCCTAATTAAAATATTTGTTACCTGTTGGGTGTCCTGAGAATACTGAGGATAAAAATTGAGAATGGCAGTCATTTTGAGTCTCTGTCACACGAATTTACCTCGTTTCCTTTCAAGCTAATTGCCATATTGTCATGCCAAAACAGTTTGACACATCACACACTTTCTTTGTAGTGCTCAGACTCATGTGAAAACATGCTGGAAATTATTGGTATCTAGGCTACCCTTTTTGGTCCACTTTGTAATCAAAGTGGATTTGTATTATTTTTCTCTATAACTAAAGGTAATTTCATCAAGGTTACAAGGAGCCACAAAAGTTAAAATTAAAAACTTGTTTTTTCTTTTATTCCATTGGGCACTGTGTATACCTCGCAAGAGGCATTCTGTGCGAGTCACTTGTCCCTAAAGGCAAGTGTAAATTATGTGCTGGAAGCTAACAATGTTCCATTTATCATCCAAAACTATGAAGATCCTTTGTAATTTTTTTCTGTCATGCTTTTAGTTGGGTGTGCCAGAAGAGTTCTGGATAGGTCGACAAATGATGTGTTGGAATTATGACAAGACGCCATGGGAGGAATTTCCAGATATGTCCATATCTCTACTCTCATCTATTAGCAATTCAAAGGAGTTTAGGCTGAAAATTCCTCCACAGGTAATATTTGCAAATTAAAAACAAATTGATTCACCATATGCCTGTCAGTGCTAGCCGAAAAGGTGACTAAGGCCCTGTTTAGATGGAGAATAGTTGTCTTGGGTAGATGGGTCACCCACCTACCTGAGCTACCTTGGGCAAGCTATCTTTTCATATGTTTCCTTACAAAACATGTCAAACTATTTACATTTATCCGTATTTATTCGGATGAGTGCCCAGCCTCGAATTAGCGCCCACTAACACCCCACCCCCTCCCCCTTCTACTCAACTCAAAAAAGCGCCCACCCTAACCCCTCCCCCTTCCCCCTCCCGCTCAAATAAAAAATTGAATAAGTACTTAGACGCAGTTATTTTACAGAAACCTTGTATTGTTACATCTTTGCATTTTGATTTTACCATTTATTGTTTTGTTGCAAAATAAACATACTACACTAGCTGAAAATGGTTAAAATTTAACAAGCACCCAGCCCCAAATGAGCACTTACCTTGAGTAAGCGCAAACTTTCAAGCTCGGTTAATCAAATAAATACGGTAAACACAATTGGTTAACTCAGCTGGGCCATCTCGGTCAAGGTGAGACAATCACGGTAGCACAAGCTTTGTTGTAGACAATCAGAGCATGTGTGAGCGCTGTTGGCTCGGGCAAATGGGTCACCTTTCTTCGTATGTAAAGGCTCACTAAATTCTATTTTGTTTTAACAGCTTTACTTAAGAGAAACTATAGAACGTGGTCCTCTTCCTGGTCAGCACTGTTACAAGTTTGCTATAACTAAAGCTGATAAAGGTATGATCTGAAGAAGGATTTCTTTATTACACAGAACTAGATGAGAGTAATAATTATTACTAAGGTAGCTAAATGGTAGGGTTTTCAGGTAGTTTAATTTGGAATAGGCAGGGCTAAAACAACACTTGAATTATTGCAGCTTGTCCTTTGGGCAAGCCGCTCTTACATTTTGCTTGCCCATGGTCACTTCTTGCTCATCTTAAATTCTTTAACTACAGGTGATGTTACACGAGATGACTCGCAATGATGATTTTTAGCACAATGCGGCATGGCAACATTGCTGCAACATTGTTTTGTATGGTTACAACATTGTTCCAACATTGCAACGATGTGTTGCACTAAAAATCATCATGGCGAATCATCGTCCCGTGTTACATCACCTGTAGTTAAAGAATTTATTCCACAATAACTTGCCTGCACCCTCGCCCATCAGGGAAGAAAGAAATTTCTTTTTTCTTCTACCAGAAGGGCTTTTTTCGATCCCTGATAGGGTATAGGAATTAAAGGATTTTACACTTGGAGTAGTCAAGAGAATTAGTTATTGGAAATTGATTGATCAGTGGTACAGCATATAAATATGTTTCTGGTTCAATGCTAAGTCGCAGATAGGAACATAGGGTGGTGATTCTTGGTGCCTATCCTAGAAAAAGTACGAGATAAATTGCAGTTGTACATTGTATGGTATAAGCCTGCCACGGGTTCCTTGGAACCAGTGGCATGCGCTAAGAGATAGTTACATGTAGTCGGAGTACTTACCCTTTTATGAACTCAAGCATTAATGAGTCGGTTAGACTGTGAAGGTTGACTTATGATGACTGAAGATTTCCTCTTCTAGTGTCATCATTAACACACCTTATCCTACCCTGGTGCTGTGGAAAGTTTCTGTGAGCAAGATAAACTGAAATAAAAATTATTATTAAAATTGTTTTGTTATTTAGGTACAGTAATAGGAGCTGTTATCATGGAGGGATTTTATGTGGTTTTTGATAGAGAAAATGTTCAAGTAGGATTTGCTGCAACAACATGTGGAGGTAAATAAAAGATTTTTTAGTACTTTCATGGGCGTAGGATTTTGTTACATTCCCCCTTTAACCCCCTAAACCCTAAGAGTGATCAGCATCAAATTTCTCCTTATAATATCAATGCTTTGTTAAACAGAGTGGTCATGAGAATTACAGACATGATCACACAAGATGAATTTGCTTGATATTTTAGCAACTTCTCCCCACTACTTCTGTAGGAAATGAATAGGGGCAACAAATGAGAATTCAAATGTTGATCTTAGGGTTTAAAGGGTTAATCAAGGCCTGCTGTAACTGAAAGTTCACCTTTTTGTGTGGTGCTTTCAACATTATGAAGGCAGCACTCTTTCAAGAAAACACTGATAGTCATAGCTGTTACAACTTAATGTCCCAGACTAAAATTTGCAGTTATTTGATTGTTAATTTGTTTACTTTTTTAATAGCCGAAGGCCGCCTTAACCCAAGTTCTGAAGTTAGTGGACCATTTAGTAGAGGTAAGGGCATTCTTTAATTATGACTTTTAGCCTGAATAAAGGCCTTTAAAACAACTGCGTAAAAAACTTGTGGTTTTTACTTGGTGGGACAATGCCTGTGGAGGCTTGTATTATGGTTTAATGGGTTAAGGGGTAAATTCTTTTTGCATAGTAAACAGCTTATTGACCCATGACATCACTAAACTAATGAGTCCAAGCTGTTCTTAAAGTTTATATTATTTTCTTTTCTTTCAGATGCAGTGGACTGTGAATATATAGAAACAGAAAGTTCCGACACAGCTCTCCTCACTGTAGCATACGTCATGGCTGGAGTGTGTGGACTCTGTCTTCTGCCAATTTTTGTTCTGTTAGTTCAAGCAAGCTGTAAGAGACGCAAACAGCAACAGCAACAGCAACAGCAAGCTACAAGTGCAACAGACCAACCATCCGATAGAACAAACCTCAGAAACGACTTTTATAATAATTATTGAGCCAAGACAAACATTACAGTAAACTTCCTTCAAGACAGACTGGTTCTAAGCATCCATGCAGAGGTAGCTTCCTTAGAGAGAGCAAAGGAAAATGAAGGAAGAAAAACAAGAACCACATTTAAGTGCGCTCTTTTCATTGACCATTTTCCAGAATAAGAATACATGAAACAGATGCTAAAAATCACTTGTTTTGGCTTTCATTCCATGGTAAAATCCAGAAATCTGGTGGAGATTAGAAATTAAGGTGATTGTAGCATTCCAATTGTCCAAAAATTTGATGTCACTATTTCTTTTGTATTCTTATTGGGAATATGATCAATCAAATGCAGCCTAAATGTCATTGTTTTTGAGGGGTGTCTGTCTTATAGAGATGTCCTTTCACACAGAATGAACTGATTTTTTAATTTCAAATCAGCAGAAAGGGATGTGAATGTTTATTTCCATGTTGAGGTTGAAGTATATTGTACTGGTTGTATGTGATTTACCACACAAATTTAGTTTTTTTTTTTTCAGTTTTCAGGGGCAGGTACAAAACTTGGACCAGATCAACTCACTTAACTCCATTAAATACAATAGGTATAATATAATTGTTTTGTGGGATGTGAATGAGAGGTGATCTGGTCATAGCTTTGCACTTAATACCTCTTTTTATCTCTCTAAGGTGTGGTGAATGTGAGACAGCTAATGCTTTTTGGCAGCAGGTGATTATGGGGGTGATGTTTTGGTCTCCATTGTTTTTCTTTTCTTTTTTTATACAGAAGGAAGGTGGGATGGGGGCAGGGGGGAGCAACAGGGGTTTGTAAGTTACACCTTCATGTGCCGTTCGCGTCATGGAACCAGTTGTTTGAAACGTCAGCTGTTGAATTTTCAGCTTAGTCAAAATCAATATTGTTAACAACAGAGTTTGGCAAGAAAGCCACCCACCAGGTTCCAAAATCACATAGAAATGCATTCATATTTGTCCTGGTTTCAGTCATTGTTTTTTGAAAGGTTGTTGCTCCTTCCCCATCTTACTCTACAAGAGAAACAACTCCTTTTGTCAAAAAGACATACTTTTTTATTACATAACGACAACAACAACACATGTGAATAAACTAGATTCGTTCAGTGGAACTTTTAAATAGTTATTGTACAGATAAAGTGATAACAAAATTAGGGTAACTGACCACCCACTCCTCCCTTAAGTCAACATAAACACTTAATAGTTGTGACTTAGGGGAGGGGTAGGTCGTCAGTTAAACAGAAACCACAATTGATCCCAAATAATTGATAGTATTATTAAATAGAAAAGTAAATAGAATTATGTAAGGTGAAGCTATGTTAATTTGTAAGTGGAATAGGCTACCAAAAATAAGATTATAAAAATATTGTTATTAGTATGAAAATATGTGCTATGCAGTGAGGTAGTATTATTATTATACATCTTTAGATTTAAATTTAGGAATTTTTTGTGAATTTGACCTCATAGTACAAACCCCTTTACAATTTGAAGGAAATGAGTTTGTATTATTTTATTACATTTTTTAATCTTGTAACAAGCTTCTTTGGCTGTACTCTTATCCCTTGCAGTTACAAGAATTTGACACTGATAAATGTCTGACCCTCTTCTATTTTTATAGATATTATTATTGATCCCTAGACAAACTGATTCTGCAACAACAAAAACAGGTCACTCAGTGCACATTTTGTCAAAATAATACTGTACAGGTTTATTAAAGGGGAATAACTAAAGGCATTTTGTAACAGATTATCAGTGTTAACTTACACCTTGTTTAAGTTTTTGTTCTTGACTTTCCTTACAGGTTTATCATATCAAGACAGGGCTGTCACTAAGATTTCAAGTTGCTGGGTATATGCAATTAATAGGAGGAGAATTGAACAGCTTAGAATTTCTTTTGTTCTAGTTTCCTTTTGGTTTCTATGAAAGTAGCCACGGTAGCGAAGAAAATCCCCAGCCTCTGTTCTTTATTAGTGACAGCCCTGATCAAGAACTTCAACTTGCCTTGAAACGTTTGGTGTTTTGATAAGTTTTTTGATAGGAGGAGACAAATAAAAATTTAAGAAACAACACAAAGCATTTTTCAAAAGTCATCTCAACAGTTGCTTATGTTGTTATTCAGATGTTTTATACTTTTTGTGAGGTGACGTTGGTAAGTGCTGAAAATAATATTATTATTTCCAAATGTCAAAGGTGTTGTATTGTTTCTTAAAGTTTTATTGTTTTCCCCAGACATTGGTCTAGAATTCTATGGCTCAATTCCAGTTGCAAGATGGCCAGCCTGTATAGCAGTCAGTTCTGTTTCCTTTTAACCAAGTGGGGGAAGTGGAGGAGCCACAAGAAGGAACAAGGCAAACGGAAACGACTGCTATGCATGCTAACTCCAAGAGAAGCACAAGTAATTTCTTACTTAACTGAATCCAGTGTAAAAATGTTAAGTACGATCCAACATTAGTCAGTTTACAAAACAAAATATTTCTGCAATGCCCTGGTTCCGGGGCCACTGGGAACATTTTTTTTGTAATTTCCATTTTGTAAGAGCCCTTTTTATAATAAAAAATTGTTAACAGAAAAGATGTTTTCAGTCTTGGCACTATTTTAGTCCTTACTATTTTGTATAACATCCCCACAGATGAAGCTCACAGAATATTTCCCAAAAAATCTTTATGAGAGTTACTAACCTACTAGTTGCTAGCTAGCTACATTACTGACATGTTTTATGGGTGCTTTAAGAGCCTCAATACTTGGCATATAAAAATCTGGAATAGACTTCCTATCATCGAGATCACTAGAAGTCTGACAGTCTTTCACATCAGCTAGAGATGAGATTCCAGACAGCATTAGAATGGTAGTCAAGCCACAGTTGTTTCCAAACAGTATGTCTGTTCCCAGTCTAGAATAATGTAAGCAATCAAATTATGATGTCAGCCCAGTGAAGTATCATCAGGGGTTATAATATCTTTTATTGCATAAACACCAATGAAAATACAGGGTTGGCTTTCGTGCGAAAACATGATATCTTCAGACATGAAAACAACATGTTATTTTCACATGTCAAAAGATCACCATTGCTATGGCTACATAATACATAATTGCGCCTTTCACAGTAAAAACCTATTTAAGTGAAATGATTTGGCATTCATTGGTGTTTATATAATAAAAAGAAAATTACATGGCTGCTTGGAAATGCGAAGTTTCTCTTCTGCCCTCACTAATGAAATATTTTTCAACACTCAAAGAGAAATTTCGTATCTCTGCGCGGCCAGGTAATATCCTTTATGCATGTTATGTTCACTTGTTGCATGCCCTTTAAGCTTGTGAAGTGCAGAAAAGGGATTCTTAGTGTATTACGTACTCTGATGTTCTTTATAGGGCTTCATCACAGAGCTCCTTTGCCCTAACAATGTCAGCATAGGAGCCACAGTGTTGATGGAGAGGACCGTGATGAGGCCCCAAAAGAGGTCTGAGCGTAAGGAGCTAGTGAAGGGATTCTGAGATTCATGAAATGTCAAGCCCATGGCAAAATTTTTGTGATATTTCAAAGATCTTTTACTGTGCATGCTGTTTTTTGTCATGGAATTTTTATTATTATAATAATAATAATTAATAATGATTTAATAATATCCTCTCTCCTCATGGGGCTTTTCAGGGATTAAATAAAACAAATACAAATAAAGGAACAACATGCTTTGGTTAAAAATCCCAGCTAGTAAGAAGGAGGCGAACCAGTTGGCTATTTTACAAAGGTGGCCAAGGATTTGAACTCGGGACTAGGACTACTGAGGAACAAATCCAGCTAGCGGTGAGGGCAGGACTTGAACTCGGTGGGCCTCCATATTACAAGTCCAGCACTCTAACCACTCGGGCAAGCTGCCTTTGTATCTTGGGTTTAAGTCACTATAAAAGTTGTGTCTCAGAGGTTTTAACTCACCTGTCGCCTATCATACAGGTTCGTGATGGGTTGATGTCATGACTGATGAAAGACAATAAAGTAATGCAAGGTTAACCTCCAACCGCCAAGAAAACACTTTTACTGCTAGTAGCAATCATAGATTAGTGAGTGTGTTCGAGTTTTCTTGGCTTTACAGTCAACTGATATTTTAAAACAAGGTAAACTAGGTCATGAAAACATTTTTTAAATTTCTCTTACGACCTCTGCATGGATGGCTTTTATTTTAAACTTGACTATAGTTGTCAATAACAATGAGAAGTAGAACATAGAAAGCTCTATTGTAAAAAAGATTAACATAATTAGCACTACAAAGGTTTGGAGCTGAGGAATGAACTCAGGATGAGTAACCGTCAGTTGTCCTTTTGACAGTTGCACCTGATCTGATTTGAGCCTTGTGAAATGGTGATACACGTGAATGTATTACATACATGTTGTATGACAATTTAAAATGGTATCAAAAAGGCAGACAAGCGATGAAAAAGATTGTAAAAATACCAGTTAGCTCTGAGTACCTCGGGACACCCAAGTATCAAAGGATTCCTAAGATTAGAAGCCACATTCTTCTACCACAAAATGCAGTAAGGGAAGTGGTCAAAACTATTGAACATAGACAGCATCCCCACTGTTCTACTGAAAAAAAATTGGTGGGGTCTTTTTCTACTCCCCCTTTCTGTGGGGGCATGTGTGGCCGCCGAGCTGTTAACACCTCAAACTCTAGTGGATCTGGAGGTCTGGGGTTTAAGCCTCGCCTGTCACGTTGTTTCCTTAGACAAGGAACTTTACTCAACTTTGTCTCTCTTCACCCAGGTGTATAAAGGGGTACCAGCCACATACTGCTGGGGGGTAACCAGGCAATGGTCTAGAATCCCATCCAGGAGGAGTAGCAATACTCCTAGGGCATGCATCATACTAAGGAAACCGGGATAAGCTCCGGCCAAAGGGCCTTTGGCTCGTGTGCGCCTTAACCTTTTCTCACTACTATTTTGTTTTAATGGCCCCCTGTCTACTAGTAGAGAATGAGTACAAGATTTACATGTCTTTGACTGTGCAGTTTGCCTGAAAATGTAACCCTGAACACTGAATGACCAGTTAATTTTAAGTTCTTTCTTTGTTCTTACCATAATTTCATACAATCAAACATATATCTCTCTGGCTTCCCTATGACCTTTGCTTTTCTTCTGGCTGCTGCTTCCACAGAAATCACAAAGCAGCCTGTGCCTACAGAATGAATCATTTTGAATTTCAGTAACACCCTTTGCAGCTCAGGGTAACATGACCTCTCACATGCCAAAATTATGGGATAAAACATGAAAAATTTAAGATTGAAAGGGCTCACGACAAATAGTGGGTAAGATCCCATATCTAAACTACCATCATGGTAGTGATTCCCTACTCATTACTCCTTCTAAGTAAAGTCACTGTCAATACCAAACTCAAGAGAGGAAAATTCTCAAGGGGGAAAAAAATTCTCTAATGGGGGAAGGGTTCTATTAGGATTTTGATCGAGGAGACAGCATCTCTTATTTCAAGAAGAGTGGGATAGGCCTTCAAGAAAAACAATTGTTAGGGACGGGTAGCCTGGGCGGGGGGGGGGGGGGGAGTTTGTACTCTTTATTATGGCCTATATAGAGAGGCTCCACCCAAAAGTGTAGGGATTTCACTAGTTGAAAGATAAGAAAGGGTAGGGAGGGTAAGGAAATCTGTCATTGTCATGGTTTGTGAGAGGACCTATAAGGGCTAACAGGTGCATTCTATGGCTTCCTAGTTTAGTGGGATTTATTTATATCTAAAAGACAGGACATTTACAGCAGTTAAAGGGGATGCAGCTTTCTACACTAGTATGTGAAAGGGGTACCATTTGTCAATAAAAGGTATATGAAAGGAGTACCTTTGGTCTCCAAAACAGTATTTAAGTGTAAAGGGTTGGACCTTGGGGCGGAGCCTCCCTAAGATTTTGTTGATTACCTCCCCCCCCCTACCCTCCAGGAGGGCCAGGAATATTATTTTGCTAAATGACATAAATACCTGGAATAACAACATCACTGCTTTTAAATGGAAATCTGTCATCACGATTTGTTGCAATGAATAAACAGGAGTCTTTGGCAAGATAACTTGCTGCTTTTATAAGTTTGTGATAACTAAAGTGTTCATCAAACCCACAAACAACTGCTCCAACCTAAAGAGGAAAAAGAAAAATTACTGATAAATTTTTCAAGTTAGTGTACACTGTGGTTGCCTGCTCACAGACCCTCTATTTTCTATTTTTTCTTTTTAGATCGTAGAGCATAGTTATGGAATAAAAACTGAGGGGATTTATATTGACCATAAGTGCAAGGGAGTGGTAGTGGAGAAAAATTCCACTCCTTTTTTCTCTTGCTTCATGCTTTTTCTCCTGCTCTGTGCTCACTCTCATGCAGAAAAACATCCTGTGGATAGGGCTAACATAGTGGTAATTAACAACATAATCAAACTTAGTACCTACCTCAGGATCCAGTGTTAATGTTGACCACTCTTTCACGTTGTAACCACCCGAGGACTGATCTGGCTGAAAAAGAGAAAAAATGTTGACAGGGGACTGAAACTATAGCCATATAAATTATATACAAAGGAAAAGAGAAAAAAAATGAGTTTTCTATCCCCCCTGTCGGAAATCGCACTTTTTTTCTTTTTTTGTTTGTATACATATGGCTATAACTTTTGAAGAAGCTTTAATAGAATGTATTCGCAAAATTAATCACACTTAGTAACATCGGGCAAGCTGAGTAGGTGATCTGTTCCATAAACTGCATTTAGTAGGTGGAAAAATGTCTGAATTAAACTTAAAGATATACTTAAACTTTGGTTAAATTAAGAGAATAAAAATAAAAAAGAAAAGAAAAGAATTAATGTTTTACATGT
The DNA here is from genome assembly GCA_964035525.1 of Porites cylindrica. Lineage (NCBI taxonomy): Eukaryota > Metazoa > Cnidaria > Anthozoa > Scleractinia > Poritidae > Porites > Porites cylindrica. Next base: position 28,963,380 of record OZ037783.1, read on the forward strand.
ATAGTTACCCTGGAGAACAAGCCTTGCTCTTGCTTATCTAAGAGGAATGACAGAATCCTACTCGTAAAGAACGTCACTTATCGTTTTTTTCATTAAAATTAACGAAAAACTGACTTACTCCGGAACCAGTATGAGGAATTTTCAAGGCATCAAATTCTTCCACCATCCCTGTCGTGCCAACAGTATAAACTTTCTTATCAAATTTGAGAATCTCCTTTAAGTAAAATGCCACAGCATACGCAGTTCCATAAATTTCCTCCTATATGGACAGGAAGGAAACTCAGTTTCTATTAAACATAGAATACTTAACATTTTTGGAAATCTTTTTTTGCTCGATTCAAGCCTACCTGCAACCCCGGGGGGGGGGGGGGGGGGGTACTCCCATATATGGGCTATATAGGTACGTGCCACAGAATAGGCTATGGTTTTTTAGGTTCTCAGTCCTTAAATAGGGTATCTTTTTTTACCCTTTTGTTTCTGTGTCCCTGGTGTGGTCCTTAGATAGGGTAGCTTAATTATTGTATTATCTAATACTGGAGTGTGAAAACGCCCACCTAAACAAATATTTTTTTAAAACTAGGCATATTCTAGTATTTTATGCTTGATGCTATACATCCAATGTTACAGAGAAGAAATAAAGTTTTCCTTTCCATGCTATTAATAATTTTGTTTTTTCCTTGAATAGGGTGTCATTTTCGGCTTTCAACTTAAAAAGGGTATCAGTTTTTGCTTTCTTAGTCCTTAAATAGGCTTAGGGTTCACGAACCTTCGCGGCACACCCCTATCCAAAATTCGCGGGAGTACACCCCCCAGGCCTGCAACCCCTCTTTCACAGACAAAGGGCTGCATATGTTTAGGCTCAGAAGTCTGTAAGATTTGTTCATCTGGAGCATTCAAGTTATTGTTATTGCTATCAAGAAGAGAAATTGTTTTGGAGTCCGAACAGTACAGCATAAAAAAGGCCCTATGTGACTTCTGATCTAATGTAAATTTCCCCCTTTGATTTACTACCATACACAAGGAAAACTGCAAGGAGAATTTAACAGTTAATCAGGCTGCCACTACCTCATTTTTCTCCTTCCCCAGGGGGGGATCCCTTGTGGAACTGGTGGGGATGTACATCATCATCTCATTCAGGGGCGTAATAGAGTTTTGTAACGCTTAAGGGTGTTAAGGATAAAATTAATAACCAGTATCTTTACTCAAGTAGTTTTTGCTTAGCCTGAGCTTTGTATGAAGAAACAAAGAAAGCACAAGAAAAAAAAAGAGAAAAAAGAGAAAGAAAAAAGCAATCATTGACCACATCTTTACCTCAGTTGTAAGTTACTAAAGATCATTAGACTGTACGTTTAAAAATGGGATCTTTTGGGGGTAAATATTTAAAGAACAAGCCATGCCCAGATTGCTCTCATTTAGGTGCTTAACTACAATTATATGACAAGCATCCCCAACTCATTTCACAAGGACATGCCCCATCACAACCCCAGCCCCAAGGTATCCCTAGGCTACCAGGTGAACCAGTCTACCCAATGCTACCAGGCTACCCCTGGGACAACATTTAGTTTGCAGTAGCATAAGGGAGGGCTGCAAAGATCTCATAAGGCTTAAATAAACTAATCTGAAAAGATAACAAAATTCATTCTATGTTTTGCTCCACATATTCATCAAATTTAAGCACCACCAATAGAAATAAAAATAAAACAACATTATTAAGAGACTGTGTAAACTCCAGAAAGATTACTGAAAATGACCATACCATGCTAGCTTGAATTCCAAACTTCTCAAACTTTTTGAAATATTCTGCTCTTGACTTGGAACTGTTATTAGTAACAAAGAAAACCTGTTTTCCCTAGAGGTAGAATGAAATTCAGAAGAAAAACTTTATGAAGGTATATCAAACAAAAACATCATAAGTTTTTTGAATCCTATCCATTCCTAGGCCTGTTCCGCACATGGAATAGCAGTTGAAATAAGCAGAGCAGTACTACTCTGAAGAAAAATGGAGGACACAAGACACAATCATACAAGAAGAAACTTTCATTGGAATTGATAAATGAGGCCATGTTAAAGACAAATTCCAACAAGTGACATGAGCTTGAAACAGCAACATTGGACAGCAGAAATGGCGGCAAATGATACAAAGATGGGCTGAATCTACGACAGCCACAGAGAAAAGTGCAATTAAAAATAATAACATATCAAAAAGTGACATGGCTTCCTCTTCAATATGTGAAATGACAGGTTTTGAAAGACAAGGGCCATACGTTACCCCCTTCCCCCCAGGAGGGCCTCATAAATCCCCACTATCATATCCATGGAGCAACCTCACCCCAGACCCCTTCGAATCTCCAACCTTCCGCCTCTCCAGCTCTTATTAGTGCATGCTCTATAGAGTACCGAAGTGTGACGTCATAAAAAATGAAATTTGTGAAATTATGGGATTTGTTAAGCTATTCTGAAAGAACAACGTCCAAGACGCCTACTCGCCAAAAATTAGCAATTTGGGGCAAATTGTCTCTGAGATATTAGCCCAGTTATGCTCCGATGACTCCATACAAATCCTTCTAAATCTTACCTGGTTCCTAATCTTATGAACCAAGCCAAATTTAGAAGGATTTGTATGGAATCGTCACAGCATAACTGGGCTAATATCTCAGAGACAATTTGCCCCGAATTGCTAATTTTTGGCGAGTAGACGTCTTGGACGTTGTTCTTTCAGAATAGCTTGACAAATCCCATAATTTCACAAATTTCATTTTTATGACGTCATCACTTCGGTACTCTATGGGGGCCATTCCTAACCATTCCATTTTGCATCCACTTCCCCCCCCTCCCCCCCTCAGCCGATCAGGGTCAATACCAAGAGAGAAACTTCTTTTCTGAAGAATTTTTAACCAAAATGTTAATTTCTAAGGGTGAAAATACCGAGAAAAAATTTCTGAAGGAATAAGGGAAGTGTTACATATTTTTATGGTGGAATGGTGAATACAAAATTCTAGCTTCTTAAGAAGAGTGCTGTGAAACCTCTTCTCTGAATGGACAATTAACATTGTCGCATTTTAAGAGAGGTATGTAACAAAAATAATGAGGGCTTCTAATAATAAATGTTGATTTATAAAAGGCGCATATCCCAGGAAAAATGTTCTGAAACGGTCCGGGCCAAAAACACCTCACCATTAGGGCGATTCCATTAAATTCTTTGTTATAAATACTCTTAGTCTAATTATTACCAATTTTCGAAGTTCTTGCAACACTTCGACTGCTCCGTCCAGAGGGCCGGCTTCGTTCCAAAGTACCCCTAAAGTATTTATGAAATAATTAAGACAAAAAATGTTATTATTAGCTTTGAAATCTTACACCTCATTATCTACGAAGTTGCTTTGTTCACTGACCATCGCAATCAAAAATAAAAGCATCCATAGAAGCGACAAAATCGCTTGCCTCTTTGCCTTCTAACAGACGACAAGACTTTTCCGCCATTGTGTTTGGAAAACTAATAGATAACCGTATATAAAGAACGTAGCTGTATAACAGAAAAACCGCTTTTTTCTGCAGGCTCACTAACCTCCTCGGCACCATGTTTCACAAGGAGTCACGCGGATGTAGTTGCACGATCAATCCCAGTCGTTCAAGATGGCGGGAGGGGAACGACTTAGTTGGAGAAAAAAAATATCGAAACGATTAGAAGCAAGAGATCGTCTGGAGTGGCACTGCTTTAAAGACGTCATAAGGGAACGTAAGTCAAAGCTCAAGTGCTACTGTCCTCGTTAGAATATGATAAACCAAGCAAATTTAAGCTGACTGTCTGTTCGCACAATTTTCGGTCATGCTGAAGCTATATCATTTAAACTTAAACAGATTTGTTTCCGGAACTTTTCATCAAAGATTTAAGTTGAGGTTAACAGGATTCAAAAATGCTATATGCATTATATGACTCATTTGGAGTAAAGAGGGTGGAATCTAGTCATTTGAGACTTTCCTTGAACAGATCGAATACTTTTAATAAAAAGCTTTTGCACTTGTCAATGCAAGAAAGATGATATCGTGCCAACTCTTGGTGAAATCCGGTTCGAACTCCAAAAATTTCCTGTTGCTGCAACATTTTGGTCACTTTTACCGGAAAATTAAGATAGAAAAGAGCAGGTCAAGCCTTGGCTAAAATTTAAAAGTGAAAGATTCTGATCGAAAAATATTAACGAAACTTGAATGATGGCACGGAGACTTCTTGGAAACCAAAACAAAATTATGTTAAGCTTAATTACAACGCTGTCAAGATTGAAAATTTTGCTTAGTATTTTATATATGGGAGAAATGGAAAAATGGATAATTTTCAAAGAAATAATTATATCGTTGAATTTATTTCTTGTATATACATTTTTTATAGAATCCCTTTATGTTTTAATAACATAACTTACAGCATGCAGGCTCTTCTTGTATAGCTGGTTCATGGATGATGACAAGCTATTTCATTGCAAAGCATATGATACACATTAACCTTGTATTGTAATGAAACATGGCCTAACCATTTTCATTGTTGTTAGGAAATTCTATCTAAAAATGCTGTGTAAAACATTGTTATTATTCCAACTTAGCTGTTCCCTTTAATCTCCTGGCCCCGGTTGTTCAAAAATTGGATAGCGCCATCCACCCGATAAGTAGTACAAAGGCCAATTGCGTTATCCACAGGATAGTGATTTATCCAGCAGATAGCGCTATCCACCTTTTGAACAACCGAGGCCTGGTTTATTTTGTACAGTGAACCATATTTCCTCAAATAATAGCCAGGGGTGATTATTATTAATTTTTTTTTTGCACAAAAAGGGGGTGATATTTTGAGGGAGGCGATTATTTCAACTTTTGCTGACTGGAAGTCATGCCCTAAATATTTTGTTTTGTTATCCCAATAAATCAAAAAATGATGGCATCAAGTAAACTGAACATGGAATTTCTAAGTGTTCCAAATTTCGTTCCTTGATTAATTTTCAGTGCGTCAGAGCTTGAATCATCACTGATCAGTTTTGCTGGATCAGATTCCACTTCAACTTGACAAGGAGGGGATAAAAGAAAGAAAAGATGGCAAGTGGGGTGGGGTTGGGTAATTATTCAAGGGAGGCAATCATTTTCAATATTTCCTTCTAGGAGGGGGGTGGGGGATTATTTGAGGGAAGCGATTAATCAAGGGACAGCTATTATTCAAGGAAATAATTATGGTACACAGATTTATGGTATGCTTCCTCTAAAGAAAAGAAAGCGGAAAGATTAGCCAACTTGACTGTGACAATACCAACAGTGTTAAAAAACAAAAGATTAAATAAGGAAATATTTTGCCTCATTCCGCACACCTTTTGTGAGGGTGGCCGTTAGTAGAGCTGTGACTGCTTACAAGATTGTCCTTGACAAGAGCTTCCACTGTAGCAAGTAAGAATCATCGTTTTGATTTAATGCATTTATTTTTTCAACAGACAACAAACTGTTTGAAAGTGCGGATACTTCTAAATCAAGATTAGTTCAACTGGAAATACAGGTTGTTCAGCTTCAACAGGTGAGCATGCTGTTTCTTGTCCAAAACAAAAATTATACACCCTACTGGAAATAAAGTTGTTATAGAGTTTTCCCTGTTCAGGGAGTGCAATGAAATTAGGTTAAGGCTTGCTTGGACAATAATAATCAATATATAATTAAATAAATAAATTATAATTAATAATAATAATTAAATAATTATTATAAATAAAAAATATTTATGCAAAAATCATCATTATTGTGCCACAGTGATTGGTCATGAGACCTGTGGGCAGGAACAAAAAATCCAACATTGATGTGGGGGTGGGCTAGTGGGGGCTCTGTTTGTTATGGTATGTTGTAAAAAACACCCATTTGTATGGAAATGTCTTAACAATTTTGTTGCTGATTATGGAACTTTTTCAACATAGTGAAAAGTTTGGACCCGAATGGATCATTCATCTGTTTAAAATTTGCTGCACTTTTTCAAAAACACTTGAACTCTGAGGTTCAAAAGCCAACTAACATTTGCATCCTTTGCTACCGTCAATCATTTTAGCGGACCTCTTAGGAAACAGACGTTTACTTCAACAAGTTCGAAAGGTCATAGATTGTGAATTGTGATTGTTGGATTTCAATTCATTTTGTGTGTTTCTGTGTTTCAAGATTCGTTTCTTTTAATCATAATTATGGTTGACGTCAGCAAAAATGCAAGCTGGCTGTTTAAAGTTCAGAATTTACATGTTATTGAAAAGTTTTGTTTACTATGTAGGAAAAACTTGAGCTTCAGGGACGTGTTCAAGAATTAAGGTACTACCCGATAAAATAATGAATAAATACAAGTAAGCTACTAAGATCATTTTATATGATGACCAATCAATCTGGTCAATGTGTTGCAATATTATTAATCGTAAAATAATCGTCACTTCACTTTCCTGTGCTCCCTTCTTATCCTTTTCATTTACACTCAATTCTTTTGTCCTTTTTTTAGTTTAACAGGGGTTGGTGCTGGGGGTGGGGGTGGATCAGAAAAAATAGCCTCTGTTGCTTTTAATTTACACTCAATTCTTTTGTCCTTTTTTTAGTTTAACAGGGGGTGGTGCCGGGGGTGGAGCTGGATCAGAAAAAATAGCTGTGTTGGAACAGAAGCTCTTCAAGTTACAAGAGGAAGTGACTGAGCTTCATAGACAAAGAGGAGAGGTATGGTATGGCAGTGTTCGCACTATCTGCGTAGGCACAATACCTAAGTCCATGCTGGAGTACAGTACTCTATGGGCACCAATGTGAGCACATCCTTTTTTCAAGTGCCCATGCTAGAATTCAGGCAAGGTCACGAGCACAAAAGTGGGCACTGGGTCTTTGTGTGGACTTGGTTTTGGTAGCTCTGGGGCAACCCACTGCTTTACACTTGCTCTAAGCTTATGTTTCAAAATGGCATTTAACAGGGTGAAACAGAGTAACTACAGAGTTACTCACATCAGTTACTCAAGGTGTGAACAGAAGAGTGACTATTTTGTGCTGGTATCCAGGACAGATATGGTATAGAAGTTCATCCAATCTATGATCGCTACACACTGGGACAACCTTGATAATGATTTGATAATTTGTTTCTAGGTATGATAATGTATACTATAAACAAGGAAAAATAACAATTATTTAAACAAAGGATAAGAATGAACCACAACTTATTAACCTACAAGTATCTCTAACTGCTTGCCAAAAGACATATATGTACTTGCACAGGTAATATTATGTATTGGCAGTTAGTTCAAGCCCTGGTATTTACTTTGTCGTGTTAATATTGTTTTTGTTTTGATTTAGAATGCACAAAAGTTGTTGGACGTCAACAATGCTTTACGACAAAAGGAACAAGAACTTCAAACCAAGGAAGGGCAGTAAGTGTACTTTATGTTTTGACACAAACAAGTGTGTCTGGTTACTGGATGACTGATTGTCTCCTTCATCCTTTTTTGTTGTTTGAATTGAAGAGGATGTAGAAGAACCCACGTCACTGTTCGAAAAGAGAATGGGGCATTTCGCCAGTTGCGTAGTCTCCCTTGCACACATTATTCAAATCATGGACTGTGTGGGTTAAAGCCCACGGGGATACTCCCTATATAACAACCTTTACGGGGAGGCTTCGCCCCAAAGGGGTACTTTTTTCAAGCTATAGGTACATGTATATGAAAGGGTAGGAATTTCACTAGTTGAAGTATTTCATTGAAAGGCTAGGGAAATCTGTCATTTCGGTCCGTAAAAAGGCCCAAAATAGCATCCCAGCAGACGTCCTTTGGGGGAGAAATGAATGCGTGATGAACAAACCCCAAAGGATGTCAGCGGGGAGGCTAGGCCCAAAAGGGCTTATAGATGCATTTTATGGCTGCAAAAAAGTTGAGAAAACGTTCTGGTTTTGTGGTTTATTCATATTTTAAAAACATGCATTAATTTTATAGCAGTTAAAAGGGATTCAAAGTTCTAACCTAGACTAGGTATGTGAAAGGGGTCCCATTTTGAAAGGGATATTGGTATATAAAAGAGTAAGCTTTTAAGGTGTGGGACCTCAAAGGTAGAGCCTCCCTGTATAAAACTTTTTTGAGTACCCCTTCCCCCAGGGTTATGGTAAGCTCATGAATGGACTGATAGTGGCTGCCATGAGAACCTTCATATGCTAATGTCCAAGCTTACTGAAACAGCAAGGAGCCCAAAAGTGTGACCTCCTTCAGTTAATTCATATTCTTTCATGCAGACATTAACCAATCAGAAGTCGATGACAGTTTCCAGGTGGCTTCTGATTGGATAAATCTGCACAAAAGAATGTGAATAGACCAAAAGCGGTCACACTTTTAGGCTCCTTACGGTAACATGCAAATGGGTGTAATTTTAAGAGGATACATCTGCTGTCCTCTCATCCACAATAATTATTTCATTCATTCATTCAATCATTCATTCTTGTTGCTCACTTTGTACTGTAGTCTTTTATTTGTTTTTTTTTTTACAAAACAGCTGTTTGTTAAATGTGAGTTCTTTAAAAGCCATTTCAACTTTAAAACACAACATTTGTTTTAGGCAATGCTAGGTTAGATTTTATTGAAGTTAGTCATCCTTTCACGGGTTTATAGCAAACCAGTTCAATGACCTGCCCCCAGTTGGCTTGTTAGCTCAGTTGGTAGAGCACTGCACCAGTATCGCAGAGGTCAAGGGTTTGAATCCCGTACAAGCCTGAATTTTTGTCAGGCTTTCTTTTTGCAACTTTTGCAGTTGCATCTATAACTGTGATGATCTACTTTCATATAATTAGATTTTATTAATGAATTGATGATATTAGTATTTAATTTGATTGTTATTCTGTGTATAGATTTGAAGATTTAACCATCAATAAACAGGACTTGGATAAAGAATGTACACGTCTACAGCAAACCATTATTGAATTAGATGCTACTTGTCAGGTACTGTAAATCAGGATTGCTGGTAAAAGGGCAGGTAATAACAGCGCTCCTACTCCACCTCGCAGCGGGCTGAGCTGATTCCTTAGATCTGCTCCTGTTGCTAAGGATTGTAAATTGTAAATTGTAAATATCTTATTATCCACTCCCCACAGGGCTTTTCAGGGATAATTTACAACACTGATTGGGGGACTTTGCCAGACTGCTTAAGGTGCAGTTTACAAGTACTGAAGGAATGAGTGATGATGCCCCCATATACATGAGTGTGAAAGTGAGATAGACCACTACACCGGGCACTACATGC
>OZ037783.1:28975125-28977625 GCA_964035525.1 Porites cylindrica
CCAGTCTTGTTTGAATAACCAAATGTCCTTTTAATCAAGCCCAACACCTTGTTAGCTTTAGCACAAATTGAGTTAATGTGATAATCCCATGATAAAGACGACTCCAACCAAACTCCCAGGTGTTTGTGGTGGTCCACTTCCGGTAGTAAGATGTTATTCAACGAATATTGACATCTTATTGGATCATTCTTCCGTGTAATGTGTAGGACTTCGCACTTCTCGGTCTTAAGAGTAACAAGCCAACTCTTGCACCATTCAGAGGCAGATGTCAAATCCTCTTGAAGTAGATCGCAATCCGATCTATTTTCTATGTGTCGATGAAGGACAGTACTTATACTTTGTTGAAGTCTTGAAATTAGTGAATACAGTTGAAACTCTTGTAATGGGCACCTTTACAAGATGGACAACTTGGAAAAACAGAAACCTAGAGTAGGTGTTGGTCCCTACCTTTCTTTACTCCCTTTAATATTTTTATTACTGTGAAACTGTGAAAGGTTTGAACCCAGGAGTCATTTCAAAAGGTTGAGTTTGATCGTCCGGGTGAACGTAGTCCTGAATAGGACTGTTGTTGACAGTGTCTGACGTTTCGACAACCTGTGCGGTAGTCATCTTCAGAGTCAAAGTGAGTTGTATCACGTCAGTTGATGGTATTATGCTCGGGCTATTGATCTGATTGGTCAATTATGTCGCGATGTTATTGGTCGTCTGTCAGTTAAGCCGTGATGTTATTGGCTATGAAGACTCGTAATCAGTGATTGGTGCGTTTCGATCCGTCTATTGTCGCAGTTAAACAGTCATCTATTGTTAGTCAAATTGTTAGTTCTCCAGTTGTTGTAGTCCAATTGTTAGTTCTCCAGTTCTCCAGTTCTTCCAGTTGATGGACAATAATCTTAGTGCCCATCATAAAGGTATCCATCTTAAAGAGAGTTGACTGTATTTAAATTCATTCTCCCGTTTTTTTTTTCCTTCATAGATAACAAGATGGATGGCTGAAAAGGCTAAAGCCGCAAATGAAATAAATGCTCAAAATGAAATGCAGTTAAGGTGATTGTAATTTTTTTTAAGATTATCATGCAATGCTCATCAAAATTTCATTAAAATTTGAAGAAGACAGTGTGTCTAAGTACATGTTGAGAACTGAACCTTTTTTAGTTGCAACAATGTTTTAAAGAATCTTTCATCAATTCTTTAAACCCCATTTACACACACTAAACAAATCGGCACGGCACACCAAATTTTTGGCACCGTGCCTCATTTACCCGTGCCGAGACTACCGACTACCTCCGGGAGGTAGTCTCGGCATTGGTGCCACATTACATGTGGGACCGATACGTTTACACGTCGAAAAATTGGGAGTGCCATGCCTTAAAATCGTCAGCACGGTGCCAAAAATTTGGCGTGCAGTGCCGATTTTTTAAGCGCGTGTAAATGGGGTTTTAGTTACCTCAATTCAGAGGGGAAATTATATTGTTTGCTTATCAGTGGAAAGCACCCTGAATGAAGAGAATGATCAGTCCTTATAGCTGTTATATACCTGCCAAGTTTTTCTGAGTCAGATGCGTGTACATGTATTTTCATCTTGCCATGACTGGTATTTCAAAAAATGTTCCAAAAAGATTTCTGCTATTTGCCGAAAATGTCTGCAGATGTTCTGACTACCTTTGAGCACTTCTGAAGCTATTTAAAAGGCAACAATTTTAGTGTGTTGTGATACTGTTAGTAGACACAAAGTCAACGTTTGGCACCTTTTTGGAATATTTGGGGGAAAATTGAATTGAATTTTTGTTATTACAATAACATGTAATCATGGGTTAAAAAACAATTCATCCAGATTTGTGAGTAAGGCATGAGAAATTGTCTTACTTCCTCAGGAGTAAGACTTGCTCATATAATGTGTAAGAGTTGGCAGGTGTATAGTTATGATTTGCAATTTGTGCATTTAGGACTCAAATCTGCCACCTCTGCCATGGATTGATGGTATATGAGCTTGCTTTAGCAGCAAGACTCTAAAAATGCAAGTTACCTGTAGCGTTCTTTTTTTTTACGTGTGCGCCAAAAGGTGGGTCATGGTCCCAGACATAACTTCCAAGTGGAGACCGTGGAAACTGGTTGGGTGTTGTAAACTCTCGTTGTATGCAAATGAGTCTTGTGATGGGCATGCCATTTTTATTTTCGGCAATGACTGAAATGATGCTCTATCTTCATCACATTTTTGCTTCTTGGCAATGATGTAATTTCTCTCAAATCGAGGCCTTTGATTTTCGTTTATTTATTTACATGTACTCAATCCATTCAGAAACAATAGTCGAACACGACATAAAAAGCAAATATCTTGAAGAATACTCGACCATCAATAAAGTAGGAAGTTTAATTAATAGTGAAAAACTTTTAGCAAGGAAAATCCTGTTTTGTGTAGAATTAATCGCCTCCTCATTTCTTATCAGCTAATCTCTTAGCAAGCTCAACTGAATGCTTTTAAGAGTGTTCTTGTTTAGTTTTA
>OZ037783.1:28982625-29017625 GCA_964035525.1 Porites cylindrica
GTAATTGTCTTATTTGCCTGCGTGCGCTATTTAGTTGTGTTACCTTTCCATGCGTATCTTAAGCGGAATAGTGACATTAAAGTAAATGCGTGAGTCAAAATTAAACTTTTATCTTTTAGGAAAAGCTTATTTTAGCAGCATCCCATGAAGGAGCCTGTAGAGTCTGGACATTTGCAGATCAGAGACTTCGGGTAGGTGTAGGTGCAGCTGTGGCTTGTGCAACCCTAAAAATTCTGTAAATTTCTGCTCTTGAAAGTGCACCTAAATATAAGAACTAGCCAAACTAGAAAGATCTCTGTATCTCAGTGATTTCCCAGCTAGCAGAGGTCTTTCACAGCAAGAGAAAAATGATAGGGAAGAGGGAGACCTCTGCCGGCCCTTGATGCATTTTCTATCATGCATGAACTGGCATTTCCTTAACAACTAGTAGCGATTAAGTGACATGCAACACAGTTTACAGAACCAGTCTGCGTGATAACAACTGTGGACTCAGAAATTTCCAGCTTGCAGTCTCAACAGGGCTAGCACATTCCAAATAAGCCAAATCGGTTTTGAAAACCAGTGAATGTGGTAGGTGGCTACATGAAGAACGCATCTTGGCCAGCAGAGGTCTCTCTCTTTCCTCTCCTTCTTCTCTTGGTGTGAGAGACCTTTGCTAGCAGCAAACATGAGATGTTCTTGAACAGAAGTGTCACTGTACGAGTCTTGTATTTCATTCAGTAGCAGTCCACTTTGATAACTTGATACCATAGTTAATGTAGGAGTCTAGATATCAAAGACAGCAAAAATCGGAGATAAAAACAACGGTTTTGCAGTTTATTTTGGGAGCTTCCTTATGATGCAAAATACTTTTCTGTTGCTGACAAGTTGTTAGGGAATAAAATAATCCGACTTTTTTGTCGATCAGTAAGATCAAAATGATAGGAATGCTACTACTAAGCATTGTGCACCATCAAGTCCACAAAAACACATAACAGTGGAGTCTGACAGGCTTGATAACAATCCACTCTATTAACGATATTGATACTTACATGTAGCTTGTTTACCAATCAAAACTATTAAACTTATTTAATTTTCTCTAATTTATTAATTTTATCACAGCACACACTTACAGGACATTCTCAAAAAGTGATGACAGCAAAATTTTTTGGAGCAGCAACGAAAGTGGTCTCTGGAGGTCATGATAGAACATTAAAAATCTGGGATCTAAGGAGCAGGCAGTGTAAGTCTATTGTAACCAGTACTAACAGAGAATATGCTGAAAATTTCAGCTGTTAGAAAAGTTTGGGTTTTTTTTAAAACAGCTTTCAAGCTTACAGTCAATAAGACAACTGTAATTATTATTATTATTATTACAAGCCTTTCACCACATAATGCAGGAAATGTTACTGAGTATCCAGTCACACTCTGTGGCCTAGGATACTCCGTGCCATCATTCCGTCCTTTTAAGTGTCCAGCACTTTTCACAGAATCCTTCCTGACATCATCATCATCATCATCATCATATGATGATGATGATGATGATGATGATGATGATGATGATGATAACGATGGCGACAAAGAAGAAAAAAACAGCGAGGGGATGGGGGTAGGGTGAAAACTGAACAGAAACTGGAATATGCTCCGGTAGTGTGGTGGACCTCCTTGGCTCGTGTGTTCCTTGGATGCCTAACTGTTTATGACAACCCTGATGTCCAGATTGGTTATTCAACAGAATATTTTTATTTCCTATTGTAGGCACAAGGACAATATTTGCTGGATCAAGTTGTAATGATATTGTAATCAATGAAGGGATTGGGTAAGGAGTGAATGAAGAACTATTTATAGCAATATTGCAGCCCAGTCAAAATGAGCTGGCCGCCAGTTTAAGAATATTAAATAAAAACCAAACAAGTTTTTAAATGCCTTTGCTGCCTGCTACTCGGGTTATCCTGTCTACTACTGCAAAACATTTTGATGGGGCTGAATTTGAAAACAACATTAATTAAAAGTATAATTATAACTTGTGGAGTAATTTCAGCACCATAATTGTCAATGAATGACTCAATTCATTTGCACATCATTTTGTTGTATAATTTATTTCCTTTTCAAGTCTTATTTTTATGTATTCTGAAAGTGCGGATGATTCAAATAAGAACAAGTTACTACTGTAGTTGTAATAGAAAACTTTTATCCATATTCAGATCACAGGTGGCCAGTGGTCATTTAGACAAGACTGTAAGATTTTGGGATATAAGGTGAGAATATGTTAGGCATATACTTAGGGAAGTCGAGGATAACTTGATAGACAATGACCTTCTGAGTATGTGAGCAGTCCCAAGGAGGACAATGGGGAAGGGGGAGAGGGGAGAAGGTTCTCTCCTCACTCCCTCCCTCATCATTTTCTTTTTTGCCCTCGGTTCTGCTTTCGCGCTGCTCAATCTCTTACTTTACGAACAACAAATAAAAAAACCGTCAGCTACGCAGGCTATAATTGAAACGGAAAATGAGCTACATACAAATAAATGTTCTTTAACCGAATAATAACTACCCTGGGTGCCAGAGACTTTTCTAGCGCGGTTTCCGGTTTCTGTCAAGCCGCTCTTGGCTTCGGCCTTCGGCCAACACCGAAAACTTCCGCCGCACGCGAGAAAAACCTCTGGTACCCAGGGTCAATAATAACCTGTGTATAAATGCAAATACAAATAAAGGTACATCGAGGAAATAAACTAAAAGAAATCAAAATTACACACCGGGCGATGAAGATATATCCAACATTGATAAAGGATACATAACTAAGCGCTGAATGACAATAGACCACTTCTGAGTTCCAAAAACCCTCACTTTCAAAATGAGGCCAAGCGCACAACCTTTCTTGTGGAAAGGAGTTTTATTTGGCCGGAATGAAAAATCATTTCCATATCAAAGGCTGAGGCCTTGACCTCGTCTTGATACAGAGGCCCCGGGGGAACTCTGAAATGGCCTGGTACGAGCGTTAAACTTGAAAGTGGGGGCAAGGGCCTGGAACTAACATAACTGCTGGCCCTAAATCAGTTGGCCTGCCACACAGGCGTTTTTAGGGAGTCGTATTTCCTCCCTCCCCACCCCTTTAAAAACGCCTGGGTAGGAGGCTTTTATTTTTATTTTTTTTCCTTTTTCCTTTAGAACTGAAAATCAGTCACCCGTTGGAGAAATAACTCTTCAGGGAAAAATAACGTCGCTAGATTTAACTCTTGGTAAGTGACAGTGTTGGACTAAACGAAGTGCCAATGAATCGGCATTAATTTTATTCAGGAAAAGTACCACCGAAATGTTTCATTTGAATGATCTTCGGAGGAAAACTGAAATGAAGGAAAAGGGTGGCTCTATAGGCTCTAATAGATACTAGCCTCGTTCCCAGGGTTCTCTCCTACAACGAGTTGGTGAGAACCCTGGGTGGAGGTTGCAGCTGTACCACAGTTAACTCACGCAGGACTGCTTCTGTAACAGGGTTTATTCCAGAGTGCGGGTTTGCGGGATTTCCGCGGTTCAAAAAAATAATGCCGCGAGAAATCCATGTTAGTGCGTTAAACGGGCCGCTGAGCCAGTAATCTGAAGTAAAGATCAGTAAATACCGTACATAGACATTACTTGAGAAATCAGGGTTTAAGTGTTATGACATCTTTTCCGCTGTGACTTAGAGATCATTAAAAGAAAAAGTAAAATTAATTTGAAATCAAGTGGAACAGAACTTTTGAAATATCTTGGGTCCCATTTTCTCCGTTCTTGAAAAAGGGCCCTTCTGCAATCTCACACGGGGGATCCATATCTATGTGGCCCTCTTAGACCAATTCCTGGAATACATCCTAGTCAATTCGCCACTTAAGAAACGAGACGGAGACTGGGTCGAGCTATTGGCCAATAGCTGACCGGCCTATCCCCAGTAACGATCTCAGAAACAATAGACCTTTTGCATTAGTTGAGCACGTGATCAACTTTCGGTAAAAACGAAAACAGTTCGCTTTTGAAATATTTTGTTAGCACGAGCTGAAAGAGCATATTCAAATTACATAAGTAACCTGTAATTTTCAAAAGCGAACTGTTTTCGAGTCTACCGACAGTTGAGCACGTGATCAACTAGTGAAAAAGGCCTGTTGAGGAACACAACTCGGCTCCAATCACATTCTCGTTTCAAAAGTGGCGAGTTCCTAGAATAAAACCCCCTAAATCTCGGAATTTTTTGTTGCTTTGTTAGATTTGAACTACATGTTAGCAAGTGCGCGAGATGACACCGTTAAATTGCTTGATTTGCGAATGAATCAAGTTATATCGACGTGTTCGTAAGTACTTCGAAATACTATTTTATAAAGTACTTTTAGTGCAGCTTCCATTTGTCATAATTATTTTGAGACTTTTTACTGTCATATTGTGATTAGTAATAATCCCAGTATTTTCAAATGTACTAATTAACGTCTCTCTCTTAATTTGATCTCATTTTTTTCTAAACCAGCTATAACAGGTATACCGTTCGTTCTCGTTTTTGTTCCACTGCGAAATATTGAAATAAGAATAAGGCATTATTTCAGTCGAAAAATAAGGCTCATCTCCGGTGTAATATTATACACTTAATGTCAGATCCCAAGGGAAACAGTTAGTTTTGTTTTCCCGAGAGTCCTGATGTTTCCCGAGACGAAGTCGAGGGAAACATCAGGACTCGAGGGAAAACAAAACTAACTGGTTTCCCGAGGGATCTGACATTAAGTGTTTTGTTATATTTCTAGACTTTCACTTCAACAGCAACAAAAGAATAACCGGAGCGAACGAAAACGAACCAAAACAGTCGACTCGGTACTTATAACAACACAAATTTATTTCTCAAAACCACTGAATGAATGATTTACAAATAAAAGTACTTTCCTTATATCATCTGCATCTTTTTCCTCCACTAGCTGCTGTTTTTCTTCTGGGAACTTCTGGGATAACTATAAAAATCGTTGCTTTTTAGCTTGAGGCTTCGTGATTGTGTTGTTGTGTTCATTCACGAAAAAGAAAACCGGCAGGACCTGGCGGTGTTTTTCCCGCCTTCTGTCACGCCACTTTCCACCATGCTTTGATCACGTGCTGCAATGTATCCCGAGCGGGATACATTGTTTAATGTATCACGATCGGGATACATTTGATTTTAGTCAAGGCCACGTGACCAAGAATCAACCAATGGCAGTCCCTGTTTAGTTGAGTGAAATTCTAGGAATATAACAAAATTTATTATTCACACCTGACAGAAAACAAAGAAAACGAAACATCCTTAAACCTACCCCTGTCAATAGTCCATTAAGCAAAGAAAACGAGTTAATTATATTACACCGGGGATACGCCACTTGCACATCTCCCATAATGCTCCTTGTGTGCCCCCCAAAATTTTGCATAACCTTTGTTTTTCATTTCTCCTGGGTATTACAGCCATCCGAAGAGAACTTGAAACCAAAGCTTATGAAAAATTTGGGGGGCAAATAAGGGGCATTATGAGAGATGTGCAAGTGGCGTATGACCCAAAAATAACGGGGACACATGGCCAAGAAGCCTGCAGAACAGGAGGAATAGGCTATTTCCGAGTTCCAAAAACTCTCACTTTCAAAACGAGGCGAAGTGTAAAACCTTTTTTTGTGAAAATGAGTTTAGTTTGCATAAAAATGTAATAATTTTCATATCAAAGGCTTCGCACTTACCCTCGCTTTGAAACAGAGGCTTGGGTAACTCGGAAATGACCTATTTTTCTCTCTTTCATGCAAACAAAGACATGCGCTGGGTGGGCGTGGCTCGCGGCGCACGCGCAGCGAAAAAGGATGCTTTCCGCGTCCAGCGTGTTTCGCACTCCTTGTCTGTCTCGCGCTAGCCTTCGTTGTTCGCATGAAAAAGGTAGAACTGAACTGCAGAGAAGTGGTCGAGTGGCTAACGCGTCGGAGCGGAGATCTTGGGTTAGTGTGCTATTCTTTTTTGGTGTTCCTGTTCAACCTCTGGGCCATACTTTTATATGCAGATGGCCCTCTCTACAACGGCCACCTGTGGGACAGAGGAAAGTGGCCGTTGTAGAGAGGTTGAAACAAGAGTGATAGACTACGAGTAGTAGTCTTTGACTGTAGCCAACTGGTTTGCCTTCTGCTAGTCGAAGTTTTAATTAGGTTATGCATGGTTCAGATTATTCGAGTGGAGGTTCATTTAACTAGCTAGATCAGCTAAGTACATTAGTCTGCGTAGCGAGCGTTTGATTGGGTGGGGGGGGGGGGGGGGAGAGAAGAGAGAAAAGGACAGCCTCTCACTCCCCAGTTTTCCATTTATTCGTTCTAGTTCCAACGTTCTCAACAGACTCTCGCGAAAATCCTTACTACACCGGCTACATTTACATCGCTGTGATAGTATTTTTTGTTTCTATGTTTTGGTTTCCATTTGGTTTTGGAAGTAAAATTGGAACTTAGACTTGGTTGCTAATTTGGTGAATTATTTATTTGTTTTATGGCGCTGAAGTGCCGATGGCTTTAAAGTTGCAATGGATTACACAAGAGCATCTTTCAGGTAACATCATGCGGTATACTTTTGTTGTTTCCTTCCTCTAGGAAAATGCTTGGCTTATGTAGTTAATTGCTAATACATGCAGTGAAAATAATTTTAATTGATTTCTTTTTTATCACTTATCACTTTCAAAATAATAGCGCTATCAACCCTCCATGTGTTCCGTCACGTTTAGAGAGCTGAGGTGTCCCCTGAATGGAGGTTAAACCCGAGTTTCGAGACCCAGAAAAAGTGTCCCTTTCCCCTGAATAGAGGAGTCCTTTCAATAGAGGTAACAGAAGAAAGGTTATGTGAACTTTTTTCCTGGACCAAATCTTGTGTCCCCTGAATGGAGGTGTCCCAAAGGAAAGGTTTCCTTGTATGCTTTAATTAAGTGTTACTTGATTGTTACTTGATCGCTTAAAAACGAAGGAAAGTATCAGCTTTTAATTTAATGATTAATTTTACAAAAGTGGTCTAGGTCGCTTACGATAGCTATTCACTACAGAGTTTAAGTCACAGTTCAAAAGTGGGTTTTGCAATGCTGGTCGTAATACTAACTAGGGCTGGTCGCTTATGAGCGGGATCGCAAGGGGAGCGTCGACTGTATCTGCATCAGACGACTGAGCGTTATCCTCAACAGACTATTTACGTGTAGTCACTGTCAGTTATACTAACCTTAGGGAGCTTGAGCAACAACGACGGCAACAAGAACGCCACGTAAAAAAAGTGAATTCGCGAAACTTTATCGCGCTTATTCCATCTCATTCAATTCCTCAAATATTGGCAAGAGTTGAATTCTAAAAGACTGTGTCGAAGTTCAAGAAAAGAAAAAGAAAGTCGTTGTCTTGTGTTCGCGTCCTTCATCAAACGTGAAACTAGGAAGTTTCACGTCGTAGTGCAGTGACGGCAAAGAAATGTACAAAAAAGCGTGATGCACGTGCAAAGTTGTTGTTTTGCTAATCTAAACCTATTGCTTTTTTGACGTTCTCGTTGCCGTCGCCGACACTGGAAACCGCTCTAATTAAATGTTTATCTTTGCACTATTGTATCTTTTTCAGTCCTGATGGCCAGTATGTGATATGTGGCTCTCACGATGGTAGTATCTTTGTATGGAATGCATCATCGGCAAAGTTGGAAAAGGTGCTGAAAGAACACACGTAAGTGAAACGAACTGTTGTGATGTTTGATCAGCCTATGTATAACTTTTTACATAGCGCACAGGCGATGTGTTGTTGGTAGTTAGCCCACGATAGTGTAGTGGATACGGATTTGGTTTATAAATCAAATGACTTATTTGATTTATAAACCAGTGCGAGTTCAAACCTTTCTAACCCTGTTTTCTTTCTTCTTTTATTTACTACTTTAAGTAGTTAGACTATGGGCCCTTTGCACGAAACGTTCAAATGTACTAATGGCGCGCATGGCCACCCGTAAGGCCTCAATCTCTATGATCTTACGAATAAATAGGGGATTGTGAACAGTCTAGACTTAACCCCCTATGGGAAGTTTTTGTTATTGTGATCGACTGTATGTTTTTGGGATCATTGTATAAAGGTTTAGCAAAGCCTAAAAGCGGAGCTTCCGATTTCAATAATCGAGGAATACGTGATAGTACGCCATGTTGCTTGGAAACACAAAATGCTCTGTGACGTCAACAGTGGATGACGTCAGCTATAAATAAGAAATATATAGGAGCGTTGGCAACTCATATTTCTGCCTCGCTATGCGATCAGCGCGCGACAGATTTATAGACCTGTTTCTGGCTAACTGGCCACCTACCCCTCCCCTAAGTCACAATTTTGCCCCAAGTGAGAGGTAAGTGTTAATGTTCACCTAGGGGAGGGGTAGTTGGTTAGTTACCCAGAAACCTCCATTGATCCTGTTTTTGTGGTATTTTTCTTAATAGTTCATCCGTGGTGGTGTGCGCTTGGCACCCTGATGGCTCCAGTATTATCAGCTGCGACAGAAACAAGAGAGCAATCATCTGGACAAACCGGTATTGAGGTCTTCTCGCAGTCAAAGAACAAAAGCCTGACCCTCCCCACCCTAGCTATTGCTAGTGCCGCGGCTCCTGCGATCGCCAAATGACGTAATACTAGACAAAGTACAACACCAATAATACAGCCCAGTAACCCTTTTAAAGCCCCAATATCCACAAAGAAATTCTCCCAACTGATCTCTATAGATTTTCTTCAAAAATTAGTCAAGAGAATTTGTTAAAATATCAAAGCATTTTCTCCGTGGTTATCCTTTTATTACAGGAAGGAGCTTAAAAGTGTGACGGCTTTTGATTTATTCACATTCTTTCGTCCTGAATTGATCCAATCAGAAGGCAGCTAAAAACTGTCCTCGACTTCTGATTGGTTAATGTCTGCATGAAAGAATGTGAGTTAATTAAAGGAGGTCACACTTTTGGCCTCCTTGCTGTAATTCTTGTAACCTCTCTACTCGATATTGTTTTTATATTGTTTGGAGATAATTGATGTTGGTCACTTTGGGGGCTTATAGGGATAACTAACAAAAAGTAGTTTTGGCAATGTCAACATATGGGAGGGGGATGCCCATATCAGTAGGGATTTGGGAATTGGGATGCCCAAAACGCGTGCATGCCCATATCACTGTAACAGCGCCACTGGCGATGCAAGTAGTAGACTGGGGATGAGTTAGGCGAAATGTAGGATTGGAGTTGGAGGCTTTTTCGAATCAGAGATGTTGAAGCAGCGAACATGCGCGACGTGAAACATCGTACAGTAAAAACCCACGAGTAAGAACCTGGTTTTTAAGAACCAGTTGGGCTAAAATTTGCCAGCTAGACCCCCTCTATTTAAGAACCTGTTTAGCCTAAAATTTGAAACAGTTCCTTATTTTCTAAAATCTTTTTAAAAAAATTCTGCACACTTGGCGAAATAAGATTACAAAGTGTTATTTAACGTTATAATTGTATATGTAAGAGTTTAATTAACTGTTAGAGCTGAGTGTAATTGGACAAGGTATGACAATACATGTATGTTATGTTCGGAAGGACGACGTCAGAATTCATGCGGCCAGTGCTTCAGTTCTTCTTTTTGTGGTCATTTTTACTAAAATACTAATTTGGTAGGCGGATTTTATATAAGGAATAAGCTGAATACCACTAAATACTCTTAGCTACACAATATTTTTTTCTTCAGAAAATAAGAACCTACCTAAGAACCAAGAGAGAATGGTCTCTCTTGTCAAGAACCTAAATAGCCTACATTTGTGCTAATTGCCATGTAAGAACCCAGCTGTTTAGTCTTACCTGGGAAAATGCATGTTCTTACTCGCGGGTTTTTACAGTATTTTCAAGTTGGTAGTTCAGTGGCGAAATTGTTTTCGAAATATTAAAGTAACAAAAATTGAGGTAAGAAGTGCAATTTCAAAAAGTTTATATTAGATAAATATTAGAAATTTACAATTTGCGCAAATGGTAACTCTAGGGTAACTCAGCAGACGTCATCTTTAAAGTTTTCATTGTATATAGAGGGGGACCATGGTCTCTCCGGCAAAATTAAATTTCAAAGAATAAATGATTTCTTTCTATTAAGTTGCTAGCAGGTGGCGTATATTTTGAAGCATTTCGCCGAATTTAAATGTTTCAGAGGTCATAAGCACCCAGTTTTTAATTCGTGAAAACCCTGTGGTGGTTGGAAGCTACTACTGAATGTTATTTTCGGACAATTTGTTAGCCTGAGAAAACAGCCGAAATAGCGACTGAGTAACGAGCACAGAAATTCCAGACTGATGATGCGCCACTTCCAAGATCTGGCTGCCTCCTCCTCAGACTTTTTATTTCGCATGGAGGCGAGCGCGAAACGCGAATGAGTGGTGCCGAGGACCAATGGACTGTGGAAAGGGAGAAAAAAAAATAAGAGAGGCGAAGGTGTCGCCTGTTTCTTCCTTCCCGCCTTCCTTTGTGCGCAAATTTTTATCGAGAGAGAGGCGTCTGCGTACGAGGCAGAAGATCTGAGTACTGCCACGTCATTTTTTCTACGCTCGTTTTTCAGACGTCATTTCGCGGGGAAACCACTGGTAGCGTCGCGAAATGCGGCTGTTTCTTCAGGCTAACAATTTCAATTTTTTTTAATTCTAACAACCTATTTCATAATACCATGTGGCACTGAGTAAATTTTTCGGCACTTCAGTTCTCACTTTGAGCATCGTGTGTTTTGACGGGTACTAATTTTTGCGATTGGAAGACGGATTTTTCTTGCTGGTAATTAATTATTGGGATTTTCAGCAAGTTTCATACAGCTTTTCTGAGCTAAATTGAGGAACGGTGCAAACAGATGTACAGAGGAAAGTGCATCCACGGCACAAAAGACGTTGGGACGATCAAACAAAGAGCGCGTTCTCATACGCTCCATCTTAAGAAAACTAGGAAAATGGTAACTTATTTTCACTATGTTAGCCGATCTTCTCTGCTCGCTACCGGGAGCGTGCAACTCCCATACTCAGCCTATGTAACGGCGTTTTTAAAGATCACGTTATTTTTAGCATTATTTTGGAGCTCTTTTTTTCTTGCGAAAATGCAAGCACCGTTTCATAATTGTGCGTGCGCCTCTATCGTACGAAAATTACAAAAAAGGAGAAGTAAATGCTTTCAATACTACTTTCCAGTCTACGGGTTCTGATCACTGATTTTTAAGACTTATTTGATGTTCAGTATTCACGGGAAATCGATCTAAGAATAAATTGGTCTGTGAAAACGCCCTTGTATGGGCACAAGGGTTGCTCTCTCCTGCTGATGGTCTCCTGTCGCTACCGATTTTAAATCTTTGTTTTAAGTTAATACAATGGCTAACACGCTAGCATTCACGGGGGAGGGGGGTGGGGGGTACCCAGCAAAGTTCTTTATGGGGATGGTTCGCCCAAGGTCCAACCCCCTACCCTTTTATATACCATTTTTGACAGAAAAGGTCACCCTTTTGTATACCTTTTACTGACAAATGGTACCCCTTTCCCATACCTAGTTTAGAACTTTGTATCCCTTTTAACTGCTGCACATGTAATCCCTCTGTAGCCCTTTTAGGTCGGCAGAACAAAATGAAAGATTTCTTTACTCTAAACCTGAAGCCAAAAATGGTTCCCCTTTCAGGCCTACCCTTCCCGTGTAGGCCATTAAAGGGTGTACCCCACCCCTCCAGGGACCATTTCACTTCTGTTATGCACGGTCTAGAACTGGTTTTAGAATTGTCAAGCCAAGCCCATAAAGTTTGTGTTTCCCTTCACCCTCTCTAAAGTTTGTTGGTCTCGGGAATAATAGAAATGGAAATTCTCATGCTTTTTAAATCCCAAAAATGGGGAAACGAACTGATAGGCGTGGCCAGTTAGAAACTCTTTCCTCTCAGTTGGGGGCCGGATGCAAAATAATATTTTTCTTGAAAAACTTCCTAAAATGGCAGCATTTAAGGTTATGTCTTTTTATTTTACTGGCCGCTAGCACTGTTAGTTTAGTAGCTGTGTTGGTGCTGATCTTTCATTCTTAAGAAACAATCATTGAAATTAAATGAGCTGTGACATTCAGTAAAGTTAGAAAATAAGCAAGTTCAAGTGACAGGTGTAAGTAATGTTTCAAATTATTTTCCTTTGTTTGTTCCGTCATCGCATCTATCGCAACACAATTTTCGACCTGGGTTTTTGTCATATTTTCTGTTAATAAAGGTACGGTAGCCAGCGAGCAAGCTCTCAATTTGGGGTAAGAACGAGAAGTCATGCGAGAGCCACACTCAAAAGAAGACGTGACTGTAAGCGGGGTGGGGTCCACTGCTCGCTTGTGCGTTCGCTTACCACAATTGGAGAGCTTGCTCGCAAGCTAGAGGTAGGATGGCTCTAACAAGACATTTTCCCATCATTAACAGTGGTAAATTTCTGTAAAATCTCAGATTCCAGGTAATGGCTTTTGCAGTGTACTTATTATTGTGTTTTAGGAGAAAAACACAGCTTCCAGAGTTTGTAAATACAATTCAGATTGACATTCTGCAGGTGTAGAAAATAAAACTGCTTAAGAAAACATTTGGTTCGCTGGTTCATTCTTATTCAAGTTCAAAGCTTTGCAAGTTCACTTGCTTAGCTACACCAACACCTCCTTTGGGCCCACTACGATATGTATTTGATGGTGAAGGTGGTACCTGCGTAGTTGGCGGTTTTTTTTTTTCTTTTGTGGTTTGTAAAGTAACAGATACAGACGCGAGAAAGCTAAACTGAGGTCAGACAAAATAACGATGGGGGAGGGGGTGAGGGGAGGCAGGCTAGTGAAGATGTAATACAGTCAGCTGAACTCCCTCTAGGACAGTTGGACACCTTTAGGACCAGATAACGAATCCGTCATAGAGAGATGTCTTCTCATCCATGCAACCTTAACTTTAGCGAAGCTTTATATAACAAAGTCCTCGGTATAACAAACAATACTCCCAGCCATAGTAATAGAAAAATATATGGAAATCTACCGGTATTTGGTCAGTCTCAGCTCCCTTGGCCCTTCATTATATCGAGGTTCCACTGTATTACCGTTACAGTATTATCTTTTAGCTATTTCCAACCTTCTTAAAACTCACCTAAACTTGATTAAAATCATAATACTGGCACTCGAGTCATAAAACTTTTATTTTACAAAATGTTTACAACCTTAGATACAAGAAGTATGGAATAAATAAATTCATTTAATATAGACTCTTCAAGGAGCTCAAATAGTTAAGGCAGTCAGAGTAGACAGCAAAATGGGATATGTATTACACGCCACTTCTCATTTTGCACCACACCCCAATCCCTTTTCACCTGCAACAGGCGGATCAATTTAGGTTTCTAAGAAACTGCCCACCTACACCTCCCCTAAGCCAACATTTTGCCCTAAGTGAGAAGTAAGTGTTAATGCTAGCTTAGGGGAGGGGTAGGTGGGCAGTTTCCCATAAACCTAAACTGATCACTACAGGCTATATAGGTTATTCATGCCTCTCTCTTCCACAGGGCCTGAGTCATTGGAGCATAACAGTGCTTATATCTCCCCAAGGCTGATTTTTGGCGAATGGGTTTTTTTTCATCTTGTTCTTTCTGAATATGCCAACCAAATAATTTCACAAATATTTTGAATCTTTGTGATGTCACACTACTCCCCTGAACAATCTTATTGGTTCTATCATAGACTGGATTTAATCAAGTAAATTTGACCAATACAAAAAAATTTAAAACTTTACATTTCAAACTCGAGCCCTCCAGAGAGCCAATTTGCAAAGAAAACAAATCCAATAATGTAGATCAGTTACCAATTATTAAGCCTTATGAGCTGCTGGAATGTACAGTGAAAACGTTTAGCAACTGGACCCAGAATTTTTCCATATTTACAAGTTTTAATAGTAACAGTATTATTATCAGGTCAGAAACTTTCTACTAAAATAATATTACTAATAAATGAAACTTTTCTCTTATAAGAACATATTTAAGTGCTAAAGCTTGGTCCTTGTTCAGAATCCCCACTCGGGGCTGACTCATCTCCTTTGTCGCCATGGTGATGATGATGATGATGACCTCTGTGGCCTTTCTTTTTATGACCGGTGCAGTAAGCATTGTGTGAACATCCATCTTCATCGCTGTCACTCTCAGAAGAAGAGTCTCCAAACATCTTGGGCTTGGAATAAATACAACAACCTGCAAAAACATAACATCAAGTTCTTCAGGTGGATTTCGCATGTCGAACCAGTACAGAAAGGATTGCTCTATGAGGATGATTGAAAATCATAGACTTAAGGTAAATTAAGTCACCCAAATATTTAAGCATATGTTGGACTGTAGTCAAGGCTGTGCTCAAAGAAAACCTGTGCGAAGGCCAGGGTCTAATCCTCTGATCTAGGGTACCTTACATTTATGCTAAGGCTATAATGTCCTTGTTGCACCTCAAAGACAAAAAAAGTGACTTACTAGGGGCCACCAGGCACTACTAGAGCAGTCAGCCATTATTGTGTACCCAAACAAAATACAGTCGAACCTCCCGTAAGCAACCACCCAAAATTCAAAGACTGAGTGGTCGCTTAAGGGAGGTGGTCATTTACAAGAATCGAACCACAGAGAGCCTCTTCTGAGAAGAGGTCCAGGCACATCTTTTTGGAAGATAATTTATTGTATGCAATGTCTAAGTTAGTATATGGGTAGTTCCATGTTGTCACTAAAGTTCTTTGTATATTCTAAGTAACATAGTGCACACAGCGAAAATAGGGATCAGAGAATGTGTCAAGTGGTCGCTTACAAGAGGTTAAAACCAATGGAAAACGATTAACCATCAGGCCCAAAAAGAGGTTGCAGTTGCTTACAGGAGGTGGTCGTCTACTAGAGGCTCCAACTGTAAAGCTTTGACTGGGGAAGTTTTGGTGTTTTGGATAGGTGGTCACTTACGAGAGGAGGTCGCACATGGAGGCTCGACTGTAATAATCACACAAATTAATTAATAAAAACAACATCACTTATTGTTTAAACTTCAGGAACAAAGGAGTGCTTGAGTATAGACACCATCTGGCCATAGCAAACCTGGCCATGTTTTTAGAGGGTTTACTATTGAAAATGACTGGGGGGGCAGTTTATTGGCACACCTATTTTCTTTGTACAAAAGATATGTTGATATTTACATTTTGATATTTTCTTTCCCATAAACTCGTTATCGACAGCACTCTCATCCCATTGCACCTTCTTGTCTAACTTTGGTTTCTTCAATTTCAGCAAAAGCCGCTGTTGCTGCAAATGGAGGAATGAAAAATAATTTTAAAAATGCTTTCACCAATGATGGTATAACTGAGTAACAGGAGAACTCGAAAAGTGGTTTATGTTATCAGGAGTTTCATTAAAAATTGACTTAGTGAGCAGATTTTAACAGCTAGGGTAACCGACTGTTTCAACAAGGGGCCATTAGTCCCCTTCTTCTTGGGCAGTCTAAGGGTGTCATCCTCCGAGCGGAGCCTCTTACTGTCTTCTTGTGTGTTGTGTGAGGAAGGCAAAAGGTAGGCTCTGTCTCATTCGAGTCAAGCTTTTAAGGTCGCCGCAGCCCAAACTTCTACACTAGGCAATCTTGTTCTCTCTCGTCAACCTGGTTGTTCCGAGTGCCACCATCCTTTCATTGACAAACCAATGGTCATAACCGAGCTCACTGTAGCAAGCACACGGCTATTAGGCCTGGGTTCAAAACTATATCCGAGCAACAAGGCATGCATGCTCAACAAAGATCTTACTCAATTCATGCAGAGTCTTTCTCGAAAACACCAAAACAGAGCAAGTGAGAGAGAGACTCTACTGGCAGGGTATGCTACCCTAGAAAATTTTGACATTCCAACAGCTTAAAATGCTATTTCAAGCATTTTGGGGACTAGGGTGCATACATGCCAACTCTCCCAGATACGGCACCAATCTCGGGCTCTCCCATACGGGTCACCATATCTCCCACATAAAATCATCTTTTGAGCTTTTCTGTGCCTTAGTTTGTGATTTAGCCCTTTTAGCTCAAAACTTGAATTTCTGTTATTTGCAGTACGGTTTCAGGGGCATTTCTGCATGTATTTAGTCACTGACATAAAAACGATGATTGTGAATTTGGATAGTATGTGGTCAATTTGTCGGGGGGGGGGGGGGGGGTCCGTTGATATCCCTGAGGGTAGTGAAAAAAAGAAAGTCTTCAGATTTTAGTTCTCCAGAGGTTGGCATCTCTGAGGATTACTACAAAAGAAAGTGTTTTCCATGAAAATGTCGCTTTCTGGATCCCAGTTGTTCAAACGTCGGATACCGCTATCCACCAGATAAATCACTATCCAGCGGATAGCGTAACTGATTTCCGTAATACTTATCCACTGGATAGTGATTTATCCGGTGGATAGCGCTATCCAACGTTTGAACAACCGGGGGCTGATAAATTCTATCCCTTTTGTCCACCTACAAAATCCTACAATGCAAAGTAAATGATGATGGATGATCTTAAAATCATTAAATCACTTGGAGTTGAATCATTATCCAATAACATCATATCCAACAAACAAACTGAACAGCTGTGAATCACGCCAGCTTTTTTCCTAAACCTTCCCACTGGCGAGCGAGCAGTATTCAGCAGTATTCAGCTCAGGGTTGCCCATGAGTTGGAAATTTCAATGAAAAATTTTACATACCGTGGGGCTCTCAGTTACTTCTTCAGTGACTGTTGTAGTACCACTGCCACCTTCAGAACATTCTGCCATTCTTCTTGGCATCAGAAACAATTTATTTCTCCTGGAATCTTGACGATCACTACTTTACACAAACCGCTTCCTCCATTATATTGCAAAGTGAATTGCTTAGTCACCTCGCGATGTGACGATAAAATAGAACCTTGCGGGGGTAGCGAGAGGTTTTCCTCAGAGAGCCTGCATGTCTTAAAACTCATAAAATGAGCCTAAGAAATTAAATTATTACATGTATTATCCTTATTTTTTCTGCGTTCGAAAACTTTAAAATGTTAAAGACATGTTTATCGAACTAACTCTTTAAATCTTAATAGTACAAGCCTGAGAACAGATAAAGGCTGTTCTTGCTGTTACCCCTCCCCAGAAATAAAAACTTTGTTGTTGTTTTCGCGGTGAAATTACCATACACTACGTTTACCATGGAAGACTTATGCGACGTGCTAGGTGACAAAAACAAACAGGACGATTTTTACTCTCTCCTAGGCTGCGATGAACTAGCTACCACAGAACAAATTAATGCAGAATTTCGTCAAAAGGCAAAAGAATGTCATCCTGACAAAAACCCTGGAGATCAAGCCGCTAAAAAGTTATTCGAAAGGTTTGTAAACTACACGTCGGGGGTTTTAACACGACTGTTGTTGGAAGAAAAATGTTGCAGAAGTGTTTTCCGCATGCTTGATATACTTCAATAAGGAGTGTGATGTTTTAATAGCTAACTGTACTGTCGGCTAATTAGTACCTACGATTATGTGAAGTTATTTAGGTTCGATCGTACTAAATTAATTATCGCGAAAACGGGGTAAAGACTTTAAATGTTACGTCATAAAAGCACAACAGTAGGGCTCCAATGTAATGACTGCAGAAAATCTGCAAGGATCATATATACCTGTACGATTGTACATCTTTTTCATTTATTTCAAATTCCAGTGATGAATTGTGTTTGTTTCTTTAAGCCTGATTTCCAGAAAATCTATACCAGACGTCTAGTCGTCTGCGGCGGTCACGCTCTGACGATTCTCGAACCCTTCAGACAAACTTTCCAATTTATTTTAGGGATCGCAAACTTTCCATGTTTGTTTGGCTCGATTTTGGTGCAAAAACAGCGACAAGCACTTGTCTACGACTGACCATGATCTGGAACATGATCGGCGAGCCTTCTTACGCGAACTTAACAAGTCTGAATCATGATTCAGGCCAAGTAATTAGTGGGCGTCGTCGGGGGAGTGATTGTTTACCACTGGATGTCAGATAGAATGCAGTGTTTGTTCCAAAATTATACGATAAGCTTGCTTACAAGTCGCTTCGCTACAAAGTCTATCAAAAAGAAAATCTGTCGTGTCAAGTTTGGAAGGTCGAGTCTCTCCTTTGAAAATATGAAAGAGTTAATAAAATAGATTCCTTGGCAGGGAAGTTTTAGCATGGAGAAAATCATATCTCCAATACAGTTATAAGGGAATATTCGGATTAAAAAAGGCCTCTGACGGGAAAAAGAATATTGAGCAAACTTTTTTACAAAGCTTATACACTGGTAAATCCTTGGTGTAAGCACTAGCCACACTGAGTTAAGCAACAGGATTTTTTTAAAACACACATCCTAGGTAACTCACCTTTTCTTCATATGACATACCCAAAAAACCTGTTACCAGGAAGATATTTTGTTGTAGCATCAGATAACATTATTCAAAGTGCATTAAAGGAGTTTTGACCTCGTGACATGTCATTGCAATGCATAACCTAGTGAGTGATAAGCTTATATAATATTTTTAAGAGAAAAATAAAAATGATATTGCAAGACAACCAATAAAAGAAAACAGAAAAAAAGGTAGAACTAAGGCTTGTTGCAAAGTAAACCTTGTATGTATCTTACTGTATTACTGTTTTCAGATTAAAGCAGGCTCGGAATACCCTTTGTAATGAAGAAAGCAGAAAAAAGTATGATAAATGGCACAAATCTGGAATAGCAGTACCATATGAACAGTGGCTTGAGCTGAGTGGTGCAGTTCACACATCATTACATTGGGCAGCCAAACCAAGGAAGGAGCTCATGTTGGATTGGAAGAAAAGTAAGAAAAAATTGACAGTGTTGTCAGACTGCTTCTGATGTTTGTAACTTGATACCTCACCTTCCTTGTTAAATCTGACTTTCTCTTGCTACTTATGTATTTTTTAGAGCAGAATTTCAATCAGTGGGATTTAAAAGTACTTTCCAAACTAAGACAAGATTGGCCATAATTATGTTACCCTTTCATGCTACATGAAAAAAGGCACATTTATATGCAACTCCAACTCTAAGATCTGTAGAAGAAATCCTATGGTGCTACCATTCAAATGAATTAACCTCTTCAGCAGTACTTTCATGTGATACTATAAAAACTAACTTTTAACTAGATGTGGATGAAATTCTATGGTGTTACCATTCAAATGAAACCTCTTTGGCATTACTTTGCATAGTACTGTCTATTTTGAGGGATTTTAGAAAAAAAAACCTTAAATTTTTTTCTGAATTTTATCTTTGGTTACTTGCTGAAATTCTCAGTAAATTCAAAGTCATTTTAAATGTGATTTTCAGGTAAAGAAAAAAATCTGAATGAATGTTTAAATGAAGAAGAAAATGCAAAACATCGCCGTCTTCAGTCTCCATGTGTTTCCGTTCAACATTGTGCCAGGCCCCCGAGGAGGTGTGGGTGGAGCTCGATGCGGAGTACACACATCAGCAAGTTTAGGAAATATGAGATTTGAAAAGGAAATTGGCTCCAGAGGAAACCTTTAAGCTCACACCGTTGAGAACTGTTGGTCCTTGTCCTAACAACTGTACACCATCGCTGTGGCTTAAGTGTATTGCCAGACAATGGCACAATATTGGCAGGATAGATAAACATTTATTTTGTTTCCTTTTTGTTCGCCTAACAACTGCTTTCTTGCAGTAGCATATTAGACTTTCTCAAAGTCGTTCGCTTGGTTTTCTGGTGTTGCCAGAAAAAGCCATTATTAGCTTGAGCAGGCAGTTGACAGTATCAACAAGCTGCCAACTATAATTCAACTTAACACCAATCAACAAATATATTTTTTTGTACATATTATTTTGATAATCAGATTGTACAGATGCATATATTGCCACAATTATAATAAACTACATTTACCCACTTGTTTTATACTGAACTAACCTGCAAAAACCTACTGTGACTCTAATTTTCATATGTTTTAAGATACCGGTATCTTATCTTACTGGCTTTCATTACTTTTAGGGGAACCTCTCTCTAAAGAGGAAAAGAAGTAAGCGTGCGAGCAAAATGAAGAGTTGAACACAACAAAACAATAATGTCGTACGTTTGACAACAAAGAACGAGTAAAGTGCAATTTATACTGGTCATTTCTGAAAACATCTTTTAGCCACGAACCATGAATTTCGCAGTCGGGACATTTCTCTGTAATTTGTTGGATTTCAGTCAATTTACTGTAGATTCAAGTGAGAATAACACAGAAAATAACTAAAAAAGATTCAAGTCATTTTCTTGTTTTACATTCTACGTTTGGGGAGTACATTTGTCATGTGGTTTCATAAACTCATCATTTTGCTTGTACATTCAGCAAGTTTTTTCCTCTATGGAGTGACAATCCCGTAAAAGTAATGAAAGCCATCTTACCTAGTGAGCAAACCTCTCTTGGGTCAGCCTCTTGAATCAGACAAAACAGTACTAAACTCTGGTTGAGTCTGTCTGCGAAGCAACACAGAAATCCTTGCTCTGGGCCTCCACCTGTCGACCATGATTTGAGTATGCGCCGTGATTGGAAAAGGATTTTGGCGCTGCTTCACAGATGTTACTAACCAGATTAAATTATGTCTGCAAGGTAGGCTAAACCGCCCTGTGAGTGTATGAAACTGTATAACAGTCTGTGCCTAATGGCAAACAAGTGCATGAGTAAATTGATTATTGTAGCTAATATTTCATGAATTTAGGAAGGGGTGTTTTTCCTTGGAAAAAATCACTGTTTTCAGATGGTTATATTTCATTCACAAGAGAGAATTAAATCTCTAAAAAACTTAAATTTTCCTGAATTCAGTGTCTACAATAATGGCATGTTTAACCAGTTTTTCCAGCAAAACCCGATAATTTTGCTTATCACAAACTGTACTATTATGAAATATAATCCATACTAAAGGCAATAGAGGCTTTGTTCAATGCATCTCTGATTGTCAACATGGAAAGTATCTCAACACCAATTTCCAGTAACCCAGCTTCCTCACACATGTTGACAACCTCTAGCCACCTATCCGTGTTCATGTTGTCGCTCTTTGTTTCGTTAAACAAAGCATCCTTCATAACCGCTGACAAATCGTGACTGTTAGTTTGCGAAAGATGCTTAAGCACATACAAGAGCATCTTATGTTGATTGTCACCCAAAAAAGCTCCGACAACTGCTGCAAAGTTAAGAATGCCGATCTTCCTGCTCGAGCTTGGAGTACTAAGCATAAGTTTTGCCAGCTCAGGGGAAGGATTTTCTAACAAAACAGCTCGATAGTCCTTTGTTGTAAACTTTGCATGTTCCTTTGCATAATTCAACATGATTGAGAATTTCTCCTGTCCACAAAGGCAAGCTACCACTCGATGATGAGCACCAACTTTAGTGTAAACAGTTTGAGCAAGGGGAAGACAAGTGCAGGTACAGTGCGCTGTGCATTTACAATAATCACGAAATGCATCCCCAAGAGGGATAGAATATGTCAGTTTCTCTTGAGCTAGCCAGTGGGTAGCTAAATCAAGACGTTCTTCTCGAAGAGCGCAGCGAATACACTCAGAAGACATTGCTCCTGTCAGAGGTTGCGCTGCCGATGCTGTTGCCATAAGAGCATCACAGAAAATCAACAAAGGAGACTGTTTACCATCTATAGACTCAGCCTGCTTAAACTTGATCATAGTTTCATAAGTTCGGAGAATTCCCATGGGAGAGTTAGCAGCATGCATTGCCGCCAGTTCAAACTGACCAAAATCGAACAGATCATTAAAGTGATCCACATATTCAATTAACCGTTCTGCCTCTTTCTTCTTTAAGGGATCATCCTCGTCAAAACTGACAAAGAACTGTAGTGCATCACTCTTCTTGCCATACTTGCTTTTGCCATAGTTTGCCAGTTCTCGGAATATGACATCTACAATGTGTAGGTCTTGGTCTGGATTATCAACCACTGACTTTGCTGCCTGTTTGTGAATAGCAAAATCAGACAAAAAAATCAGATTTAATGATTTAGTCCTACTGTATGCATCAGTAACTTTACAATGGAATTACTGACAGATCTGTTGATGTCTGTGATTTGAATTCTTATGTCAAATTCTCCAAACTATTTGACATTCAAGAAAACACAAGGAAGTTTAAAAGGAGAATCTGGCAGTCTATTACAAGTAACTTAAGAGTTTTATTCCTCTTTCCAGGCAATCACCTTTATATTACTAGTTATGGTACCTTCTTTGGCCTTTTGCCTGAAATCACAATTTCTTGGTCTGGTATTTAGGGTAGGCTTTTCACAGCAAAGTCAAATGTCCACCCCCACTGAAAAAATATTTACCAAGAAACCCCTGAAATTCTGCAAATAATGGAATCTGGAATCCAAGTTCCACTGACTAGGAATCCGGATCCAGTACTTGAAATCCAGAATCCACAAGCTGGAATCCAGAATCCAATACTATCTTTGATTACCTTACATGCCAGGGTGACAGATTGGTCCGTGTGGACCTTAACCCTTTAAGCCTTAAGAGTGATCAGCATCAAATTTCTCCTTGTAATATCAATGCTCTGTAAAACAGAGTGGTCATGAGAATTACACGGACATGATCACACAAGATGAATTTGCTTGACATTTTATCAATTTCTCCCCACTACTTCTGTAGGAAATGAATAGGGGCAACAAATGAGAATTCAAATTTTAATCTTAGGGTTAAAGGGTTAACACAAATAATATTTTCCTTACCTCAACAGCTACCTTCAGAGTCCCACATCTTTCTTGTAGTTTCTCATGATAGGTGAACACTTCTCCTCGAGCATTTTCCTTTTTCACTAGCTGTTGCTTTAAGACCTGTTTCTGCCCTTTGTCTACAAACTTTGTTTTGGTCGCTTCTTTGAGTTCCTTAACTTGAGCTTCTAATCTAATGAGTGTCTTCCTTAAAGTTGTTAAATCAGTTAGGTCCTGAAGTGATAGTCCAGGAATTAAAAGACGCATCTCTTTCGCTACTGAATGCATCGATTTACTCTCTGCTGAAGCCAACCTCCTTGCCCTCTCTGCTCTAAGGGCATGAAGCTTTAGCCTAAGCTTTTTGTTGTGTTCTTGGAGCTTTTCAACTTTATCTTCTAACTCATCTCCTCTTAAACCGAAGTTTCGTACGTTTGCTTTCTCTGACAGCAGAGCTTTTAACATTCCCTGTAGATAGATAGTTTGACTTTGACCTCTTTCTAATGTCTCAATAAATTGTTCATATTCTGCTTTTATCTCTGACAAAAGAGACTTATAGACAACAGCTTTGCTCTCGATGAGTTGATCAAAGGCATGTTTGTGCACCATAAAACGGTCTTGCTTGCTATATTCCGGCCGTAACGTAACCGTTTGCAGCTCATTAGTTAAACTTCTCTCTATTTCTTTAAGATCAGCGCCAGGTAAGCCCTTGGAAAAAGCCGTTTTCTTTTCCCTAAAATCTCTTGCGCTTAAAGGAGATTTTGTGCTCACATGTGATTTAGAGGAGCGGGGTGAATGAACTGAAATTGGACTGGCAGATCTTCTGGCCTGCATGATTAGCAACCGGGTTCCGTCTCGGAAACCAAGTGCTTTTCAAAAACGACTTTTGACAGCTTCAAACCGCAACGCGTAAGTCAAAAAACTCCGCCATGTTTGCCTTCCACCACGGTTGCCACAGCTGTAATGTTAGTCGTCAAGCGAAAATAAAAGAACCAATTTGATTGGATATAAATGAAGAATTGGCCAATCAGAATGCATCTTATAGTTCTAATGCAAATACATCCTCATCTCATTTCATACACGTTCGAAGTAGAAACATGGCGGACTCTTCATCCTTTCCTGAGTTATCTTCACACGCCACTGAAGAAGAAAAGAACCTTTCTTTGAAGGAGAAGATAAACTTAATCGACAATGAGATTCGCCAGTTGTACGACTTTTGTCTCAAAGCTGGCTATACACAGCCTCAAATTGAGGAATGTGCTCAGCCCTTGCTAGCCATACAGAGCAGAGAAAAGCGCATCAAATGGTTTTGGCGGCTGTGTTCTTTCGCTATGTTCGTAGGATTTGTTGCCTTTTTGTTCGCCTATGATCCCACCTACCGCCAAATCTGTATTTATGGCAAGTTTGTGGCCATGAAGGTAAACAAAATACTATTTTAAATACAGAAGTTATTATAGTTCTTTTTGCTACTTCCACATCTCCCATAATGCACCTTACTAGCCCCCCAAAACTTTGCATACCGTATTTATTCGAATAAGCGCCCAACCATCACAAGGGCATGTGTAAATATAGCAGCTCATTAGGGCTCATATAGGGCAAGCATGTGCGCTATGTTATGAGATTTCTTTTTCATTTCCAGTTTTACATAAAAAATAACTGTCTGGCTATGTCCACCTTCATCCATAAAATAAATATTTGGGACTGAGTCAATAATATTATTGTGTACATATGGATACAATTTAGAAGGGGCCAAGGAGGTGATGTTTGTGGAGGGTCGGGGGGGGATAGTTGCAATGGAAAAAGTCTCCATATTTTACACTGTAGATCTACAAATATTTAAAACAGTTTTTAAAAAAGCAGCGCATGGCCGCCAATAATAATGTGCAATCTTCCAAAAAGCCTAGGGGACTAAAAGTTGAGGGTTAATTGCCTGCTATACAACTACCATACAAAAGAGCTGTAGTATTGCAAAGTAAGGAGTTAAAGTAATGATAATTAACAGGGATTACCTGTTTTCTCCTTTTTGTCTACTAACTTAATGAAGTTTCAGTTCTGAAGAGGAAAATTCTGAGTGGTTGAAGAATATAAGATCAATCCACACTGGAGAAATCATTTTGATGTTCTTGTTGTTAGGTGACTCTAGACTCACTCAGAGTACTTAGTATTCTGTTTTTTTTGTCCTTAACTTTTAGGCTCTTCCTTATTGGGATTGGACTGGTATTTATGACAAGGAATGTCTCATTGACAATCCCTACAAGATTCAAGACGGACTGACTGAAGAAGATTGCAGTGCTTGTCAACACCTTAAAGGAGTAAAGAGAATTGCTAATGCTAGTCAGACTGAAATAGCAGAAAGCTTTCTCTTCAACCAAATACCTGTTATCGTCACTGATGCCGTTGAAGGATGGGATGCGTTAGAAAAGTTTGATCTCAATTACTTGGCAGAGGTACCTAGGGCCATTCCATTTAATAACCAACCGCTCCCCGTGGGTGACAGTTTCTGGGGAGGGTGTGCAACTTATTTTCAAGGAGGTTGGCTGTGTCGATGCTCTTGATCTTTAGAATATTTCTGAGGGGTATGAGAAAAAATTATTTTCTTTTTTTGGAAGCGGGGGATGGTCTATATCTGATGTGGGGACTGTATTGTTGTTTTTAATCTTTTTTTTTCTTAAAGGGTAAAAGTCAACTTACCTTGTATATAGGTGGATGATTATAAAAATGGAATTTTATTTTTTCTCATAAACTGTGTGTTTGCTCTTGCAAGATTCATCCTATTGTAAATGTTATCTGGATCAAGGTTTTCTCTCAGTTTTCAGTTTAAGTTGTCCAAAGAGACCCTCATCTCTCACACATACATGGACAAAACTTCCTTTGCATTCTGATCAGATGATTAACAACTATTGAATGTTTCACTGATTACAAAGGGGTTAATTTATAATCTCAAAAATGCATAATGCAGTTGGTTTTTAACAAAGTGATTAACAAACCTTATTTTTTCCCAGTTGTATGAGAAAAATGAAGTGTTAGCAGATAGTTCTGGTGGGTGTCAATTTCAGAGCACAGTCCTGGAGTATGAGGACCCCCATCAACTGCTGTCAGCCTATAAGAGTGGGGAGCTGACAAAATTCCAAGCATTTTGGTACGTCATAGGGAATGAAAAGCAATAAAAAATCTCAACCACTACGGGTGTAGAACTGTAGAAAGCCTGTTGAGATGAAAATGGAAGCCTGGGCAGTGACATGAAAGAAAACTAAACATAAAGATAACCTTGGCAATTCTATACGTTGGAACCCCTAGCTAGCAGTGGGAGGGGGGGAAGGGAGACAGGGGGTGCAAACCTTCCACCTCCCATACCTTGCATTCTCAGCTCCGGCTCTTTTTTTGGCCCTTTTATTTTGAAGTAGTAACTATCCTTGTGAATTTTCCCCCTATTTCTCCTGCTCCACACCCTTTTAAAACTCCCCCCTCTCGTCTTTTCCTCTCCAACCGCCCATACTCCTCCAGCCCCTTGACTCCAACTTTCTTTTGTTAAATATGTGTGCTCCTACTTCATATTTTAACAGGGAAAACTGTGATAAAGATGCCGCCAAAGTGTTACGTAAATATTACAAGCGCCCCTATTTTCTTCCACCCATGGCAGAGGCAGTAGAAGGAAACTGGTTTATTGTCTCCTCAGCTCAAAACATGACACTGCATGTGAGCTCATTGTTTTGCAAATTACCATTGTTTTAATTAGCATATTCATTAACTATAAAGTAGAGGCAGTGTGGCCAAGTGGTCAGCGCGTTGGACTCGCAATCTGGTGATCCCAGATCTTTGTCCATCTCTGGCCACTTGCTGGATTTGTTCTCGTTCGTCCTGAGTTCAAAGTCCTCGGCCACTCTTGTAAATAGCTAACTACAACTTGGTCAAAACTCTTGGGACACTAACACAATAGCTTGGTAAATTGAGACATCTTCCCTCCCCCCTTCCCCCTCAGTGCAGTGTTGACGTTATGTATTCAAGTTTTAATTCAACACAATCAACACTGTTTGGGGAGCGGGAGACAGCAGAAATAGCCCCTTATAACAACATCCCCAAGCTTTTTTAAGAAGTAGAATATGAGTTAATTTAGTAAAGTGCGTCTTTGTGCCTAATTTCCTCATTTGTCCCAAGACGTTTTGACCAGTGTTGTAGTTACCTAATCCTCTTATGTTGTATTTGAATTATTTGAATTTAAGTATTTGAGTGGAGTACCTGTAAACTAGCTGCATAATCTAAGTGCACTTTCCACTATAAACAAGCCTTTCAATATGACAATAATATAAATAGTTTTCTTCAGTAATTTGTTGAGTGACACCTGACTGAAACCCAAGGCTGTGCTGTGAGAAAAATTGTGGGGAGCCCAGTGCTCTGAACCTGTAAAATTTAGGGTGCCCAGCCGTATGAAAAGAGAACATAGAAAAAACTAATATTTCCTAGTCACTCAGGAGCAAAAGCAAGGCATCAGGGAGCTCTGGTTGCTGCTTAGATTGCAGCCCTGGAAAGAAATGCCCCATTCACACCAAAGGTTAATCATGTTTAAATGCTGTTTAGTTCAATGTGGTTTAAATTTCTTTTCTTCATTAAAGCTGCCAAATGTACTTTTTTTGATTGGAAATTTAGTGCAATTTTATTGCATGATGTGTTTAAGTTCATTTGAATTCTTTGTGCTGTTGTTGTTGTTTTTTCGTTTCACTTTTTACAAGCTACATGTAGTTCAATTAACCCTTTCACTGCCAAATGTAGCCAAAGGCAAATTTCGACCAAAATTTTGACAAACAAATAGCACCATATGAAAGTACAGACAGAGAGCTTTCATTTGAATGGTCACATCATAGGATTTCGTCCGCAGACTCAAAAGTTAGAGTCACCTTACAAAACTCCATCAAACACTCTGGCAGTGAAGGGGTTAAACTGGTTAAGTTGGTGTGAGTGGGGCATAATACCAGCTGATTAAAAGTTGTGTTTTGTTAAGGATACCTTTAGATTTATCTCTTTTACATGTTTAATTTCTAAAGAATAATATTTAAAAGAACGCTTCTTGTAATTTAGTGAATTATTTCCCTTATTACTTTCTATTGGTCGTTACATGATTCTTTTTTCTCTCCTCAGGTTCACTGGGAAAGTACAGCCACCTGGATAGCCCAGGTATTTAAAAATAGTTTTCTCCTTACCTTCATGAGTACGATGTATGTTTGTGTACATGGCAAGGGAATTCAGAGGATTACCCGGGCCAAAATGCCGTTCAAACGCCCCATCAGGGCTCAAAGCCCAAAATATGACTGGGATTGGGCAGTCGATCAAATGTCGGGTTTTGGGATCCTCAAAAGACTGTTAAGTTAAAGGCACAATTACACCAATAATTAATTGGAAGCAAGATTTTCTTGCCTAAGAACATGCAACCACAGCCTAAAAAATACTGCTGGGTATTAACTCTGAAATACAGTAATAATAACACAAAATGTTACTCTAAGGAATACACAGGAAGATAAAATACAACGAAAGAGAACAAAATTATAATCCTAGAATGAACTGAAAACTGTGCCCCAAACTAAACTTTTTTTGAAAGTTTTCTTTTGGTGACCTTAAATTATAAAGTGGTTACCAGACTTACCATACTGGTGGCCAGAAAAAAGAACGATACATAAGGTTACTTGAAGAGTTTTTGTTGTCATCGTTGTGAAGCTAAATTATTTTTTTTCTCCACATTTACTTTTAATTAGATCAAAGGGACTGGTAGGTTCATATTAACACCAGATGAGATTTGCAAGAATTTGTGCCACAAGGTTGCCGTCAACCTGGATCCTGGAGAAGTTTGTAAGTTTGTAATTTTGTAATTTTTAATGCTATTATAACCTTATTTATCCTTGTCCTTAATTTACTTACATTTACTTAGGTAGGAGAGATAGTGAAGCTAGAAATCGCAGACCGTCCTTTCTCTGCTCAAGTGTGGCCCCAAATTAATATTTTTTGTACTCCAATGATTTTTCTTCTCAATTTAGCTTTTTCAGTTCTCCTTCCTCTTCAAAACCTATTGTTTAAAAATTTCTTTACTGTTATACTGGAGTCAAATCGCCCTGAGTTTGTAGTCATAAAATTGTCCCAGGGAGGGGAGAGGAGGGTAGGGGTACTCCCTATAAAGGCCTGTACAGCTCTGTCCGAAAGAGGTGCCTTTCTCTGGTGTCAAGTACAAAAGCTATTATAATGGTTGAGCTTGCAATTAAGGCACACAAATGAGGCCCAACACAGTGCCATATCAGTGCTCCTAGCTCACTTTTTTTGAAAGTCATCTTTTGGTGACCTAACATTATAAACTGGTCACCAGACAGAAAATATTCACAGCTCGCGTAAAGTTTTCTTGCCATACATACCATTCTACAGAGATGTAAACTAAAGCCACCGAAAAAAGCCAATAATCGATTTATCTTGGAACATAATACATATGACTTACACGAGCTATATTTTCCTAGAGGTGTTTTGAATACAAACGAACACTGTAAATGTGATGGGCAAAAACATGATATGAATGAGCCATAGAGTTCTAATATTGATTAATTTAAGGGTAAATTATTGTGCATTGGGCTATTGCATTAAAATGTAATATCCGTACCCCCCCCCCCCCCCAACTCCACCTTGATTGAGGACTTACCTTTTGTATTGGCTGAAAAAAAATATGGGCTTACCCCTGAAGAATATGGGTCCTAACCCCGAAGAATATGGGTTTACCCCTGAAGAATTTCGTGGAAATTAAAGCTTCACCCCCAAAGAATTCCATTTTTTTTACTCCACCCCTAAAGAAATCCTCAATTTTTAATAACTTACCCCTGGAGAATTCCATGGTTCCTCAACCGGGGCAATAGCCTAGTGAGATGAATCGCCTGAAAAGAAAGTTTGTGCACATGTGATCAGAAGTAAACAAGGGCAGATACTGCGTTTACAGTGCGTTTCGTTCAGTCTTTTAAATCTTCAAGGACTGTGAATAGTGTTTCGATATTGTTTAGCTGGCACAAAAGTTTGGAGAAGTTATAAAGCGGCATAATTTTCTGCCATGAAGAAAAGTTAGTCTTGGGTGAGACAAACAGCGAACTCGAGCGAATTTTCAACTCATATTAGTATCACGGTAAAAAAAGTGTGTTATTGATCGTTTCATCTATTGACATTGCTTAAAGTGCGTGCAGATGAAATCAACATGCGAGCGAGAAGTCTTTAAACTCTTTTAGGTTACAAAATGCAATTTTATTCCTTTAAGTTAAAGAAAAATACCAAGAGAAAAATGTTGCAACAAATCAGATTGTGGCAAGTTGTGTGAATACTGTGAATACTATTGGACAAGTCTACGTGGCAGTCACGCCATACACGGGAGTTTCGTCACTTTCTGCAAAACAAGTTTGCCTTGGGTCGGTAAAACGCACAACATGTACAAATTTTGTTGCAAATTAAAGAGTAGAACTACTCTCTAATTTCTCCAACAACTTTCCGCAACCTGCAACTACCTTAAATGCTGCAAGACAGGGTCGAGTCGTTAGCGGTAAAACGCGTAACATCGCTCTTCAACCCATTTTACAGTAGCCTGCAGATCAGGTGTTAATTTCAGACGAGCGAAGAGTGCCTTTCCCCGTCGCGCATGTCTCGTGTCTCGCGCTCCTCGCTCGCTTCTCGCTTGCTTTAGGTCACCTGAAAAACGCGAAAAAATAACGCCTCTTTTGCAAGCTAGTTTTGCAGCAATGATGCAAAACAAGTTGCCCGTTTTCCAAGAGTGACCAACATCAATTTTCTCTCAACAATAGCATTGGATAGTTAAGACAGAGGTTATGAGAATTAACAGAATTTTTTTCAAAGACATAATTCGTACAATCTTAAAAAGGTCTTGAAATTTACTAGTTGTCTTGAAAAGTCCTTGTATTCAGTTAAGGTCCTTGAAAAGTACTTGATTTCTTTATTAGGTCTTGAAAAGTCCTTGAAATTTACAACCTTCGGCTTGTCTACGCCAGACACCTTTTTCTGTCAAACTAATTAGATTATTTTGCCGAGGAAAGTTTGGCTCATCGTCGGTGTTAGAACCTGTAAAGCTGACAGAGTTCAGTTGTGCATGAACAATATTTTATTTCTGTTTCTTTATTTCAAATGCTATTTCTGTACCTTAGATGCAATTGTATGTCATACCCAGTCATTTTGCAAAGTCTTGTTGCAGAAAGTAGTGTAAAATTATGTGATGAACGATGGCCGAAAAAGTAAAAATCATAAATGACTCCATGGCGTGTTTGAGCCAATAGGGTGATCCAAGGGGGTTAAAGAATGCCGATTCATTGAATAAATCTTAGGCCTTGAACTCTGTAATTTGTCCTTGAAATATCCTGGCTTGAAACCACTTGAAGTTGTTTGTCTGCAGTTGTACGGACCAAAATGCCTTGATCTTTTATCAATTTCTGTCCTAATTCTCTAAGGAAATATATGGAGATCAGTCTGAAGAATTTGTATGTGAATATTGGGGCTTGAAGGGTTAATTCCAATATCAACTGCTTTTTTGCAGTGACCGTGATGAACACTATGTGGAATGTACAGTACAGACCCGTTGGTAATGAGCCTGTCATCTCCTTTGGCTCAGGAGTAACTTGGGACTGATAATCAAATGACACTCAATAAAGCGTACAGAGTTAAATCAAGAATTATGTTTGTTATAGACGATTTGATCATTGTACGTTTCTGCCCTCCCCTAAGCCAACATTAACACTTACTTCCAACTTAGGGCAAAATGTTGGCTTAGGGGAGGGGTAGGTGGGCAGTTTCCCAGAAACTTATAATGATCCGTTTCTGGGAAACTGCCAACCTACCCCTCCCCTAACCCAACATAACACTTGATTCTCACTTAGGGCAAAATGTTGGCTTAGGGGAGGGGTAGGTGGGCAGTTTCCCAGAAACTTGTAATGATCCGTTTCTGGCAAGCTGCCCACCTACCCCTCCCCTAAGCATTATCCACGTAAACGTTAAGTCGATGTC
Source organism: Porites cylindrica (assembly GCA_964035525.1). Classification (NCBI taxonomy): domain Eukaryota; kingdom Metazoa; phylum Cnidaria; class Anthozoa; order Scleractinia; family Poritidae; genus Porites; species Porites cylindrica. The sequence goes on from OZ037783.1 coordinate 29,014,303, forward strand.
AGTGTCTTTCGTTTGTGAAAACAGTGGTTGGTAATCGAGCGTACTATATTAGGGACTGGTCAAAAAGTATGGGGGGCTGCCTCGTACCCAGACGTCTCTCTTTTGATGAAAATGTGCGCGCAAAGGAAGGCGGGAAGGAGACGCCTGTCTGTACCCTTCCCATGGTCCCTTGCGGTTCATCACCAGTCACTCGCGTTTCGCGCTCGCCTCTGCCATAGAAAAACGAAGCGCCTGAGGAGGAGGCTGGTATGGGGGTGGGCCGGAGCAGAGAGGGGTGGGTCATGAAGTTTTTTGAGCCTTGTTCAAGGGGTGGGCCGTGCAATTTTCAGCTACCCTTAGGGGCTGGGTCACCCTATGTTATTACATAGATAGGCACTAACTACTAACGAGACAGTTGACCACGCTTGTTATATAAAACGCAGCCAGCTGGAATTATTGCTAAAATACTCACAAACCTGTTGTGTGAGAAAATGCAGGGGGTGACAGGCCGCACATCCATTCCGGCGTGAAACCTTTGTTAACCTTTTTTTGGCTCTAACGAGCATGCGCCTTAATGATTTTCCTTTCTTGTAAGGAAATGAGAGGTGGTTCTTTAAAAATTTATTAAAGTTATGGTTTGTTTTGTCTAAGATTCCACTTTTTCATTCCACTTCCTATATAGTAGACACTGAGGGTTGGTATTGTGTCACGAATGGCGATATTTCTATTTCCTCCTTATTGTTTGGCGTTTAAACTCCCTATTCTGTGAAATTTATTTCTGATAGTAGGCTCCTTTCAAAGTTTGTGGGTAGCCTCTCTCCATCAAGCGTTTTTTTGAAATTTGAATTATTTTCGTCAAAGGTTGTTTCTGAGGAGTGTTTTCGTAAGATTCTCAAGGCTTCTCCTTTGACAAATCCTTTTTTAACTTTTGGAGAGTGACACGAGGTGAAATTTGTGAGCAGGAAGGTTTCCGTTTGTTTGAAATGTGTCTTTGCATCAAGGATAGATTTTTCCTTGAATCTTGTGCTTTTGTATACAACCGTGTCTAAAAACGCAGTCTCAGTGACAGATGTTTCGGCCGTGAATTTAATAGTTGTGTGATGTAAGTTTGCTTGTTCAATGAAGGCTTCGATGTTGTCCCATAGGGAAAAGATATCGTCTATGTAGCATTTCCAAACTGTTGGTCTAAAGACGGTTTTGCTTAGAGTTGTTGTTTCAATATATGCCATGAAAATGGTCACAAAGGAATCGAAGCAGTTGTCTTTGTGCCCATTGCAGTTCCATGGTTTTGTAGGTAGTGCTTTCCTTTGAAGTGGAAGAAATTTTCTTTGAGGATTAATCTAAGCATTTCCGGCAAGTAATGTGTAGGAATAGGTTGTCTTACCCTGGCTCCAGAGGTCCGTTCTCAAAATACCTAATATGAAATAAACCTTGCTTACGGTTGACGCGACGACGCCGCGAACCATCAGTATCGATAAGAAAAAAATATCCTCTGGAACCCAGGGTAAAGTTGTCTTTGTAGAAATTTTCATATACTTTGTGACAGACAATTTCAATATACCCTCGTTTTGCGGTATATTTGTGTCAAGACTCGTAACGTCCATCCGAAACAAGAAATGTTCGGTTTTTCACATTTGTCTTTTCAATGAAAGGTATGATTTCTGTGATTTTGATACTGGTTGTTTATCAATTGAACAAATTATGTAAAGCACAGAACCTGAAGGTTTTATCGGATTATTAAGAGGAAACCAAACATCCATGTTTTAATACTAGGGAGTGGGTCATGCAATTTCCAACCTTGCTTTAGGGGTGGGTTAGTCATTTTTGTGCCGAAGGGAGGGGGTAGGCCATGTGTTTTTTTTTATCAACCACATTTCCAAATGCCCCCCCCCCCCCACCCCCCATACTTTTTGTCCAGTCCTTTACACACATGTATTGCCATGCATGTTTATAAAATATCGCTTATCTCATTATTATCATCAAATATCGAGTATCTCATCAGTAAAGCGGTGATAGAAAGAGATTTCTATTACCACTTGGGTAATATTCTCTCTATTTTTAGAGAGTCCAGTTCGTTTAGAAGAATATTGTGATCGATAATATCGAAACCCTTCTTAAAGTCAGCATAGAAAACCCGTGCAGAGCAATTTCCTGAGTCCACTGTTTCGTGAATTGCTTGCTTGAGGTAAATCAGCAAGTGGCTAGTAGAAAGGCCATGGCGGGCATATTGTCTTGGGTCCATATCACTGCTTAACTGCTCCAATAACCTTCAGTGGGTAAACCCCTCAATTACCTTTGCTAAGCAACTGGTTAATGAGATAGGCGTAACAATAGACTGCCTTTAAAGGGTTGGGAACAAATCCTTCTCTCAGTGACTAAGATAGTAGCCAACGTAGCTGGCGGGATTAGCGGGATTGCTGTAGTTTTTCCGCCGCCAAGAATAGACCTTTTTCACAATACCCGCCATCTTTGCACGCGCTAAAGGACTGATGGGAAAAAGCAATGTCACTTGGTTTCTCAGAGGGCAAACAAATGATAAAAGCTGCCGGTGCAAGAAATCGCGGTCGAGTTTGTTTACTCTAGACAACAGAAAATAAAGAACTTTTCATTATAAAGACGATAATCACAAATTATGGGTAGAAGTATACATCGTTACTTTTTTGGATGCTGTAGCAACCGTAGATGTCCTCATAGCAAACAATAATGACGTTAATCTTGTCGAAACTCGAAATGTAACTTTTGCTAGTCTATTAAATCGTCGTCTTGTTTTGATAGCATAAACAAACTCGACCGCGATTTCTTGCATTGGCAGCCTTTATCATTATTTTGTTTGCCCCCTGCAAAATCACGTGACATTGCTTATTTCCCATCAGTCCTTTAGCGCGTGCAAAGATGGCGGGTATCGTGGATGAGGTCTATTAAGAAAGTACCCCGAGCACAAGAATCCCGCCAGCTACGCAGGCTAACAGGATAGAAATGCAGAGACCCGTGAAAACATGAGGGGCTGGGGAGAGAGAAGACATTTTTTTACCGCCACCGTCCCATTCCCCAGATCGCGTGCGTCGTATGTTTCTTTTTTTTATCAGGCTACCTATTTCACGGAATATATAATGATTTTATTTACAGTATCAGGAGCCGTACTTGCTATTTTACAGTATTTTTTTTTTTTAATTTTTTTACAGCATTTATTATTTTATTTACAGTAGTTATGGGAGTAGACACATGACTGTCCTCCGAAAAGGTCCCTCCAGTGATTTTCTCATCAAACCATTTTTCTAATATATCTAGAAGAGAACATATCGTCTACAAAGACGTGTTCACTGAACTGAGATTTTTGATTTTCA
>OZ037783.1:29022625-29130125 GCA_964035525.1 Porites cylindrica
ATGTTTCGTAAACTTTGCCTTGGCGTACAATCAAGGTGAATAAAGGTAAATTTACTCTCGAGATTAAACGGTTCTCATGCATTACTCGCGCGCGTTGCATTGATGCAAAGACTGTGAAGTGTGCGAGGTTGCCATTGCTTTCCATTCTAAGTGATAAAAATCGCAGAGCTTACCAACAGCTTTCAATATTTGCCAGATTGATGTTAATCAGTACTAGTACTGGCGTAAAACTAAAATGCTCTTAGACGGAGAAAACAACAGGGAAAACAAGAGAGAATGGGGCCTAGAACAGAGCGGAGTGCTGGTCAGCGGACTTTTCCTTTGCTCATGCTCGTTACGGTCATTCTTTTTGGCGTCCATTTTGAAAGTGATTTCAACGGCTTCAAATTTGCCAGCTTCTATAGGTTCTAGGAGCGTGGAATCGGTATATTTTTGCTTTCTGATGATACCACAAGACATCTAAGGGTTGTTATGTATATTTTGCGACCCACCGGCCTTCAGTAATCGATCGCTTCCCTCGTAAAGCGACTCTTTTCTGACACAGTGGAGCAGAATGTGAGACAAAAACCTCGTGATGCGCAAGTATAATTTGAAAGTTGGAGTGTTTTACCGTGCTAAGGCTATCCAAGGCGGAGGATTGTGATGGAATACCGATAGTAAGACGAGGTAAGCTTAACAGTTTTCCATATTTCATTTTTGTGGTCTGTAGCATTTGAGATAATGCTTGGGAGACATATTTGTTGACACAAAGCTGTGATTGATAAGTACTGTAATTTCCCGGGCAGGATACTGCAACATAATGAACCTGAATCCTCTTACTAAACAAGGCGAGGCGCTGCACTGTGAGGTCTGTGAAATGATTGTAGAAAAATGGTTAGACGGTTCCATTGATTTTGTTACAAATAGTATATGCATGGTGAGTCCTGGGACTCATTTTGTGAATAGTCAAGAGTTCTGGCCTGTCCACATGCACAACCAGTGAGTCCCAGTTAAAAAAACAGGGAGTCCTTAATTCAAAATGCTTGGTATGGGCCTTTTAACCAGACAGTTAATCTGGAGACAGATGCCAAAACTTTTTATGACAGTTTACTAAAATGAAAATATAGTCCTATATATTTAAAGCACAAAAAGACTAAAATAATTATATACATCTTTAAACAACAGCTACAGAAATCGCACAAACAGGATATTCTACCAACAAATCTTCAAATCGATCGATCATCCTTTGCATCCTACGGGATGCATGCCATGAATTATTTTGCATCTTTGGATAATTTTTTGTGTGAGGGACACAAGATGCAGAGGTAACAAAATCACTGGGGTTTGAAACCATTCCAAATAGTGCACCAGTTTAATTTACTGAGAAGGACGGTAACAAATATTGTTGATCGTTTCATATGTCCAGGAAGCCCCTACACAGAGTTTTTTAAACAGTGACGACCAAGTATGTATGCTACGGAAATACAAAAACATTTAATGGAAAATCAGGTTGTTGACCCGCAAAAGTTCGATAAGTCATGTATTGACACGTGATTTCGGTTACTCTTGCAAAGAGTTGACAATAGTTCCAAAAGAGAGCTTAATCTAATAATATAATAATGCTTGACTGAGAACGCTCAAGAAAAAGTTGAAGCATGTATTTTTTTTCAGTAACTGTGATCCCAGGAATAGGTACTTCTTTGACGAGAACTCGGTGATTAAAACAACTGGGAAGTGAAGTTACTGTTGAGCAAACTTGTGAAGCTCAGTCGTAGTTGAATTGAATAGATCATTTGATTTTTTAAGTCAGTCAAACATTGAGTTGGGTTATCAAACAAAGTGGAACTCACATAAGGAACACTCGAATGGAACAAAAACAAGCGTTTCAGTTCCAAGCAATTGATGACAAGTGTGTTAATTATTGATCTAGTGTGAAAGCAGTCAAGGCGATGTGAGATCCTGCTTCTTTTATTATTTCCATTTCAGAGTTAAATTCTAAAATAAACATTTTCTGTGAAAATGTCAATACATTTATTTTGTTTACCAAGGAAAAAGTCTTTAAATCTGCAAGTTGAAATCATCTTGGGAATCATCTCAGTTATTACTCTTCACTCCTTAATTGGCCTCAATAATATTGTAGCATATTCTGAATCCAGCACTTGTCAGATTTCCCTGGCTTGTTGAGTTGACTCAGTTTTCACATTTAATTTTTTTCTAATATAATTTGGTTTGTTTCGATTTTGTTCAGGCATCAAACTCTCCAGAAAGCTGGTTTGATATTGTTTGATGGCCAAACTGTTTTGTTCTGGGGAGTTTGATGGGAACTTTGTTTTGCATAATACATTGTACACCGGAAGTATACATTTACTGCAGTAAATTATCTGCTGCCCACCAGGGTTATCACTTTACAAGTTGTGAGGACATCATTTCTTGCACCCAGACCTTGTTACTTTCCCCTGCTTCCCCTGGTATTGACCCTGTACGTGTAGATGATAATGTACAACCTGAGGGAGGTTGTGCCCTTGAAAAGTAGGCTTTTTGTTACTGGTACTGGTAATCATAGACAGCCTCTGTTTACATTTACATGTACATGTAACCAACCCCTGGTCCATAGTCTTAACGTTGCAGGTTACGGGCAGCATAATGTACTAGCTATTACTATCAAACACAACTATGCATGTAAAATTATTGTAATGTGATGAATCAGGGTTGTCAGAAAGTTTTGAAGTAGACAGCTGAGTTGTCAAAAATAATAAGCGGCCAGTAAATTATATGTATATTACTCATTTAGTATTTTTTTTTCGTATGAGAATATCTACATTAGTAAAGTTGTCTTACTGCTAAAAGGTTTTCCCTCCCCTCCCCCCCCCCCCCGCCCGATAGCCTGGGGAATAGCTTCTGTGTTTTACTTATTAGCACTTTGTTTTGTTTTTCATACAACAGGCCAGGCAGATCACCTTGGTATGTGATGTTGGTGCAGAACGTTCTCTCAAAGCAGGCTGGTTCATGGAACTTAATTTCAGTCTCAAGCTACTGTGCTTTATGCTTAGTCAAGTTCTGCAAATGTTAATCTTGAAATACTACTTCTATGCTAAAGACAAAAAATGTCCAACTGCTACCTCAAGTGGGCAAGGTGAAGCAAACCTTGCCTTCTAATTGGCTACCCAAGGGGGCAAGGTGAGCCCATTTTGCCCACTTGGGATTTCCTGCGTTGGTCCCACAAGTAAAAGTTCTCTTCTTGGCCATGTAATAATTCATTTATTGACCAAGCTTGTTCATTCAAGATGGCTGAATATTGACCTCATTCATTTTTGTATTTTTATTGACGAAGACCAGGCTGTGCTCTGTGGCCCGTTGCGCCTACATCTGTAACTTTTGTTCTCAGGCGACTAGAAAATCTTTGCTTTTTCATAGAAATCATTTGCTGGGCACACTGGATTTCACAAGTTCAGAGTGCTGGGCTGCCTTCAATTTTTCTTAGAGCACAGCCTTGCAAGAGGAAGGCAGGGTCAATAAAGACGCAAATATCCAGCCATCTTAATCTCACACCCGGTCAATAAAGCAGAATTATTTATTACAATTTTATGGTTGAATCCGTGAGCGGGCAAGGTGAAGCAAATCCTGTGTTCTAATTGGCTACTCAAGTGGGCAAACCAATCAAGCTTGTTCGGTGAAGATAGCTGGGTATTGGCCTCGCAAAAAAGAGCCTGGCCAATATCCAGGCATCTTGACTGAATGTTGGTCAGTAACGCATAATCATTTATAACAATAATAATTATTAGAACTTTGTGAACATCTTTTCCAGAAAGGCATTTTATATTGCTTTAAAAGGGCTAGGTTATGCTATGCTATATTTTGTTCTTTGAGAGGCTTAAATGTGTCTTGGCTTAAATTAAGTTCCAAAAATAATGGTCCAGTTCTGTTATTTAAAACTTAATTGAGGCATTGGCACTGTTTCCCATCACCTCTTGCTATGTATGACAAAGATGATCATGGATTGAAACTTGGCCAACTTTTTCAAGGTTAAAATAATGCTGTGACTGCATAAATCACCAAGAATTATTATGGTTTGTGCTTCTTGATGAAATTGGCTTGATGCATGTATCTTCTTCATAACTCTACAAGTCAAGCATTTTGTGTAAGGGTAAAGACACTAAGGGCGCTTTCCAAAAGTCGGAACTGGCCAGCCAGACCATGGCTGGAGCAGTCGTTTTGACAATGAAATAGCTTTTGCCGAAGAGTTTTTGCTGAAAAACCATCACTTTTGTGCATTAGTATTTAGGTTTTGACTGATCTACTTGGATAGTTGTGATTAAAAGTTAAATTCTCGTTACTACTGGAATGTTCTGGCCGGTCAGTTTTGACAAATGGAAAGCGCCCTAAGTAATGACCTCAGCATAGAAGTGACCTAAAACGTACACATGAAACACATAAACCGTTTTAGCAGACTTGTATTATGTAAAACTGTAGCCATACTTTGTTTGTTGATGTATTTTTTTGCATTTCAATCTTTGCAGTGGTCATAGAAAATTGTGTAGTTTAGACCACCATGTTAGAAGAGTAAGAATATTTCCTGACACCATAATTATAAAATTATCCTGAAGCAGAATGGTCATATGAGTAAGTGGCATATGGTCATACAGGTTAGTATAGCACTTAGTGGGACTGTTGACAAGAACTGATGTTTTGACAATGCCCATGAAAATGATGATCACCTTGTTGTCTAAACGTTAGTCGCTGTCAACAACAGTCCTGCTCAGGACTACAATGTACATTCACCCGACAAATCATATTCCACTTTGTCGAAATAATTATTATAGACAGCCAAACATATCACTAGCCATAAACTGCACATGAAAGTGTTTATCACTATCTGCTATAAAGGGTATTAATTTGTTAACAGATTTGACATTTTCTTTGCCAAAAAAAACACTACGTAGTCCTACAGAAAATTTCTAGTGGATTTCCTAAAGGAAGCCTCTTACTATTCCTGTTCATTGCTAGTGTGAATAGGCACTCACATTTAAAATGTAATTTAACTTAACCAATGTAATGAATAAATACCATAAGAAGACCTGATTGTCAGTTTAGGAAGCAAGAAGAATAAAGAAAGTACTTGGAAAGATTGCTGTGGTATTATTTTGTGCAATAAAAATGTCGAGAGAATGGGTTTTTGTAACTATAGATGGCGGGAAAACCACCCCAAGATGGTGAAAAGCGCTTTTTTCACGATGGAAATAACTTGAAAACACCAGTTTCCGACTCGTAAACTCGTGTTTCCGCAATAGTTACATCCGATTACGTTGACGGAAACATGAAATTGACTTGTTTCCGGAACGTTTTCGCGTGTTTCCGCAAGGATGCCACGCATTTACTCTTGCGGAAACACGTGTTCGCTTAGACGGAAATTTGACGGAAACGTAGAAAAAAGTGGTACGATTCCGCCGGAACCGCAGCGACGGAAACACGGGTAAACGTAATGTATCCGCTAACGGAAACATGTGATTACCGTCATGTTTCCGCAACGGTTTTACGTGTTTACGTTAAGTTTCCATTTACGGATTCTTGAAATTTCGTCCTGTGTAATTTTTAGAAACCAAACTAGGCGCCGGTTAACGTTTTATGTTATTTCTGCCTTACGCTTTAAAGATTGACGATTAACTTAGCGCACATTCATTGACAACTCGCCCAGGAGAAGAGGATCGAAGTAGCAATTTTATAGCGGAGCTCTCGCGCGCGAAGCGCGCGCAGCGGAGCACCTTGGGTAAAGAACTGTGGAAAACTACCCATCCGAGAAAATTTGGTAATCACGTGACCGTACACCGACCGCCCGCCCGCCCGACCGTCCGTCCGCACCACAGGCATACCAATGTAAAATAATTCAATCAACAGGTATGGCAACCCAAATGCAACTCAAGGTTTTATTTGGAAAGAATTCGCATGCATGGCCGCCCGGACTTTTAGAAAGAAAAAACAACAACAAAGTCGTGTTTTTTTCTCCGTTATTTGAGAGAAAGAGCTAGAGCGAGTGATTAAAAACAAAAGTCGAATTTTGTAGGAAGAAAAACGTGAAAATTCAAAGCGGATGTGAGGCAATGAGAAATGCTAGCAGCCAGCAAGGTGAAAATAAGCGGCAGCGAAAAATAAAAGCGAACATGAACACAGGAGACAAAATATTCAAAGCACATACGACAATTCCTCCATAAAAATAATAGGGCCATTTATACGAGGAAAAATAAGACGCGTCTTACCTAAGACGCGTCTTAAATAAGACGCGAACTGTACCATTTATACGAGCGTGTCTTATCTAAGACGAGAACAGCTCGTATAAATGGTTCGCGTCTTATTTCTGTTCTTGACTCGTTTTCAATGTGAATGTTGCCCGTAGCAAGGGCAATCCAACGTGGCGCGCCAAAAATTAACGCATGCGTACTATGCGTTCTCGTCTTATTTAAGACGCGAAGGTCATTTATACGAAGTTTTTCTCGCCTTAGCTAAGACGCGTCTTATCTAAGAACAGGTGTTAAGGGCTGTTCTAAAATAAGACGCGTCTTAGCTAAGCCGCGTCTTATTTTAGACGAAATGTACCGTTTATACGGAAATTAAGACGCGTCCTATGTAAGACGCGTCTTATTTTTCCTCGTATAAATGGCCCTAATGTGTAACTAGGATGTTTGACGTTTTACAAAACAGCCCCTGTAGTTGTGCAAAACAACGGCAAAGAAAGACAAAAAGCGTGCTGCACGTGCAAATTTGTTTTTTTGCTAATTAGAAAAAAAAAGTGTGCTGCACGTGCAATTTGTTTTATGCTAATTAGATCTATTGATCTTGATGCCATTTTCATTGCCCTCCCCGTTTAGCGTTACAAGATTTAATTTTTTTTGTTTACAAGTATTATTAACCAGAGCTTCGCTTTTAGCCCTGGCTAACTCTATATATTATTCTTTTATCGATCGGACAGTTAGATTCAGAGTAAAATGATGATGAACAAGGAAAAAATTGTAACGTGGTTGTCGTCTGTTAACAGATGTGTTTACTTCTCAGCCTTACTAATAGGTTGAAATTTTATAATAACAACAAGATTGTGTTTTCGAAAAGTTGTATTTAGAAGGAAACCCTTCGTCTACAAAGCATCAGAGTTCACTGAATTGAGTTGTTCAGTGCCGTAGCCAGACCAAACGGCCAACCGAGGCAGGCGGGAGTTGCTAGGGGGGTTCGGGGGCATGCCCTCCCCCCCCCCGAGAAATTTTGAACTTTAGTCTCTCGGAAATGCGATTTGCAGCGTTTTCTGGGCCTTTCGGTAACTTTTTTTCGAGTTAATTTAAGTGGAATTTAAAAAGCAATAATCAGAAACAAGCTACATAATCTGGGTGACCGTTAACCTCGCCAATGGTTTTGATCAGTATTTGTTCAAAAAAAATTTGAGTTAACGTACGTAGCCCCTTGAGATCGATGATATGGTAATTTTTTCATAGTATATTGACTGAATTGCTGAATTCTTTGTAATATCATGATGCGTTAAAAATATCCGATGATCGCTTATGTAAAATAAAAATGATCGGCGAAATTCGTCAAAATTTTACCGAGGCGAGTGCCTCGGTTGGCCTCATACTAGCTACGGCGCTGTTGTTGATAGACCGATGGAATAATATAATCATAGTCTGCGCCGGTATACAATTAAAAAGGGGACTTAAGGGAACAAAAAAGTCATTTGGTTTTGCTTTTTATGCTAGTGAGCTGGTTGACTGACTGGCACCTCTATCGCTTCTTGTGGCTGGTTGTTTTCTGAATTTCTTAAATGTAAAATTTCCAAAAATGCGTGACGAAATTTCTCCATGCGCCAACAGTAAATAACAGGATTGCACAGGGAACCTAACATTATGAACGTTGCCACCCAACTCGCCATACAGTTTAAAACACGCCCTTCTAGATTAACAGAAAAATACATGATAACAGAAATTATTGTTGGTAGATATGTTACAATTAGCGTAATAAGGATGATTCCTAGAACTTTGATGGCTTTGTTATTTTTCCTAATTGTTGTAATTTCTTCTACGCTAAAATGTTCAGTCACAGTTCGTTGTTGGCGTCGGGTTTCCGAGAAAATGTACAAATAAATTCCTACGATGGCAATTATGGAAATCGAGGCGAAACCAGTAACCGTTATGGTTGATATGGTCAAGTAAATACTGTAAATGTTTGTGTCACTGTTTACTGCAGCAAGGATGCTTTCTTGAATTGTCACAAATATCGTGAAAGCCCACCCTGAAATCACAGCGATGGTTACTCGCCGTGTTGTGACAATCTCTCGATACCTTAATGGTTTTTTAATGGCAATGTACCTATCAGTAGTTATTAACACAAGATGAGTTAAGGTCGCCAAGATATGCCATATTAAGGATAACGTGCTCACTCTTTCCAAAGCGCTACAGAATGTTCCCTTTTTCAATATTCGCTGCACTTCTGTCGCTATTCGTATCGGCTGTCCCAGCAGCCCTGTCAAAAGATCCGCCCCGGCCAGGCACGCCAGAAGGATTGTCGATTCATTTCGCAACTGTCCTCTTGTTGCGACAGCAAAGATCACCAGAGCATTCGACAACACAGTTGGTAAAACTGAGATGGAATTGATGCTGATTATAGCAAGCAGATGGTTGTAGGTACCTTCTGTCAGCAGGAACTCATCTCGCCAAGCTACATCCTTCAAATACGGACATTCCGCTGGTTTAAATAATCCGTTGGACGAAGAAGTATTCGCCATGTTATTTTACGTTAAGGGTGTTTTAAAAGTATACAGACTCTAGAAAAGGCGCGATGCGAACAAAATCAAAACGGTTTTTGAATCACAACTAAATTTTTCGTCCTTTCTTTATTTTATTTTTCATCAACAAAGCTTGAATTTCATTGGTCAGTTTACGTAAAAAAACGATTTCCGTTTCCGAAAGGGACACAAAGCTGCTATTGTGCATCTGAAGGCTGACTATCTTCTTACTCAGTGTATTTTAGTGTTATTTATTATATGATTAGTTAAAACGTTTATTCATAAATTTAGCTATGAATACAGAAGGTCGATTTTCATGCAATCGTTTTCAGACGCTTTTTCTCGTAGAGTCTGCCTAATTTTGTGGATTAACACTCAATTGTTTCCTGAAAGGTGCAAATTTTCTTTGGACATGAGATTTTCCAAAGAAGATCTGATGCAGATACCTAATCTGAGTTAATTGTTGGAATAACGTTGTTATAGCAAAATAAGAAGAAAAGAGAATTAGAACTGCTAAGTAGGAATAAATTATTGGCACGCTCTCTACATTCAAGTCGGGACCTGATCTGACCAACATCTTTACAGACAGTGGCCAATTTACACTGAATTTACTCTCTCTAAACTCAGTTAATGTCAAATTGAAATATTATACCGTACTGCTGCTGATGAAAAGTGTTTCCAGGATTATGAAAATATCAAACGTAATTTGCATGGCTACTGGATTAATTCTTATTCGAGTGTGAACTGCGGAAATAAAATTTTTTAAATGAAGATATGATCGTGGAAGTGGTAATTGCAATTTAAACAATTGCAAATAAACCCGAAAAAAAAACTTAGGACTTCAGCGGGATTCGTTTCCATGGCCTCTGCGTTAGCGCTGTAGTGCTCTACACCCTTTGAGCTATGAAGACCCACACATTGGGAGCAGGCCAATTTGTTGAGTTCATCATAACCCGTGAAAGGAAAACTTGGTCACGTGGCACAAATTAACTCTCACCGTCTGCCTTGCCTCTCTAATGTGAGTGCCTTGTCACCTGACCTTAAATAAACTAGCTCTTCTTGTGATTGACTCAAGTCCTAAACCCCTCCTAAAACGGCCACCTTTCAACAACGGCCACTTTCTTCTATCCCCAAGGTGTCCTTTGTGGAGAGGTTGAACTGAGTTTGCATCAGATTCGTCTTTGGAAAGCGTCATTTCCAAAGAGACGTTTGCACATCAAACAAAATTGCACCTGCTAGAAACAACTGTGTTTTGATTGACAAAATTAGGCAGACTCGACCAGGGAGATGAAAGGAATACAGTATCATACTTGAGTCTCTGTACTTTTATAAACACCCTCAACGCTTAATAACATGGCGAATAATTCTTCGTCCAACGAATTCTATATAAATCAGAGAAATGTCTTTTTTTGGGAGAAGCGGCTTAGCAAGAAGATCATGAGTTCCTGCTGACAGAAGGTACCTACAACCATCTGGTTGAGCAATCAGCATCAATTCCTTCTCAGTTTCACCAACTGTGCTGTTAAATGTTTTAGTGATCTTTACTGTAGCAACAAGAGAATAGTTGCGAAATAAATCGACAATTCTTTTGGCTTGCCTGGCCGGGGCGAGAGTGCGGATAAAAAAATGAAACGTCGCAATCCAACCGGCTAGGTACGATGTTTCTTGTTTTAAACAGACGAGTCGACGTTTGCTTAAACTTTCCAAAATAGCGTTTTTAAGTCCCAATGAGTTGACCGTGGTAAAATAAAAGAACGTTATTCATTATTCTACAAAAGTGGGGCAGCTCCCCCTCCACACAAAAGGGTCGAGCCCCCCCCCCCCGCTTTTTTTTGGAGCGATAAACTCAAACATGTTTATGACAGTTCCTGGGCGTGTTGTCAATGAACTGATAGCTACCTAGTGTGCCAGTATTGAAGGGTACGTCTTTATAAAAATAATACCCTACAATACCCACTTTGATATTAAAGTATTATGCTTGGAAGTGAAGGTGAACTCAAGCATGTTACTGAAGGCATGACCCAGAGCCTAATTTACATATCCACTGGTTTCGGTTTGCATGTAGTGTATACCAGCGCAAAAAAGCCACTTAGATATAAAAAATACAGTGATTATCAGAAATTTGTGGGGGTTGCTCGAAGACTCTATTGGAATACAAGAAAACAAGATTATGAGAGGCGGACAAATTTGAGGAGATACAATACGTCCCTTGTCAAAAGAACGGATAATCAAGTAGAATCGGAATTTGGTTAACTGACGTCTGAGCAAAAAGACAGATGGACATTTTTACCATCGCCAAAGTGGAATGAAAATTTCAGTGCCTTTTATTATTCAAAGATACTTTGTCATAGATCAGCTTATCATCACTGAGTTTAGTGAAGCTGCCTCTGAAGTTCCATAAAACTTCGTTAAGAACACGCGAGTACGAACGAACAGGGTTAAAACGATCCGTTGTGTAATGACGAAGGTTTTAGGCAGTGTTCGTGCCTCCGACTTGCTAGACTGTCTGAGAACGGTAAAAAGAGGCTGCGTGGGAGAGTAGCAGCTGCCAGGCAGTTTGAAAAACTGAAAAAGAGGTTTTTGTCACTATTTCTCTCACAACATAAATGCATGCAATCGACATTTCAAAGTCTCACTTGTAGAAAAAGTAGAACTTTCACTGAAGTTACGTTGTGGTAAACACCAGGAGCCATAATCGGGGTAGGAGACCGCAACTAGATATCTTTTCCAGTAATGGGGTTGGTTCCATCGAAATAGCCAACTGTGCTATTTTTAGCACAGATTGTGCATCTCGTGTGACACGCGCGAGGGCTCCGCGCAAAGGGCGAACAAAAATGACGTCGGAAATTACCTCCGCAGGAAAATAAATTCCATTTCTTTCGTCATTGCCTCCTCTGAATTTGAGGCAAGACCTTGAAGAGAACCTCTTTGACAATAACTCTGAATGTGAGGACTTTGAATGTAATTCCGCTCATGTTAAACACCGTAGTGAGAGTGTTTTGACAAATCCAGTGTCCAAGAGTTGTCGGAGATATCGTGCGATGAATTTTCCGTTCGAACGAAACAAACAAACAAAAAAACTTGGCGGGAAAAGGAGGGCGGAAAGATACTACAACAACAACAGCTAATAATTATAACTAATTTTCCTCAAATATATCGTTGAATTCATGATAAATACACTCCACCAGCTTCAAAGAAGGTCTCAACTGAATGCGGTGCTGGCTTTTACGGTTCCGAGGAAAAATTCAAGCTATTTACAGACTGAAGCAACGTCCACTATGGCTCCACGTCTCCATTTTCACCCATTTCAACTAACCATGAACAATTAACAATATTGCGACGGTCACACGCGCCTGACACAAAAAATCCTCAGATATGCGTGACACCACGACGGCTAAGTGTACGCTTCGATAGCGTCTTGTTGTTTCTGCTGAAGCTCCTTGGTCCGCTGATCAAGCTCCTCCAACAGTTCAACAATTGTAAAGTGCAGTGAGCCTTCAGCTTGAGGTTTCTTCCTTTCACAACGTTTAATCTCTTTTATAAGAGAACTAAATGATGTGAAAGAAAGAAACCTCACGAAACAGCCTCCTCTTGATTTCCAGTCTTGCGATTTCTTTAGCCGCTGTAACTCTCTTTTCAACTTATTTTCTTTTAACTATTTCGATCTTTGGCCAGATCGGTGAGGTTCTTTTGAGATTTTTCCAACTTCTCTCTCCAGCCACTGTCGCTCTGATCGCAGGTTATTTTAATAAACCTCGATCAGAGCGACAGTGGCTGGAAGAGGATAAGTGATTAAAATCACTGCAGCATGTTGAGCTATGGTAGTATATGTTGGTTTACAATTGCTACTAGCTGCTCGTAACTATATATTACATACATCTGTGCCATCCTTAGTCGAAGTAAAATTTCATATTCTTCAAAAGAATTTATAGGGTAAAAATCACTTCACCGTTCTATATAATCTTTCCGTTAAGTTTCAATTTCCTTTATCTTCTTCCTAGTGAGCTTTAAAATAGTGATGTCATAAACAATCCGCGTTGCTAATTTCTTTTGCGCGTGCAAAGGCTATTTATGAGCTGCAATACTAACGGTCAGCACAAGTACCTACGTAGACTACTAGTAGTCCCATTTTCCTCAGGGACAGTAGAGCGAGCGAAACGCGAGCGCGCATGAAATTAATCAACCCACCCGAGAAAGGCGAGACGCGGCTTTCCCTGAGAAAAAAAGGGGGCTACTCATAGTCTAGAGCATTTGTGGTTTTAGTAAGCTATTGTCTATTGTGATGTGGGGTCGAGTTGTTTGGTCAGTATTGTTCAGCCTCTCTTCAACGTTTTCGTTTTCGAAACAGGACGGAAACGTCATTTGACGAAGGTGCGCGCAAGTCAAACAACTGTCCTGACCAAATGCGGAGCGGTAAATTGGGCAGTTGTGTTTAGTCCTTTCCGCACGCTTTCCCGTCGTTGTTGCTACATCGGCCTATTGTTAATCGCACTAGCCTTTAGCACTAAGCTTTATATAGCGAGCGAGTCCGCCATCCTTGGCTCCTTCCTCTGGCACGTTTTTCTCTCTCCGTGAGAGACCTCTGCTAGCGGGGAAGCTGATGACAAACAAGAGTAGAAAATTAAAATGGCCACATACTTTCGGAGCCTTCTAAATGGCCTGAAGAGAATGCGGGGAACCACAGTGCCATTACAGCTTCGCGAGGTTTTTTTGCGATAAACGTATTTCTAGTAATACAAATAATGCTTATGTAACAAAAAAAAAGCACTTTATTTGAGTGTCAATGTATTTAGCACGAAAGTACCATTTGGGGACACTATATTTTACGCCTCCTAATGGAGACGGGACCGCCATTTTACGTGGTCATCCGAGCCACGCGAAGGTCCAGCCGCTTTCAGGGCAAAGGGAGTTCCTTCATTTCTCAGTTATTTTAAGACCCTGAGTATTGGTCCGGCCCTGAGAATCGAACCCGCGACCTCCCGCTCTGCAGTCAAGCGCTCTACCGACCGAGCTAATCCTGCCGCGGTTTTTTGTCAACAGTGGCTCATTCTTCCACTGTGCATGCATTGCCTATCGCGATATGAAGAACTTGAATTAGAAAGTTCAGAGAACACTCAAATAAAGTCGCAAAACGATCGCCCATCTCCTGAAATTTCACACGAGAGCCGCGCTAATTTGCAGGTTCCAGCACGAATTTGTGACGTCGAGGGTGGAGCAGTTTGTTCTAAAAATAGCACATTTGGTTATTTCGATGAAACCGCGTGGACCCCGCGGTTGCGACCTCCTGGTTACACACTTGAGGTGATGTTACAGGGGACGATTTCAAATGTTGGAACAATATTGCAACCCTTCGAAATAATGGA
Organism: Porites cylindrica; assembly: GCA_964035525.1. Lineage (NCBI taxonomy): Eukaryota > Metazoa > Cnidaria > Anthozoa > Scleractinia > Poritidae > Porites > Porites cylindrica. Next base: position 29,036,726 of record OZ037783.1, read on the forward strand.
ACAACAACGTTGTAACGCTATGTTGCGCTAAAAATCGTCGTTGCGAATCGTTCCGTGTGATATCACCTTTAGCTTCCAGTTCTTTTTTGTACCACAATCATGTGAGTCGATTCGGCCCCTAGATACATCGTTTAATTACCAAAAGGAAGATTATATCGATTTAATTTTTTAGACCCCTCAACTTACATCAGAAAGGACAGCTGTCAGTCCTCATCATAGTTTCTCGGAAAGATAGCCATGTTTTGTTGGAAACAATGATTTTGAAACATTGATTTTCTATTTTCGTTTATGCAGGCATTAGCCTTATCCCAGTGTTACCCAAGCGGTATAAATCAACTAATGGAGCAAGCGTCGAAAAAAAAAACTTGGCTTCTTGTTATTTCTAGTGTTAAATATAGAGAAGAAGTGATAACGAAGAGGGGGTTGTGGGGGGTGGGGGGGGGGGGGGGGGGGTCCTAAGTATCGCACCGCAAGCAAGGACCGAATACAATGACGGAGGGGACTAGTACCAAACGTTTTGTCCCATAATCCTTCTAGGTCATATATTAATTGAACATGGCGGACACAAATTTGGAAACTCCAAATTAGAAAGAAATGGGTAAATACAGCTCCGATTCTGACGACGATAGACGAAAGAAATACAAGTCTTCTAAGAAGCGTGACAGACGGAGCAGAAGCCGGGAACGACGTAAAAGGTCACGTTCCCGGGAACGGAAACGAAGTCGATCAAGGAGTAGCAGTTATGACGACTACAGAAGGAGCAGGTTTGGAATTCTGGAACCAACACATTTTTCTGTTGCGTTTCTTTGTTTCGCTGGTAAATAAGAGACTAATTTATGATCGTCTGCTTTTCCTTCTTGATCAAAAAAAATCAGATCAAGTCGAAAAGGTGAGTAGTTGCCGTATAAACCTTTTTACGTCCGACAACTAATTATGAAGCACTGATCTGAAATTGTAGAACAGGGTTGTCAAAAAGATTTCAAGTAGCAGGAGAATCAGAGAAAGAAGCTGGCACGCTGACTCATCTCCAGTTGTCTCTCATTCTTAGTATTTGGCTTGGAAAACTAAGCGCTTCTCTAGTGAATAATAGGCTCATTTAGCAACAAACGGGAACGTCAAATGACGATGGGAAAGCGCGCGGAAAGGACTGAACGCAACTTCCGATACCCAATTTGCAGCTCTGCCATTGGTCAACCCAGTTGTTTGATTTGCCTGTGCCGTCGTCAATTGACATTCCCATTCTGTTGCTAAATCAGCTTAGTTAATGAGTAGAGACAACTTGGAGAAGACTGAGGACAAGTCAGGCCTGCACGGGAGCCGGAGGCCCCCCACCAGGCAAGGGGTCTGGGGACCGCACACCACCTGGGATAATATCCCTAGTGATATGTGTTTCCCTTGTAGGGGAACACATATCACTAAGGATACTTTAAAAAAAAAATGTAAATGGGGGCTGTTCTCAGGTCACACTGGCAGCTGTTATCAGTCTATTTTATGAGTTTACAGTAACCCACCCAGTCAGAATGACGTGGGAGCAACTTCAGAATACCCGGCCACAAATTTTTCTATTAAATGTACTGCTACTGCGGTCCACAGCCCACAGTCAGTGGAAAGGAATTTTGTGTGTAAATGTATTGCTACTGTGGTCCATAGTCTTGTAGTCAGAGTCGGTGAATTTGAAAGTGATTGAGTGTGTAAATGTTGTGCTACCACAGTCCGTAGTCCCGTAGTCGGTGAATTTGAAATTAACTAAGTGTGTAAATGTACTGCTACCGTGGTCCGTAGTCCTGTAGTCAGTGGATTTGAAATTAACTAAGACTGTAAAATAATGTTCTGCTACCTCGGTCTGTAGTCCTAAAGTCGCTGAATATTTAGTTTAGTAGAGTGGCTGCTATATTTTAAAACTGGCTTAGTTGGGATTTGTGGATTAAATAATGAGGTATATTACATGTATAGCGTGCTTGTTACTGTTCATGTGGATTACAGAACCAAGTTTGTTACATGTATAGCACTGCAGACCACAGTGGCAGGAGCTGTTGAGGAATATTTTAGTAGCCGGGTATTCTTAGTTTAGCCATGACTTTGTGCAATAAGGTAGACCATACCATGGGTAAAACTAAATCCCTACTATTTTTGAACAGTAATGTGGGTTCTTTAGATCCCCTTCGATTTCACTAATGAAAGAAAGATGAAGAAGGCAAGGCTTTTAAACCTTCAACCTAGTGATCCGATGATCTTAATTGAGATGAGGTCCTAACTTACAGCCAGTGTGATCTTACCAAGACCCTGCAGGTTGGTGGTTTGGCCGGGGTTTGTACCTGTGTCCTCCTGCGCTGCAAACCAGAACTTTTCACTACTGAGCTAACCAAGCAGCAGTTATTGCAGATAAGTAATCAAGTTTTGTCAACTGCTCTCAGTCAACCACAAAATTTTTGTATTCTTTTCAGATCGCAGGTACAGCCGATCAAGCAGTAGCAGAAGCAGTAGTTATTCAAGTGATGAAGAAAGACGAAGAAGTAGAAAAGATAAAAAGTGAGGGGTGCCCCAGATTATTATGTTGCAGTTCAATTTTATTTTTGCGTCAAGTGTTCTTTTTGTTTGTTTTTATGTTTGGTGATTGATGATATCAAAGAAAACAAGGAAACCAATTTATTCAGCCAAGAGGGATAAAATTTAACCAACACATTTACGTTATTTCAATGATTAAATTGGATGGTTCAGCATGTAGTATCAAGGGACATTTTAACAAGTCACTGTGTACTTTGGTGAGCTGACAGGGCAAGTCAAATGATGCAGAATACTACACACCAAGTAGAGATGTTTCATCAAACCAGGTTTTAAAAAACAAAAAACAGACATGGAAAACTGGAACACAGGTTTTCACACAGGATTCAAATGAAATTCAACATGTTTTGCAATTTGCAAAGCCTTATGTCTATGTGATCAGCATGTGCACGGTGGCTGAATATAAAAAATACAGCAAGCTGAATGAGCAAAGCAATGTAGTGATTAGTCATGCACATGAAACCAGGTCAGCCTTTTAACTCCCAGAAGTGACCAAAGTCAAAGGTATTCAACAAAAGTTCAAAATTTCATTTTGGTGAAATGAAATTTTACCAAAGGAACGGTAACACCACATGATTTCATCAACACACAAAAATTAGAACCACCTTGTACAACACTCCATATCATTCACCCTGGGTATAAAAGAATTCAAAGACAATGACAGGAAATTGTTTCCATGTAAATTCTGCACCTATTTCTTCATTGACCGTAACAATTCCAGCTATCACATAGGCACGTGGCTAAACTTGAGAAATTTCTGTATAAGAGAGATGTCCATCTTATAGAGAGTCAACTAAAAGGAGTAAAGAATGGCAGGGAGCAACTCTAGGTGAACTTCTTATAGACTGAGATGTCTGTCTTGTAGTCAGAGTCAACTATAAAGAGTAAAGAAAGGCAGAGACCAACCCTTGGTGTCCATCTAAAAGAGATATGCCAATCTTAATAGAGTGTCAACGAAAAGGAGTAAATAAAGACAGGGACCAACTCCAGGTGTCCATTTAAGAGAGATGTCCGTCTTATAGAAAGTCTGCTAAAGGGAGTAAAGAAAGGCAGATAGATGTCTGACTTATAGTCAGCGTCAACTAAATGAGTAAAGAAAGCCAGGGACCATCTCTAGGAGTCCATCTTATAGAAGTGTCTGTCAAAAGAGAGTTGACTGTTTTTCCCTGGTTGCATGATATCAGAAGTATGTCTTACTCTTATTCATTTTGGCAGCATTCTTTGTTGGAAAAAGTAAAGGGCATATGATAAAATGCTATTACAAATTATGACAAAATGCTGATGATAATCCAAGTGCTGGAAAGTGCTAATAAAGTGATATTCAGTTCAACGTTATTATTATTATTATTTTTACAGGAGTTCAACCTCAAGTTCCCAGGTAAGCTTTAAAGGAGCCAGTCCAGCATTGATTGTCTAACAGTTGAGAATCATATACACCATGACATATTATTAAAAGGCGAATGTGAGATTCATATTGGCAATAATATTATTACTATCATGAATAAAACTTTTGAACAAGTAATACAAAGCGTCATTTTTTTACTGATGAAATACTATTGGCCGGCTTGATCAACTGGATTGAATCAAACTCTGTTACCCTATCCCAAGCCCTTTGCCATTTTGTAAGTTTCAGGGGTTGATCAGATCCCGCCTGATCCAGGTTTTGTTTACGCCTTCTGCATTTCTTTACGTCTTCTCCTATATCCTAGTAGTACTTTTAGTGAATTTTTTTATCATTACATTAATTTTGTAAATTTGCTTCAATTTTTGTGTTTTGGAATTTAGGCTACAAGAGAACAAACCAAAAAGAAAATGAAGAAAGCTCTTGCCAAAGCAGGTATTCCTCAGTTTTCTTGTATTGGTTTGATCTTTTTTTGAGATACAGTTAATATTGAAATATCTGTCACAGAAACTGCACTAAGAGCTTGTTCACTGAAACACAATAATATTTTTTTCTTTTTTTTTTTCAGAATCTAAAGATGAAGTCTTGAAAAGAGATAAAGCGACCAAAGAATTGAGTATGTTTTCTTCATAACAAGATTTTTTTCCTTAGAATGTTTGGATCAATCGTTTCATCCCCAGAAATGCCAAAATCAAAATATCATAAAGTTTAGAAAAATAAATACTTTAAACTGCTGCTTATAAGCCCTCAGCTTATAATGTACATCCTTGTAAGAGGTTTCAGAGGGCTTATAAATGGAGAGGCTTATTTAAAAGGGACTTACATGACAAACCTGAAAAGAATGAGCGCTTTGAAACAAGCTATAGCATTGCTGATCAAAATACATTTTACATTTACTGGTCTTTACTTAAGCTTCAAAACATCATAGTATATCAAATTCATTTTAATATAAGCAAGATGGGAGCTTATATCCAGGTTGGGCGGGAAGAGGTTTCATTTGAATAGTCACACCTCGGGAATTGATTCATACTAAATAAACGTGGGAAAGTTTTCCTCAAGAGGTTTCATTTTGATGGCATACCACAGGAATTGATCCACAGACTTTTACTAGTTAGAGCTACCTAATAAAAAGATGAAATAAAGCCAATGTTGGGCTTGACATTTTACAAATTGATCAAAAAAATATTTAAATATTATTTCAAGACTTGTTCTCAAAATTAGTAAACAACATTGGAAGGGAGGAAGGGAGGTACCAGCGCTATGCAACCCACGTTAGGTTTCCTGGATATGGTTTCAAAATTTTGATTTAAAAAAAATAAATAAACCAGACTGAGCACATTAATTGAAGTTTCCTTTTTAGAACACTTGTTATGGTAAAAAAAAAGATACCGGTAATGTTCTTTGAATAGTAATGAGCTCCAGACTTTGCCATAATCTTGACTGATTTATTCAACAGGAAAACTAGCACCTGACAAAGAGGCCATATTACGCATAGAAAGCAACGAGTTTGTTCCTCAGTCTTTCAGTTCATCTTCTACCTCTAGGGGACAACAGGTGATGATATCAAAATTGTGCTTCTAAAATAATGAAATGTGGCCTCTGTGACGATTGAAGGTGGTGGTGGAGATGCGGGACAGCGGGGGTGGGGGGGCTTCTCTATTGTACATGTATCTGCAAATACAGTGGAATCCCATCAATGCGGTCACCAATGGGCCATAAAAAATTGGCCATATTAATGGGGTGGCCATGTTAAAGAGGGTTTTTTACATGAAAATGCATGGCGGTTTTTGTGAGGCGCCCAAAAAAAGTGGCCGTAATAACGAGGTGGCTGTATTACCAAGGTGGTGGAAAGGTGGGGTTTCACTGTAGGTATTCATGATCCCAAAAGGTGTGGTCTTTACCCCCTTTAGTCTGAAATTGGGTTCAGATTTTAGACCTTTGAATATGATTTAGTCGTAGTTACTAAAACGTGGAACGACCTAAAACCACCTAAAACCACCTAAAACCATCTACAACCACCTACAACCACCTCAAAAAATTCAACAATCACCTACAACCATCTACAACCACCTCAAAAACATCTACAACCACTCGCAAACAATCTAAAAACATCTAAAACAGGGTATAAATGTCTGAAATAAGGCGAGACGACAACATGTCACGTACTTGAAATACGAGAATCGGACAAAACATCCACTTCCCGCTAAAATCTTACTCTCGCTGGTCCCTTGTATAATCAAGGTCTCAGTAAGTGTGATCAGCCTCTACCTTTGGCTTGACTGATAATTCTCTCCTCAACCTTGATTATTCGGGATATCACAAAAACCTCATCCAATAATTTTATTATTGTTTATGACATCTGCGAGGCATCTCAAACTTCTCAAAGTAAAAAATCGTGTTTTTTAAAATTTGTGTGTGGTAGAGTGGTGCTAAGAACATAGATGGAAGTCATGAAGAGGCCATGTTTGGAGTTGGTGGATCAATACCTGACACCGCTGGTCAAACTACAGCGCCTGAAGTGAAGATAACATCACAGCCAGTTATATCACAGTCAGTAGACAAGGAGGGACTGTTTGCCTCATGGGTAAGTCTAGTGTATATACTGTAAAATGCTTGCCATAGTGTAGCTGGCGGTCTTGTCAGGAAGGGGAGATGGTGAGAAACCATTTATTTGCACCCTTACCTGACAAGACCACCAGCTACGAAGGCTACTCAAAATAGCAACTGGTTGCTTGGTTATTTTTTAACTGAGAAGGGGACGCTGATTCAAAGAGGGTCACTTACTCGTTCCTCAGAACTTCAGCCTCAAGATGACATTGTATTTGTTTCAAATGATCGGAACCTAAAACATTAAAACTAGAAAACTTGAAGGTTTTCTTTACCATTTATGTATATGAGAGTACAGTCAAACTCCTAAGTGTGACCATTTAAATGAAAGCTGCTGAGCAGTATTTTCCTGTGGTACTGTTTATTAAGCTGCATAAGGGTGTTGTAATTTAATCTGACATGTGTTTGAAATCTTTATTTGTGACCATTCAAATGAAAGCTAGTGAGCAGTTTTACCATGTGTGTTTAATTTTGTTTATCACGAGAAGATGTTGAAAAAGTTTTCAATTATTCTCTTTGTTTATATCATTTCAGCTTCATGAAGATGAAGAAACTAAGACAGCTCGCTGGATAACCAAGTTAAAAAAGATGCGACAGGAACTCTTGGCAGCTTCATGACTGATATTGTGTATACTGTAAACAGTTCACTTATTTATATTATACCTAAAAAGTAACACTATTTTCTACATGTTTTTGTGTTCTCTGATGTTGGGTTATGCAGCTGGTTTGTTTGGGGATTTATAACAACCCAAACAATTTTTACAGGTCCCAGATCTCGTAATTCCCGCAGGCCTTGTAGTAATCCGAGTAATCCAAGATTTCGACAGGCCCTTGTGGGTAAAATGAATAAAATTCCGAAACCCTTTATTGTAATTATTGAGGGGACTGTGGAACAGACCCATTGACCGCAAAAAAAAAGAACAAGGCTATTATCCAGCCATCGTGACCGAATAAGTTTGTTCAATTAAGGATCGAGATATTTTTCTCTTTATGAAACCAACGCGGGAAATCCCGAGCAGTAAAGAGGACCGTACGCCCGCTCGGTGGGTAGCCAATCAGAACACAGGATTCGCTTCATCTTTCCCGCTCGAGCAAGTAGCCACATATATTAAAAGATCTTCTTCCGGTTCTGTGTTGATCAATCTTTGTAAAGTCTTGAAAAGCTCTTGAACTTCTGCCACCGTCTTAAAAAGAACTTGAATGTCACTTGAGTACTTTTAAATTTTAGGTAACAGTAAATTTCCTTTTCGTTATTAATGGAGAGCGGTAGTAAACATACGTTGATGCCTTATCACAATTCATACATTTTGTTCACTAAGGGACTGGTCAGAAATTAGCGGGGGGGGGGGAGGCGGGGTGGAAACAGAGGGAGGGTCACAACTTTTTGAAACTGCAGAAAAGGGAGGGGTCATGAAAAATAGGCCGTTAAAAGGGGGAGGGTCATGCAAATATGAGTCCGTGATGATGTACAGGTTCACCCACAGAAGGAAAAAGAAGTTCTTTATTTTGTAAAAAAAACTTGGGAGAAATAGGAGAGTCGAGTGATCAGCTGTCAGAGTCAGAGTCGGACTCTTAATGCTATCATCTAAAATGTATATATATGGCATTACAAAGAACAGATTAGAAATATATTTTGAACTTTCATAATACTGACTCACCCTAGAGTATTGCAAGAACTAGATTTTATCATTTATACAAGAGGGGGAGGGTCATGATATTTTAGGCCAAGGTCAAGGGGAGGGTTAGCAAATTTCACTCCCATTTCAGGGATGGGTCATCTCATTTCCGAACCCAAATATAAAATTACCACCCCCCCCCCCTCCCCCCTGCTAATTTCTGACAAGCCCCTAAAGTCAATTTTGGCTTTGTTTCAACGTTTGTAGAAGGTATGGGGTGCCCCACTATGTGCCTTGCTGTGAAAGAGGAGTTAGGTTTGAAACATTTACGCCAAACTCTTAACTTCACCTTCCTTTGCCCTGTCACGTTTGTCGCACACAATCATTTTGCCGTGCTCTTCTTAAGAGGAGCAAGGGTTGCGCAGTGGTGAGAACACTCGCCTATCACCAATGTGGTCAGGTTTCAAATCCCGGCGTCGAGCTCATATGATGGTTGAGTTCAAGTTGTTGTTGGTTCTCTCCTTAGCTCCAAGAGGTTTTTCTCCGGTTTTCTGGTTTTCCCCTCTCCTCAAAATCCAACACTACCCAATTCCAGCTCGGACACGTTTAAACGAGTTAAGTGCTAAGTGGGTGAACAAATATGCAATTTACACAATTACAATATCGTCATCGTGTTGCGTAAGCTCGCTATTGTTTGCATGGGTAAATGCGTATCTCTAATAGTTAAAGCCATGCGATAAAGGTCTTGAAAATTACTTCAGAGGCCCTGAAACGTTCCGGAATTTTGATCGGCATTTTCTGTGCAAACCATGATTTTCCTTGCGTTTTTAGCACTACCCTTCAAGCAAACTCTCGAATTGGGGGCGGGGATGGGAAAAGAAAACCCCCTTCGCTCCCCCAACCCCCCCCCCCCCCCCCCCCCCCCTTCTCAACCTTGCTCGCACTGGCGCTCTCTCTCCATCGTCTTTTATGAAAATACTTGTCCTGTTTTGTTGTTGGAGCCGGCAAGATGTTCGAAAACTGCTGACACCTCAGACTTGTAATAACTGCTAAAATAATTGGTAATTTAGATTCTCTGAAGTGTAGCTTTGCAGCCTCATCTAATCCCTTGCATACATGCCACAACACGTGTTCGTCTCCTGCCTGAGTCACGTAATGCTCCCCGCCCCAACGCTGCTACTGAAATGCGTGACTCCGGCCTGAGCAGCTCCGAAGGAGACTAGAAATACTAGAAAGGGTGCTAGACTTACTGACAATGCTTGATCATATAAATGACGATTCATTTCAGAACTAGTCTACTTCGCAGCCTTTTTTGTCGCGAGGTAGAATAACATGCATAAAAGGCGTGACATAATTAGAAGTGACGTATGCGATCGATACTTGCGAAATTACTTCCTGTTCCACAGTTGTGAAAGCACGTTTCTCTGAGAGGAGGCCTGTCATTTTTATTCTCTCTGAAGTTGGATTTACAAGCAAAAAAGAAGCAGAATGTTCGCAATTTATTGGCTCGCGGTGAGTTTGTTAACAATCGGATCAAGTTTAGCCCAGAAGAAGATGTGCTCCAAAATATTCTTTCAGAATGTTAATGAAGAGTTAATGCCGTGGATACAGGTCGAGGGAGTCTACGATCTCTTCTCAGAGAACAACAACTTTCCTGTCTATCTGAACAAACCGTCTGGTCTTTTCTTCTACTATGCTGATGGAAAAGAATACAATGTAAAGGTTTTGTTGTTTGGTCATAAAATCGGTGAAATTTATGGCTTAGCTGCGCAACTGGCTCCCGACTTCGATCCCACGACTTGGCTCTCGTCCGGAGCACTAAACAAGAATGATTTGTTCGGTGATATCGTGAAGGTGTGGATGTACTACTCCCCACTTGATAAATCTTACAAAAAGATAGAGCGAGGACCTAACATTAAAGCTATTTGCGTAGATGATGATTATTTTCAATGCGATTCGCGGAAACTTTACTTCAATGACACTATAACCGGAAGTGGAGGTGAAGTTCTGAATGATCCTCTAACCGACTATTTCGCAAACGTACCTGGAGTATACAGGTCCGTGAGACCTGTTCTCCGGCATAGCCGTCAAAATTGGTATTTATATTACCGCAATGGCTATTGGATGGTTGGAAGCAGTTATTCAAGTCCAAACGGCGATTATTTTCGCGTTCGAGACTTGGCACTGAGACCGGAATACATCACACATGACTGGGAATATTTGAGTGGATCGGAATGGACTACGGTTAGTGGACTAAGGATCAAATGTCGTGGAATCGCCAATGGTGCAAACAAGTGCCATGGAGCCTCAACCTGTACGAACAGGGGTACTTGTGTTTACACTACAGGCAACGAGACTGTTTGTCTTTGTGAGGATAGCGCCTACGGGGCAGCCTGTGAAAGCCGAGAACTGTGCTCCGATCCTGGGGTTCCAGATTCGTCGGTCTTCGTCGCATATACAGGAAAGCGTCCTGGAGATATCGCGACTTCGTTTTGCGTGACAGGGTACATATCCTCACCTACGGAGTTTTACATCTGCGAACAAGATAATGGACGCAAGAGTTGGATGCTAGAATCTCAGCAAACGTGTCGCGCGCCAAGCCCAGTGACTGTTAATCCGGAAACCAATGCGCCGAAAACAGTACCCCCAAGACCGTATTCCACGGAAATGACTATCTCTCCCGATGGTGAAGACACACCGGAGCGTTCGGAGGGGTTTATGATATTTGTCATTGCCTTCTTTGCTTGTCACGTTCTTTGTCCCGTTTTTATATGGTTGGCTATGTTTTTGACTACGTTTGCGCGCTGTTCTTCACGTACCCAAGTAGGAACCCCTGAACGCTCGAAAGCTGTAGGACAGATCATGGACACTCGTTATATGTTAATGGTGCGCACTTTTTCCGCCTTTTTCAACTTCGCTTTCTGGGTGTGGTTTTGTTCTGTCTGTGTCTGCCTGTCTACACATGAAAAAGGTAGTGCCCATTCGCCACTTTTCTACTGGGCAGCGGCAATGTGTGGTTTTTGTGCACTTTTTGTGGCAATTGAAGCGTTCTTTTCCGTGGAGAGAAAAGGCCTGAGTCGCATTATCACGTGGGAATATATTCAGTCCCTTCACAGAACACCTCCTGTAATCGAGATGCAGATTGAGTGGTACAATTGGCAGACGTATCGTTACGCTGAGTACAGTACTAACCCCGTGACGGGCCGCAGAGAATATCAAGGAACAAGGGAGGCGACGGTGAAAGTAGGAAGAAAGCTCCACAGTGAACCTTTTTCGTACACATCCTGGACAGATCAATCTCAGCAAGAAATTCCGTGTGATGGACAAATTCTCAGAGTTAAGATTTCCCTAGATGTCTCAATGGACGCTGTAACCTCCCGTTTTTTCGAAGCACAGAAGTTTGCCCTTGTGGAAAAAACGCAACATTTGAATAAATTTTACGACTTTTCACGAAAAGATCGTTTACCCGACCTTCATACAGATGTCGTTTTATGCCCTAATAAGGATTCTGTGCCTCCCTGGATGAACGAGATATTCTTCTGGGGTGCTACACTGCTACAGTTATCTTGGGTTTACAGATGGTTGTTCATCTCGCGGACGCGTTCCGTGGAATATACCCTCAAGAAGAAGGTCTTCTGCGCTGATTCTCCGAGCTCCACCAGGCTGGCGAGTTCCCAGCAGGCTAATCCGGGAAATTTTCCTGTCAAAACCGGTTTTATATCCTCAGAGCAAGAGTCTGCTGCTGTAAACCAACCCTTAATCAAATGTGACCACAACAGCTCGCAAAATTACATGTCAGTGTAAGTCCACTACATTTTAAAGTACGACTTACTGTTTGTCCCTTGTGACCAAGGGTCTGTGATCACTGGTGATCTAGACTTGCTGGCCACAGGATAACCACCCTTTGTTGAACCAATTAACTGTTCTTCTCTTGATTAAGGATTTAAAGGCTCGCAGGCTACCCAACAACAGATTAGCAAAGCCGCATGCAGGCAAAGAAAGATCGAAAAAAAAAAATTTTAAAAAACTTATTCGTGCCTCGATCCTTTATCTCCCAAACAAGACAATATCATGGGATATTCAGAGGTAGAGCGGTTTTCGTATGACCTGGAAATGAAAACGCGCGAACAAAACAGAAGCAAGAAACAAACGGAAATAGAGCCATTTGATTGGTTGATCAAACGGCTACAAACGTCCATTGGCTGATAAAATACAAATAACGAACACTTACCGGAACCATTTCTTATGGTCATACGAAAATCGCTCTATCTCAATGGCCTCAGGGATACTCCTATTTAAAAGTGATGGCGATGCCTGTCGTCTTGCTTATAGGTAGACGTTGTAGATTTTAGTGTCGCTTAGTGTGCTCGGGACAAAAAGCCAATATTGTTACCAATAAAGGTATCTCTTAGGGCAAGGGAGAATGATTTCAACCAATCTCATCCTCAGTGCGAAAGAAATACCTTGATATAAAAAACAAACACTGTCATACTGTGTTGGAACTGATGTGGTCTCCGTTGTCAAAGAAATCCTGAGACAAGCACAAATTGATTTCGTTTAGGGGTTTAATTCCGATTGTCCCTCTCGCATCCCCGTCCCTGTTACATGGCAGTCCCCCCGGTCTCAACGGGTCAGTATTTTTAGCGCCCAGCTTCAAATAAGCGCCCTGCTTCGAATTAGCGCCCCTTCATCCCCCTCCCCTCCCCCGAGAAAAAACGAGGTTCAGCACTCGGAACGATATACGAGACGTATACGGTACTTTTAAGGAATGTGACATTCGTAATGGTACGACATTAATTAATGTTCTTCAAACTCGTACGGGTTTGCTCCTCATTTCCTCGATAGTAATATCCATGTGAGCACATAGGCGCTTCGTCTTGATAACGTTTCAAGTTTCACAAAAAGTAATTTTCTATAACGTTTTTTGAATTTTTATATCTTACACTGAGTTTGATTAACTAGAAATAAAGATAGTGTCATTTTGAGGCAAAAAATTGATATACGGCATTGGGGTGTGTCAACATGAGCCGTGGGCGGCCCTCTTTATTATGTCTTTACAAGCAAAGTCCGCGATAAGAAGTTTACAAACATGCAGAAAGTCTGAAAATTTCAAAATACAACAAGAAAACAACTAATAGCCCGTTTTACAGTTACAGGTGGAAACGAGGTTGGAGTACACCTTGTTTTGATACAAACCTCTCTGCTTTATTATGTAAATCATGTTGTTCTTATGCTAATTAGTATTTTTAAGCTTAATTTCCATAAGAAAAGGAAGGAGTTTGTATCAAAACAAGCTCAGCCTCGCATTCACTCAGTGGCAAGGACATTAAGCCCACAACTGTAAAATGGCCTATGAGAGACTTCAAGCTAATCTATACCATGCTCTTATGACAATGATACAATAAAGGCGCTGAATCTTACACATGGTGGCTTGTAAATACGTATGTGAAAAACTGACAATCATTGGGTATTTAATTTTGAGGGCGTAGGGACGGTCGAATGACACGAATGAATATAAAATGAAAGCACCGCACATAGATCCACTAACCTTCACTAATGAACAATTGTTACAACATACCATGCAACACCTACCTCAAAAAGGTTACGTAATCCATTATGAATACATTTCTTTCCGATTGGCTGCGCAGACAGCCTGTGCCCGAGGATGGCGGGAGAGGCAGAGTCTAGAACTAAAATAGCTTTTAATTTTCAAGTTAGGTCAATTAATGTAACGCCAGAATCTATTTAGACATAACCTGCGGTGATGCAGCTATAAAAAAAATTAACATTTTAATTAACAGTGCTGCGGAGGTTTCTTAGAGGACTGTTTCTTTCAAATTACGTAACGTGCATATCTACAGATTATTTATGAAGAGACAAAGAGTGAAGAGTCCCCTGGGAAAAAAAAACATCTAGCTAAAAAAATCATGTATTTAAGTTAACATTGAACGGCGAGTATTGCCAGCGCTCAGGGGCACCCAACGTCAATTTTCAGAAAATATCTGTTCGGAAGACGATTTGAGATCTAGAATTTTCGGAACATTTGTTGTAAAATTTCTTGCTTGCCTGCCTCTCCTGGGATTTTCGAACATCTAAAAATGGTAGAATTGCCCATTTTTATCGGATTTTTACCCTAAAAAGATCCCGTAGAATTTTCGGGAGCCGTTTATTTGGCTGAATTTTTGAAAAGGTAAGTTTTGATCCCTATAATTTACGGATCACTAGGCTTTCGGCTAGGAAATCCGAACAGATGAAAAATGTTTTGGGGACAAAAATATATCACATATACCGTTTAAATTCTACAATACGTTCACCAATGCCATGTTTAAGTGGTTTTGAACTATAATCTCGTTGGGTGCCCCTGAGCGCTCACTTATTGCACGTTCAGGAAGCCTGTAGAGACATTCTTTATCTGGTGTGGCATTCTTATAAACCTTTTTCGTCAGGGAAAGATGAATCTCATCCGTTTTAGCCCTGAACAACCAGCGATAAGGCCAACCTATCATCAAAAAGGTGGCAATCCAGAAGAAACTAGGTCGCATCCAGAATGGCATCGATCGAGAGCCTACGCAACACAGGATTTTTCGTTTTGCCCCGGGAATTTCAGCTTGGACGACGAGATCGGTAATTTTATCCCGTGATTTTGGTGGCACTTTTGGAAGCATTGCATTTCGAAGACGTATGAACCCTTCTTGTGTTGGTTGGTCGCCTAAGAAGACCTTATGGTCAATCGTAACCCTGCCAGCGGCTGCTGTGCTACTAGCTGTGCATGCTAACAGAGCTGGGTCCCTTGAATATGTCGAATCATCAACCATTGCGGCGTACGAAAACTTCTCGATTTTCTGGAATGTTATTTCCTTCTTAGTCCATGGCTGGTGAAAGTCTTTGACCTCTTCATAATGGTAACTCTCAACACTTACAGAAATCTCTGGTCTCAGAAGACGTTGCCTGTCTATATATTCCGAGACAGTTTCGTCTTCCAGAATGTTCTTTAGGTACTGCAAATCAAGCGAGAAGTGACTTTCCACGATGATTACGATATAACATATCCCCATAAGGGCAACGAGTTCTTGTGGTATGAATGCCTCTTCTACTTGATAAAGTACCAAAAATACAAGGGAGAAAAGGCAGATGTAAAACGAAAAATATCGCCAAATAGAAAATATGGCAGATGCTTTCCAACGCCCATAGACGCGCGAACAGGCACAAAATGCACACCATGATATCATTTCTTCAAGAAAAAACAGGAGCAACGGAATGAGACGTAGAACTGCCATGAATCAATTGGATGCTTTTGAGGTAGTCACACCGACCGATGCGTTCTCTGTTCCGGTAGTCGCAGCTGGAAGAAAAGCAAAACGTTGAAAGAGATTCAAGAACCCAACAAGTATTTTGAATATGAGTGAAACAAACATGGATTATTACGTAATAAAACTCCCGTTTCAGAGGTTCCGCCTCATTGATGAAACTCTAGTATGAATATGATTAAAGCGATAGGTTCACGGTTAAGCGCTTGCTCATTAATTAAATTACTTTTTTTCCAATTTATTTTTAATTTTATCGGTTAATAGTCCCACTCACATGTATCTGAGCGATCTCAGAGTGTATTTCAAACAAACTAAAAGTGTATTTCAGAGTAACCTGAAGTAGGATGGAGGAGTACTAAAATCGCAGAAAAAAATAGTGGATTACGTAACACTACCAACGTTGAACTTATTGTTGACCCGAAGGTTATATTCCATGGTTAATAAATTTACAGCTATTTGCAAATATTTCAGTTTATCAAGTGTAAGTGACTGCCAGGGGAGTTTTCGGATGGTTTCCTTAACAACATTATGACATGATCATATTGCTTGCATAGACGATACAGCATGTTCCGGCAGAAAAACAGGATTTTGTACTTCCATTTATCAATATATGAGGACGAGGTATAACTAGTACTGCCAACAATATTTTTAAGTCGGGTACACCTATAGCAGGCACAAAATGGTCTATACCATCCCTACGTAAAATCAACGCTGTTGTTTTCTTAGATTTCAAAAAGGCCTTCGACACAGTTGACGATGAGATCCTTTTCTTAAAATTAAGCAATTACAGCATATATGGTAACGCGCACCAATGGTTTAAGTCATATTTAGAGAATCGTACTCAAATGTGCTCCATCAACGGATCGCTCTCTCAAAGAGCTGTGGTGTTCCCCAGGGGACGATTTTAGGTCCACTACTATTTCTGTTATACATCAACGATCTTCCAAACTGTCTTTCAAATTGTGAGCCGAGGATGTACGCTGATGACACCCACCTTACATACGCAGGTGATAATGCAGACAATATTCAGTTGCATCTAAATCAAGATTTGGAAAATGTTCACAATTGGCTGAGAGCAAACAAACTTACTCTAAATATGACTAAAACCAAATTTATGCTTATCGGATCTAGGCAGAGGCTAAGTACTCTCACAGAGTCCCCGACATTTGCAATTAATGATTTTCAAGTTAGCCAGGCCACTACTGCAAAATCACTTGGAGTGACCATCGATGACAGACTTGATTGGAGTGGCCATATCGAGAAAGTAACAAAGAAAGTCGCTTCTGGTATTGGGGCCATAAAACGAATAAGGCACCTTGTCCCTCAGGCGACCTTACAACTAATATATCAAGCTTTAATACACCCACACTTTGATTATTGCAACATTGTTTGGGGAAACTGTGGGATAACGTTACGGAATAAGGTTCAAAAGCTACAAAACAGAGCAGCCCGTGTTTTGACCTACTGAAGCTATGACGTAGATGCTGGTCACCTTTTCAAACTTCTAGGGTGGAAAAATCTAGCTTGCCAGCAACAAATTCAAAGAGCTACGATGGTTTACAGGTCTCTGCACGGGTTGGCTCCAAACTATCTTAGTTCTAAATTTGAAAGGCGAGAAGTCGCATATAACCTAAGGGACTCTGAAAATAAACTCAATATTCCATTACCGCGCACAAACTATTACAAAAACAGCTTCGGCTATAGTGGCGCCATTCTCTGGAACAGTCTTCCTCGTAACTTAAGGGAAGCAGAGTCCCTTGGGCAATTTAAACGATTACTCAAAGAACTGTAAGGCGCGGCATTCGTGGAAAGCAGCTTTTTTTAATTTAAATATTTTTATTATATTAGTATTAGGCATTTTTAAAGCTGACGAATTTTGTACCGTGGATAAATAATCTATCTATCTATCTATCTATCTATCTATCTACACAGTTGTTTCATGGCTTTTCAGTGAAATAGAGATGTTATGATCCGGCAACCCTTAAACATGGAATCCAGAATCCAGATTCCGGAAATGAAAACGGAAACGGAAACGGAATCCAGAATCAAAAGAAAAATAAGAAAGCAAAGTTCACATTCCATTATTTGATCCTTTAAAATTAAGAGTCAAGTTCGAAAAGAATTTGTCTTCGTAATCGTTTACAGGAGTATCAAGTCTTCCCACGACGGAGTTCAGGCTTATGTCAAGAGTATCCCAGCACTTTTGACGATGATTTTAAGGAGGTTAGACAAGGTTACACAGCAAGTTTTTGTCTACAACTATCTTAGAACTACCTTCCTTGTCTCGATCCTTTACATTCTCTCAGTGTGAAATTCCTTGAGCTGTGCTAATATGATTTATCGGGACGATTTTGCAACCATGCGAAAGCATTCATTTGTTAACATTAGTGAACGGTGAATTAGGGTCCGAGTATTTCCAGCGAACTTCCTTCCGTGTCTCGATCCTTTACGTTCTCTTAGTGAAAAATTCCGTAAGCGTCGGATTAATGAAGAAATCGTCTCTGTGCTAATATGATTTAGCAGGATGATTTTGCAACAATGCGAAAGCGACACTTTTGTTAACATTTGTGACCAGTGAATTAGGGTCCGAGTGTCTCCAACGCCCACTTACCACACGTTCAGGAAGTTTGTCGAAAATTTTGTCATCTTGTCGATCTCTTTTTGCAAGGTAAGATGAATCCGTTTTAGCCTAGAAAAACCAGCGATGAGGCCACCCCATCCACAAAAAGGTGGCTATTCACGTTCCATATAAATTGTAAATATCATCCCTGGGGATTAATTAATGATATGGAAATGAGTATATATTCAACAATTATTCCCCGAGCCCGAATGGGCTCTGAGTCAATAGCCCATGAGGCTGTGCGCATGTGTTTGATTGATGATTGACCCGCCTTTTAGAATTAAAGTCACTTAGAAACGATATTTAGGGTGGATTCATTTCCCGGCGGGGGTGAGGGTGGGGGAGGGAACTCAGAATTTCAAGTGACGGGCATGATCAAAGGATTTTTCGGGGGGTTGAAATATTCGATTCCGGGAAAAGACCAATTGTGATATATTAAAATTCATACTTGGTGGCGTGGCTTGGGGAAATAAAGCAAAAGAAATCATCACAAGGCTCATTTTATTATTCCCCCAAGCCTCGGAGCCACGTATGAAATTTAATCTATTCTAAATGGTCCATTAATGGGACGCACTTTTTCCGCCTTTTTCAACTTCGCTTTCTGGGTGTGGTTTTGTTCTGTCTGTGATTGCCTGTCTACACATGAAAAAGGTAGTGCCCATTCGCCACTTTTCTACTGGGCGGCGACAATGTGTGGTTTTTGCGCACTTTTTGTGGCAATTGAAGCGTTCTTTTCCGTGGAGAGAAAAGGCCTGAGTCGCATTATCACGTGGGAATATATTCAGTCCCTTCACAGAACACCTCCTGTAGTCGAGATGCAGATTGAGTGGTACAATTGGCAGACGTATCGTTACGCTGAGTACAGTACTAACCCCGTGACGGGCCGCAGAGAATATCAAGGAACAAGGGAGGCGACGGTGAAAGTAGGAAGAAAGCTCCACAGTGAACCTTTTTCGTACACATCCTGGACAGATCAATCTCAGCAAGAAATTCCGTGTGATGGACAAATTCTCAGAGTTAAGATTTCCCTAGATGTCTCAATGGACGCTGTAACCTCCCATTTTTTCGAAGCACAGAAGTTTGCCCTTGTGGAAAAAACGCAACATTTGAATAAATTTTACGACTTTTCACGAAAAGATCGTTTACCCGACCTTCATACAGATGTCGTTTTATGCCCTAATAACGATTCTGTGCCTCCCTGGATGAACGAGATATTCTTCTGGGGTGCTACACTGCTACAGTTATCTTGGGTTTACAGATAGTTGTTCATCTCGCGGACGCGTTCCGTGGAATATACCCTCAAGAAGAAGGTCTTCTGTGCTGATTCTCCGAGTTCCACCAGGCTGGCGAGTTCCCGGCAGGCTAATCCGGGAAATTTTCCTGTCAAAACCGGTTTTATGTCCTCAGAGCAAGAGTCTGCTGCTGTAAACCAACCCTTAATCAAATGTGACCACAACAGCTCGCAAAATTACATGTCAGTGTAAGTCCACTACATTTTAAAGTACGACTTACTGTTTGTCCCTTGTGACCAAGGGTCTGTGATCATTGGTGATCTAGACTTGCTGGCCACAGGATAACCACCCTTTGTTGAACCAATTAACTGTTCTTCTCTTGATTAAGGATTTAAAGGCTCGCAGGCTACCCAACAACAGATTAGCAAAGCCGCATGCAGGCAAAGAAAGATCGAAAAAAAAAAAAAAAAAAAACTTATTCGTGCCTCGATCCTTTATCTCTCAAACAAGACAACATCATGGGATATTCAGAGGTAGAGCGGTTTTCGTATGACCTGGAAATGAAAACGCGCGAACAAAACAGAAGCAAGAAACAAACGGAAATAGAGCGATTTGATTGGTTGATCAAACGGCTACAAACGTCCATTGGCTGATAAAATACAAATAACGAACACTTACCGGAACCATTTCTTATGGTCATACGAAAATCGCTCTATCTCAATGGCCTCAGGGATACTCCTATTTAAAAGTGATGGCGATGCCTGTCGTCTTGCTTATAGGTAGACGTTGTAGATTTTAGTCTCGCTTAGTGTGCTCAGGACAAAAAGCCAATATTGTAACCAATAAAGGTATCTCTTAGGGCAAGGGAGAATGATTTCAACCAATCTCATCCTCAGTGCGAAAGAAATACCTTGATATAAAAAACAAACACTGTCATACTGTGTTGGAACTGATGTGGTCTCCGTTGTCAAAGAAATCCTGAGACAAGCACAAATTGATTTCGTTTAGGGGTTTAATTCCGATTGTCCCTCTCGCATGCCCGTCCCTGTTATATGGCAGTCCCCCCGGTCTCAACGGGTCAGTATTTTTAGCGCCCAGCTTCAAATAAGCGCCCTGCTTCGAATTAGCGCCCCTTCATCCTCCTCCCCTCCCCCGAGAAAAAACGAGGTTCAGCACTCGGAACGATATACGAGACGTATACGGTACTTTTAAGGAATGTAAAATTCGTAATGGTACGACATTAGTTAATGTTCTTCAAACTCGTACGGGTTTGCTCCTCATTTCCTCGATAGTAATATCCATGTGAGCACATAGGCGCTTCGTCTTGAGAACGTTTCAAGTTTCACAAAAAGTAATTTTCTATAACGTTTTTTGAATTTTTATATCTTACACTGAGTTTGATTAACTAGAAATAAAGATAGTGTCATTTTGAGGCAAAAAATTGATATACGACATTGGGGTGTGTCAACATGAGCCGTGGGCGGCCCTCTTTATTATGTCTTTACAAGCAAAGTCCGCGATAAGAAGTTTACAAACATGCAGAAAGTCTGAAAATTTCAAAATACAACAAGAAAACAACTAATAGCCCGTTTTACAGTTACAGGTGGAAACGAGGTTGGAGTACACCTTGTTTTGATACAAACCTCTCTGCTTTATTATGTAAATCATGTTGTTCTTATGCTAATTAGTATTTTTAAGCTTAATTTCCATAAGAAAAGGAAGGAGTTTGTATCAAAACAAGCTCAGCCTCGCATTCACTCAGTGGCAAGGACACTAAGCCCACAACTGTAAAATGGCCTATGAGAGACTTCAAGCTAATCTATACCATGCTCTTATGACAATGATACAATAAAGGCGCTGAATCTTACACATGGTGGCTTGTAAGCTTGTAAATACGTATGTGAAAAACTGACAATCATTGGGTATTTAATTTTAAGGGCGTAGGGACGGTCGAATGACACGAATGAATATAAAATGAAAGCACCGCACTTAGATACACTACCCCTCCACTAATGAACAATTGTTACAACATACCATGCAACACCTACCTCAAAAAGGTTACGTAACCATTATGAATACATTTCTTTCCGATTGGCTGCGCAGACAGCCTGTGCCCGAGGATGGCGGGAGAGGCAAAGTCTAGAACTAAAATAGCTTTTAATTTTCAAGTTAGGTCAATTAATGTAACGCCAGAATCTATTTAGACACAACCTGCGGTGATGCAGCTATAAAAAAAATTAACATTTTAATTAACAGTGCTGCGGAGGTTTCTTAGAGGACTGCTTCTTTCAAATTACGTAACGTGCATATCTACAGATTATTTATGAAGAGACAAAGAGTGAAGAGTTCCCTGGGAAAACAAAACATCTAGCTTAAAAAATCATGTATTTAAGTTAACATTGAACGGCGAGTCTTGCCAGCGCTCAGGGGCACCCAACGTCATTTTTTCAGAAAATATCTGTTCGGAAGACGATTTGAGATCTAAAATTTTCGGAACATTTGTTGTAAAATTTCTTGCTTGCCTGCCTCTCCTAGGATTTTCGAACATCTAAAAAATGGTATAATTGCCCATTTTTATCCGGATTTTCACCCCTAAAAAGATCACCTAGAATTTTCGGGAGCCGTTTATTTGGCTGAATTTTTGAAAAGGTAAGTTTTGATCCCTATAATTTTCGGATCACTAGGCTTTCAGCTAGGAAATCCGAACAGATGAAAAATGTTTAGGGGACAAAAATATGCCTACATCTATCGTCTAAATTCTACAATACGTTCACCAATGCTATGTTTAAGTGGTTTTGAACTATAATCTCGTTGGGTGCCCCTGAGCGCTCACTTATTGCACGTTCAGGAATCCTGTAGAGACATTCTTCATCTGGTGTGGAATTCTTATAAACCTTTTTCGTCAGGGAAAGATGAATCTCATCCGTTTTAGCCCTGAACAACCAGCGATAAGGCCAACCTATCATCAAAAAGGTGGCAATCCAGAAGAAAGTAGGTCGCATCCAGAATGGCATCGATCGAGAGCTTGCGCAACACAGGATTTTTCGTTTTGCCCCGGGAATTTCAGCTTGAACGACGAGATCGGTAATTTTATCCCGTGATCCTGGTGACACTTTTGGAAGCATTGCATTTCGAAGACATATGAACTCTTCTTGTGTTGGTTGGTCGCCTAAGAAGACCTTATGGTCAATCGTAACCCTGCCAGCGGCTGCTGTGCTACCAACTGTGCATGCTAACAGAGCTGGGTCCCTTGAATATGTCGAATCATCAACCATTGCGGCGTACGAAAACTTCTCGATTTTCTGGAATGTTATTTCCTTCTTAGTCCATGGCTGGTAAAAGTCTTTGGCCTCTTCATAATGGTAACTCTCAACACTTACAGAAATCTCTGGTCTCAGAAGACGTTGCCTGTCTATATATTCCGAGACAGTTTCGTCTTCCAGAATGTTCTTTAGGTACTGCAAATCAAGCGAGAAGTAACTTTCCACGATGACTACGATATAACATATCCCCATAAGGGCAACGAGTTCTTGTGGTATGAACGCCTCTTCTACTTGATAAAGTACCAAAAATACAAGGGAGAAAAGGCAGATGTAAAACGAAAAATATCGCCAAATAGAAAATATGGCAGATGCTTTCCAACGCCCATAGACTCGCGAGCAGGCACAAAATGCACACCATGATATCATTTCTTCAAGAAAAAACAGGAGCAACGGAATGAGACGTAGAACTGCCATGAATCAATTGCATGCTTTTGAGGTAGCCTCACCGACCGATTCGTTCTCTGTTCCGGTAGTCGCAGCTCGAAGAGAAGCAAACCGTTGATAGAGATTCAACAACCCAACAAGTACTTTGAATATGAGTGAAACAAACATGGATTATTACGTAATGAAACTCCCGTTTCAGAGGTTCCGCCTCATTGGTGAAACTCTAGTATGAATATGATTAAAGGGACAGGTTCACGGTTAAGTGCTTGCTCGTTAATTAAATTATTTTTTTCCAATTTATTTTTAATTTTATCGGTTAATAATCCCACTCACATGTATCTGAGCGTTCTCAGAGTGCATTTCAAACTAGAATAGTATTTCAGAGTAACCTGAAGTAGGATGGAGGAGTACTAAAATCGCAGAAAAAAATTAGTGGTTTACGCAACACTACAAACGTTGAACTTATTGTTGACCCGAAGGTTTCATTCCATGGTTGATTAATTTGACACGTGAACTGACACGTGACGTCAGGCAGGGCGACCCTCTCTCCCCATATCTTTTTCTTTTGGCCGTGGAAACCTTAGCGATCGCCATCAGAGCTAACGAAGAAATAAAAGGAATAGTAATAAATCAAGAAGAGACCAAACTTCTTCAATACGCTGATGACACTACTGCTGTACTCGCTGATTTAGAATCCGCTCAAAAACTCTTCCAACTGCTTGATAAGTTCAAGGAGCTTTCTGGCTTAAAGGTAAATAGTTCAAAGACCGAAGGAATGTGGATAGGATCACTGAAGATCAGTGAAAATAAACCTTTAGGAATCAAATGGCCCACAGAGCCAATAAAAGCCCTTGGTGTCTTTTTCACCTATGACCATAAGTTGTCTCAATCAAAGAATTTCTCAGAGAAAATCATCGACATTAAAAAACTAATCAATATCTGGTCCTCAAGAGGGCTTTCTGTCTACGGAAAGGTTACTCTAATCAAATCACTTCTTATACCTAAGATCGTTTACACCTCCTCTTTGTTACCTACTCCGGAACACATTGTCAAGGATTTAAATCATATATTATATAATTTTTTATGGAAAGGTAAAAATAAAGTAACAAGGGCGTCAACAATAAATAATTATGAAGAAGGAGGCATCAAAATGGTGGATATTGAAAGTTTGATAAAAATCTCTCCGTCTTTCCTGGCCTAAACGAATATTTAGTGACAACTCAGGCGCGTGGAAAAACTACCTTGAATACATCTTGAAAGATTCTGGAGGTCTAATGCTTTTTAAAAGCAATTATAATGTTAAGGATCTTCAAATTACCTCTACCTTTTATTTGGAACTACTTAAATGGAGGTCGGAACTCCGAGAAGATTGTGCTCTTAATAACGATTGGCATTATGTAATTTGGAATAATCAAGACTTAAGAATAAACGACAAGCCTTTTTTTTTACAAGAAATATTACGACATTGGTATCTGGGAAATAGGAGACTTATATTTTGATCTCAGCAATACGGAATCCTACGAACAGATCGCAAAAAATGTTAAGAAGACAAACTTCCTTGAATGGACTAGTATGAGACATTCAATACCAACCAACTTAAAAGTTCTTATTCGCTCGGATTCGAGTACCTTTAATGCAATACCTTCCTTTAAAATCAATGACGGCGTTTTCGACATAGCAAAAAAGAAATCAAAAGATTATTATCCTTTTTTGATCAAAAAGAAGGCTTGTCTCCCAAATTATGCACAAAAACTGAAGTTGGATTTTAATCTATCAAATGACGAACTCAGAAAGGCATTTCTCTTGCCCCATTCTGTCGCGTTTGAACCTTATGTCAAAGCCTTTCAATTTAAAATACTTAATTCTATACCTTTTACCAACTCAAAGTTGTTCAAGATTGGGTACAGGACAGACAACTTGTGCACCTTTTGCAAAAGGGAATCAGAAACTATTAGACATTCCTTTTGGGACTGCCCTTATTCGAATTCATTCTGGAAATGTATTGAATCGTATTATTTTGAGTTGCAAAAACAACTACTTCACCTAACATTAAAGGAAATTTGGATCGGCTTTTTATCTTCTGAATGCCCCTTGCTTAATTATCTTATACTTATAGGGAAAATATATATATATGGAGTTGCAGAAGGAATGAACTACTCCCAACCATAAACAGTTTTATAGTTAGAATAAATGGTAAATATGAAATAGAAAAATATATTTGCACTAAGAATAAGAATTTACAAAAATTAATGGACAAATGGACTTTGTAATCTAGTTAGTTTTTCTTCTTTTACAAAAATGATTAGTTTCTTCTTTTTTGAATAGCACTTGTAAAATAACAGTAGGCATACCTTGTGTGGTGATTGTAGAATTGTACGTCTGCTTAGATATGTAGTCCGTTTGTGCATGTATGCTTTGTGATAATAATTGTAATTGTTGTACTTTGGAATAGCAAATGAAATAAAAAAAATGGTTGATTAATTTACAGCTATATGCAAATATTTCAGTTTATTAAGTGTAAGTGACTGCCAGGGGAGTGTGCCGATGGGTTCCTTAACAACATTATGACATGATCATATTGCTTGCATAGACGATACAGCATGTTCCGGCAGAAAAACAGCATTTTGACGAATGAGCATGCTCTGAACTGTGAATGTCGTCATTGTACTTCCATTTGTCAATATCTGAGGACGAGGTATAACTAGTACTGCCAACAATATTTTTAAGTCGGGTACACCTATAGCAGGCACAAAATGGTCTATACCATCCCTACGTAGTTGTTACATGGCTTTTCAGTGAAATAGAGATGTTATGATCCGGCAAACCTTAAACATGGAATCCAGAATCCAGATTCCGGAAATGAAAACGGAAACGGAAACGGAATCCAGAATCAAACAACTTCATCAAAAGAAAAATAAGAAAGCAAAGTTCACATTCCATTATTTGATCCTTTAAAATTAAGAGTCCAGTTCAAAAAGAATTTGTCTTCGTAATCGTTTATAAGAGTATCAGGTCTTCCCACGACGGAGTTCAGGCTCATGCGAAGATCTAGAGTATACGGATTCGTCGTGAAGTCATTGTCTACATTTTTGCTCATTAGCATAGGAGTTAACCCATAGAAAACGTAGCCGTATACGTATACAGTCGACTCTCTCTTAACGGACACCTCTATATGACGGACACCTCTGTAAAAAGGACACCTAGAGTTGGTCCTTGCCATTGTTTATTCGCTTTATTTGACTCTTTATAAGACGGACACTTAGCGCCGGTCCCAAAGGTGTCCGTCTTGGAGAGAGTTGACTGTATACAAATAAGGGTCAAAATTCAGAGAGCTGGTTGATGTCAGCAGTTTGTGCAAGTTGCAGCTCTTTGTAATAAAAAACAAATACAATTCTGTGTTTTCACTGTCACGCCATCAAAAATAGAAATGCAAACCAGTCAATAGAGAAAGTACGGAATCTGGGAAATGAAAGAAGATAAATAAACAAAAATCCTTGCCAAGAATCAGGTCTGTGCGGTAATTCATATGCGAGATATTCGGAAAAACGTTTTACCCATTTTTCTAAGGCTTTGTATGGAGACGCCATGTTGACGTCCCTTTGAGGGGCACAAATATGGCCGCCGGAAACCAACAGATACATCTGTCTTTGAGTTTTCCTACTTATGTGTAAATTCATCGCTTGAGGAAATCATATAAGATAAGGAATAAATAAATAGCCCCATCCCCCCATTCAGTGGCGGAGTAACGCGCACAGACTGGATTTTTGTTCAACACTGGGCCAGGGGCGGGGAGGCCGAGAAAAAAGAGGTAAAAAAATAGAAGCCTTCCCAAGACTTTTGACGATGATTTTAAGGAGGTTAGACAAGGTTACAAAGCAGGTTTTTGTCTGCAACTATCTTAGAACTACCTTCCGTGTCTCGATCCTTTACATTCTCTTAGTGTGAAATTCGGTGAGCTGTGCTAATATGATTTACCAGGAAGATTTTGCAACAATGCGAAAGCATTGTTAACATTAGTGGAAAGGTGAATTAGGGTCCAAGGGTTTCCAACGCCCACTTACCACACGTTCAGGAAGTTTGTCGAAAATTTCGTCATCTGGTTTGGCGTTCTTGTAGATCTCTTTTTTCAAGATAAGATGAATCTCTTCCGTTTTAGCCTTGAAAAACCAGCGATAAGGCCACCTCATCCACAAAAAGGTGGCTGTTCACTTTCCATCTGAATTGTAAATATCTTCCCTGGGGATTGATTAATTATATGGAAATGAGTATATATTTAACAATTATTCCTTGAGCCCGAATGGGCTCTGAGTCAATAGCCCATGAGGTCGGAGGCCGAATGGGCTATGACTCAGAGGCCATGAGGGCGAGAGGAATAGTTGTTTTGGTAAAATCCAACTAGTTGGTCAAAAATATCGAGAGAAAACAACTTTCACTAGTTAAAGCTAGACTTTAATCCTCTTTTGCCGCCAAAAAGCCGGCGCTTTTCGCTACTAGTAGGCTATAACATATAGCCTAGTAGTGGCTCAACCAATCAGTTAACACAGCGTTAAAAATAGACCACTAGTCGGATTTTACTAAAATATGAAACACCGGCACGCTTTGTCCCATTCATTTCACTTTGTCCGACAAGAAGGGCGATTGGCGACCCACCCGCCCTTCCCGGCGAGTAAGTCAGGTTCCAGATTACCTATATTCGATTCAGTCTATCTTGGGCTTTTCCCAGTTCAGATTGATTCCCCATACCTTTTTATAATGGCATCAATAACAATACCCAGGGATGAATATTATACAATCCACAAGAAACGTTGTCCCATCCAGAATTGCAATGGCAGCGTGGCTAGACACTGACTCAATATTTTTCTTTTCGTCGCTGGAATTTCTACTTGCACGATAATACAGTCGAACCTCCACTAACGACCATCTCTGCACAACGGCCTCCCCTCCACAACGGCCATTTTTTTTGCGGACAGTCCATACATTGATAGACTACGAGCAGCCTCTCTTTTTTCTTAGTCAGTCGAGCAAAACGCGTGAGACACGCAAATGACCAAACGCGTGACGGACGGCGCGAGACGAGAGAGGCACCCTCGTTTCGCGCGGTTCGCCGCTTCGCCACTTCCGCGCGCGTGCACTGCTCTCACTAAATCTGAAGAAAAAGAGGGACTGCTCGCAGTCTAATACATTCACTCTTGTTTCAACCTCTCTACAATGGCCACTTTCTTCTTTCCCTAAGGTGGCCGTTGTAAAGAGGTTCAACTGTATCGGTATTTGTATACCGCGATGTCGGTCATACTTCTCGAAGCATTGCATTTCCAAGGCGTATACACTGTTCTTTTGTTGGTAGGCGACCTAACAAGACCTTCGGGGTCAATTTTAACTTTGCCAGTAGCTGTTGTGCGTCCTCATAGGGGCTCCCATAAGTAAACATCAACCCAATAACCATATGAGGTTTTCCAGAGTGTTATTTCCTTCTCTTTATATTTCTATTTTATTTTATTAGCTTCGCCGATATATTACTGAACAATGAATAACAAATAAATGCTTAATAGGCAGGGGTGCCAGAACAGCGGTGAGCCAATTATATGTAAGAAACAGTAAAACTTCATGTGACAATTAATAACAACAACGGAGACAGACAGACACGTTACGTGAAACGTTACATGACGGACATATGTAACGTTGCTAGAAGAAATATTTGTGAAGCGTCTCAACGCCCAAGAAGTCTCTCCAAGAACGATACCAAGAGAGAATGATCTAAGCTCATTCTCTCTTGACGATACTGTTTCGTCTTCCAGATGGTTCTTTAGGTACCGCAGCCCAAGCGAGGAGCGACTCTCCACGATAACTACGATATAAGAAATGGCCATAAGGGCAGCGAAAGCTTGTTGAGTGCGTGTTTCTTCTTCTTGACCAATACAGGGAGGAAAAGCTAGAGGTAAAACGAAAAATATCACCAGATAGAAAATATGGAACAAACCCTTCGAAAACCATAGACGCACAAATAGACCCAAACAGCAAACTATGATGTTATTTCTACTAATACTATTGCGATAATATATATAATGTCCCATATATAGACCTTCAGTGAATCAAATTAAAGCTTTCGAGGTAGTTATTTGTTTCGTGATCTCTTTCGACTATGAAAGAGTCGCATGGGATTCAAAATATTATTTTTACTGCGAACGACACAAACAGGCCGGTTTATTATCGTAATAAAACTTCCGTTTCAGCGGTTCTGCTTCATAGATGGTGCTCTACATAATTATGATTGATGAGCTGAAGGTGGCCACACAACGAAACCTTTCCTGTACCCAAAATTTCCCGGGTATTGTTCTCTTATTTTTCTAAATACAGGAGGATGATGCACTGAGCATTCTTACCACCAATAGTTGTCAAATTCTTTGCGGCAAATAACAGGCAAAAATGTGTTAAGGATGCTACCCCACTTGACTCAGACCCCCAATGCACGTCATAATTGAAGCCGATCAAACGTTCGGCGCGCCTATATATTGGACCATAATTTATTATAAAGCATTCAGTAAGTAGAGTGAAGCCGCGCTTTCACCTAAAGCAATATTCAGCCTAGTGTATGTCATCAAACAAAAGGAAAACTTTTACAGTTAAACCAAACATTCAAATAACTGACCACAAACATCAAAAAATGATTCATAGATACTACAAACTTGGTATGAACATACCGTACGCATGTTTTTGATTGACCCGCCTTTTAGAATTGAAGTCCGACTTAGAAGCGATATTTAGGGTGGATTCATTTCCCGGGGGGGAGGGGGGGGGACTCCAGATTTGAAGTGACGGGCATGATCAAAGGATTTGGGGAGGGGGAGGGGGAGGGTTGACATATTCGATTGCGGGAATAGACCGATTTCGATATATTAAGGTGGCTCGATACAGTTTTTCAAGGCCAATACCTCCCAAGTTTGAGCATAAACTACGTCGCCATAAACAAAGTTTTGGAATAATTGCCACCACAGTTGTATTAGATAAAGATGAAAATTTGTTGTGATCAGGGTGGCAATTACATCGGAGTTGTCATAGCAACGAAATGACGCTATTAACTATTTTACTTGCAGCAGTATATCTCAGCACTGAGAACTGTTCTTCCAAAATCGTTCATGGGAGCGTTTTCCTCCAATAGCGGCCTCGACGTTCGTACAGTTTAAAAAATCTATCGAGCGGTTTAAAAATTATTCGCTAATTTGTTAAAGTAGACCAATATGTTCAAAAACCGCTAACAAAAGCACCCCGAAACATACCAATCAAATCCTTCTTTCTAACAATCGGCTGGAGATATCTCCACGGTCTTTCACACACGTTTTTAAAAAGATTGAAACTACCATGAGGTGAAATTGCATGTAAAAAGCGCTTCATTTTCTACAGATAACAGCCGAACATCAAGATTATCCATTTTTTAACGTATTTCTAACCATAAAATCTTTATCCCAAAATATCTCGATAACGCTCTTACAGATTTCGCTTAAACTTCACAAACATCGAGGCCGCTATTGGAGGAAAAAGCTCCCGTGAATGATTTTGGAAGAACAGTTCCCAGTGCCGAGAAATACTTCTGTAAGTAAAATAGGTAATAGCGTCATTTCGTTGCTATGACAACTCCGAAGTCATTGCAACCCTGATCATAAAAGATTTTCATCTTTATCTAATACAACTGTGGTGGCAATTTTTCCAAAACTTTGTTTATGGCGACGTAGTTTATGCTCAAACTTGGGAGGTATTGGCCTTGAAAAACTGTATCGAGCCACCTTAAAATTCATACAAGGCTGCGTGGCTTGGGGCCGAATAAAGCAAAAGAGGCTAAATGAGCCTCGGAGCCAAGTGTGAATTGTAATATATCCTAAATGGTCTATTATTTGGGAAGTAATTTTTGGTTGGTTATATTTAAGTAGGCAGTGTTTTGGAAACTCAAAACAATCTGAAGATTCGTGGTATTGCCATGGTCTGATGAAAAAACAAACACGATCATTCTATTTCTAAGGTTTTTTTTTACGTGTTGAATCATTTAATGCCTTCTGGAAATTTTAAGGCTCGGAAATTCGGCATGGGATTTGTTTTTTTTTTTTTGGCGGGGGGGAGGGTAATTTTTGGTCCAGGGTGTCTTTCGGGTATTGATTTCTGTCACCATTCGATCATCCCCGTCACTTGAATTTCGGGGTACCCCCCCCCCCCCGGATTCGGTTGCAGCATAAAGGTAGGGCCTTAGCTTTTTGCTCGCTGAAATTTTTGTTGTTTTTGAGCTTAGAAATCAAATATCAAAAACATCCTTTACTCTACTGATGTACAAAGCTAAAAGGAATTATCTTGGCGGAAAACAATCCTGGCCAAAAGGTTTTGGGACACCTCCTCTTTTCAAGTGTTTTTCTATGGAATTTGCAGCTATCCGGCGATACACAATCATAAACACGACCTTAACAAGATTTTCCCTCACCCCTCCCCCTGAACAAAGTTGAGGTCCTTAGCGTGTGCAAGATATGTTAAAGTGTTTGACTTGTAACACCCAACACTGTGAAAGGAGGAGGTGGGAAAAAGTCGAATTACACTTTCCTAATCTGAAACACAAAATGTCCCAAACGTTTTGACCAGGATTGAAGTTATATTGGATTGTAATATAAAAAGTACAGTACAACTTTTTTTGATTACGATTATTCGTAGTCTTTTTTTTCTCATGAAAAACATTCAAATGGAGATAGCAAGATACGGAGGGCGTAATACTTACATGTGCGACTGTCTCTCGTAAGCGACCACCTCCTATACGCGACCACCTTTCCCCCCCCAAAATAATTTTTTTTCAGTGAAAGCTCTTTAGTTGGAAACTGTTGTAGGTGGCCGCTTCCAGTAAGCGATTGCAACTGTACTTCACCCCCGAAAACCCCACAGCAGTTGCGGAAACTTTGATGGAGACTAATTCTGAATTAGCTGAGACACATCAAATGAGGCGTGGTCATTAACAAAATACGTTCCACTGACCACACGTTTGTTTTCAACTAGGACAGGATTAAATTGGTATTTCTCACTTTGGT
Source organism: Porites cylindrica (assembly GCA_964035525.1). Taxonomy (NCBI): domain Eukaryota; kingdom Metazoa; phylum Cnidaria; class Anthozoa; order Scleractinia; family Poritidae; genus Porites; species Porites cylindrica. The sequence continues at coordinate 29,068,832 of OZ037783.1, forward strand.
TGCCAAGGGCTGTCTTATAGATGTGTTTAATCATGGTGTAGTGGATCTTATTCGTTTTCGCTATGAACAAGCAGCGGTAAGGCCACGCCATACACAACAAGGTGGCGATGTAGAAGAAACGAGGTCGCATCCAAAATGGCCTCGGTCGCGAACCCACGCAACCCATTATTCTTGTTTTTAAATCAGGAATCTCCACTCTTAGAATAAGCTGAGTGTATTTATCCTTGTTGAAACTACAAAGTTCCAACATATCGTTTGCAAACTGTATGAAGCTGTCAGTTGTTTCTTCGTCGCCCAGCAGAATATCATAGTCAATCGAAACACGAACAGCAGCTTCCGTACAGCCTAACAGAGGGTCCCCTGAGGAAGCATCAAACGAAGAATCATACGAAAACTCTCTGTTTTCCGAAAATGTATCCACCTCTACGTCCATGTAACCCGGCTCTTCTTGGATGTCGACTCTCTCGTAATGGAAACTCCTAACAGTTATGGAAACTTCTGGTCTAATCAAGCTCACTCTGTTTAAGTGTTCCGCTGCCGTTTCGTCTTGCAAGAAGTTCATTAGATAGTCTAGTTCAACGCTGGAAAGAGCATCACAGAGAACAGCGAGGCAATTAATCACCGTCCACACAATAAGAGCAATTTCTAAGGCTTCCTCGTCCACTTGATAAATCACAAGGACGAACAGCCAGAAGAAAAATGAAAAGTATCGCAACACTCCAAACATTCTGCAACCCCTAAACTTTACGACTTGTTTGGGGTTCCAGATGCAAAGAGACAGACAAACAGCAAACCATGACATCACATCCGCAAAGAGCATTAATAGCATTAGAAATAGCCACAGCATGTTTTGACCTTCTGTGAATCAACAAGAAAGTAAGTTGCTCTGCGATCAAAACAAGGTTAGTGCCGAAAACAACGCGTTGAACATAACAATATAACAAGTGCTTCTGGTATTGTGAGTGACGCAAAAGCCAGGTGAAAAATAGAGGGCTTAGGGAATGCAAATGGCTCGTGACCAAAACTCCTCCTCTGCTAAAACCAAAATGTGCCATTTCTTTTTTGCGCACCCTTATCAATTTCTATGGAAATTACAATGTAGATCCATTTATCAGCTACACCACTGACAGGTTCTTCACCAGGATCGAGTGGAGCAATAACTGCTTTGATCTGATTCATAAACCATTCAAGGCATTAATGGAAATCACCCTCCCCTCCCATCTCTCTACTTCGCGTGACAGGCTGGTTCATCATTGTCGACTGCAAGTCCATAATGGACACTTCCTCTGAACGCATTAGTACGTTTAATGGAGCTTTTGCGATTCGTATTCTTAATAGACACATATTACCTCTTTTCACTTAAAATTCAGACTGGCAAATCCCAGTAATCTAAAAGAAACGGGGGGGGGGAGGGGGAGGCAAAAAAACCAGGAGTCGAAACCATCATTAGCATAATTAAACACACATCATCCATGGTCTATAGGTTTGACGAGGCATGCTTTGAAGCACGAGTGTCTCGATAGGGCCTCACTTAAAATTTTGTTCAAGGGTCGAAACCATGATTAGCATAACTAAATACACAACGTCAATGGATCAGATGCAGATGCAGATATAAAGCGCGAGTGTCTCGACGGGGGTTTAACCGTTAGACTTAATCGAGGATGCCAATGGGGTTAACAGTTAACAGATAACTGACCTAAAAGATAGTGATTCAGTAACCGATATTTGGCCAAAAAATTAGGAGTTAACTGATAAATGAAAAGTTAACAGGTGACATTCTTTATTCAAGTAAGAACAACAAAGTTTTTCCAAACAGCAACGTTATATTCGTGACAAATATCCGTCCTGCTGATGACCCTTTGGTATATCTAATGATATTATTTTATACAAATGGAACCAGTGTTGTGCTATGCAACGGAATGAAAAACGTTGTTTTCACGGACCTAGAAAGTCATCAAGTTAGAGAGTACAACCCAGGCAAAAAAAACCTGGATCACTGGATCTGGCCCTGATTGCTCAGAGATATCAGCATCTTTCTTTCAACTACATGGAATTTGTACTTACGGCGAGAAATCTAATAAGTCGTAACCGGTTTTTCTAAAACCGTTTCATTTCTTAAAACCCTTGGATGTCTTAACGACTCTTTGTGCTCGAAACTGAGGTAGGCTGCGAAAAGGGTAACATCGAGGGACGTGAAAGAGAATGTCGCCAAAGTCTGTAGCGAGGTAGAAAGACTCAGTAGGTAGTAAGAGTGACGGAGTGCTTCATTTTGGCTAGAGAAAGAAATGATTCAGAGAGCAGAGTTTTAGAAAACTCAATACTTTCTCCCCCTGTTACTAAACGAGATGAACAGGCTGATTGAAAATATTAGTTCCAGAAATCCTTTGCTCGTTAGAGAAGTAGCTTTTAAACACTTCTGTCCTGCAACGCAGGTGGAAAACCTTCAAGCGGTTTCTCATGACTTCAAGTACGAAACATTTACTGCTTTCAAGTGAATCACAGCCAAGTCCTTGTTACACTCAAGATCGCTTAAATCCCCACAAAAACCCCTGTAATATTTCTGTTATGCAACGAGGCTTTTTTACATCTTGTCCTCATGAAACCACGTTAGGGAAAATCCTCCTTGCTCAATATGTGGTTTTGTACACTTTTTACACCTGGTTTTCAAACCTTTAGAGATGAGCGTCATTATATTTCCCTAAGTTTTTATTCAAAAACCACACCTCTGTGTCCTTCATACCAATCAAAAACAATGATGAAGTGATTACCATAATCGGAGTCCCATTCACGGTCCTCACATTCGAAGTCAATAGGGAGTTTAAGCAGTGACGTTTTTGAGCGACGCTCGTCAACCAGAAGTTAGCCTTTTTCTTTTTAATATGCCTTGGCACCACCAAATTTGTATTGCTAAGTGTTTTTACTTTTAAAGAAACAATTTGCCTCAAAATTTGTTCAAAATCACGGCTCAAGAGTGCACAAAGTCCTCTTTCTGTTGATGTGCGTCGCTCAAAAACAGAAAATAGAATTTATTCACCTCCTAGGGAGGTTGTTTCCAAGATCATTTTGTTTGTTTATTCTTTGCGCGGCGCCCTCATCAAAATTGCGCGCGGGTGTCACACGCGATGGCGCAATTATTTCGATGGAACCGGGTGACACACGCTATGGCGCAATTATTTCGATTTAACCATACGCCGATTATAGCAAAAGTAATAGCAATTGGCACTCTCTCCTCTGCAGAGGCTCCCGCTGGGTATCCCTATAAAGATAGCAATAATAATGATAATGATAATGATAATGATAATGATAATGATAATGATAATGATAATAATAATAATAAATAGAAAGTGCACAGGGGACGATGGGAAGAGGGAAAAGGCGGGAGCCTCTCTTCTCTCTTTCCCCTTCCCATCGTGCGCCACGCGCTCTCTTTTTCTTTCTCCCTAGCCTTCCTACAACACAAAGAGGCCTCTACGGAGAAGAGAGGCAATTGACACACATGCAACCCAGTACCTGGCCAGTACCTAATGCATGCGCAAAGCCATATCACCCGGGCGTTGGACAGCTGTCGCGACCCAGGGGAAGTGCACACCGACAAATCAATCAGCATGGTATAGCGCGTCTGACCAAAAAACCGCGGACCCTAGCTCCTGGAATAGGTTCTGTTCTATTTCACTTAAAGGCTTGCAAATGCTAGGGTAGTGGATTGCTTTCACATTTAAGATTGTGCTTCGATTGCTCAGCATGCACGAACCACATTTTGCTTTCCAAGAAGCTCATATGGGTTTCAGCACTCACCTTCCTCACTGTGCTGGTTTCATTACTCAGTTACTCGTCACTGTTGAAAGTCCATGAACAAGTAATAGACATGAAAATATTTATTTTCCTGACTTCATTGAGCGCGTTTTACGAGTACTCGACAAGCGCGAAACGAGCGCAGCGAAAGCCCGCGCGCGAGACGCACGCGCCAATCGAGAGACTGGGTTCTAAACGAATCCAACATGGCGGCGGATTATTGACCAGACAGAACACGCGTGCAGTAAATTGGATCTAAAGTAACATAATTAGACTTCTGAAACTCGAATTTGAACTTCAGCAGTTCTTATACTTACTTGTGAACACTTGGCTTTATTCATGACCTAAAAACTCTCGCTCATGGCGTGGCAGTAGTCGTGAAAAATCTTGCGGGGGTCTTGTGAGGTAAGCTAGTATAGCTTATGTGGTGCTTAAATTTAAGACTATTTCGCAGAAAACGATGGTCTTATAAGCAAATAATATTGGTGATGATAATTAAGCTTATGGATTAAACCATCAAGCAAATCCAGGGGATCTGGTACAAATTAAGGTGAATCATGAAATTTGGCAGGTACAGAATACATGTCACAGGTCACAGGTCACAAATGCAGGTCGTTGCTTCGTTGATAAATAACTGAAATAAGCTAAAACTGTATTTCGGATTTTGCTTCCTCATGGAGAGAGTTTATTATGATGTCAACCTTTGTATCAATTGTGAAATTAATGTGCATGGATCGCATAGCGAGGCAGAAACAAGAGTCAGGTTTGGAAGGCAGTTGCAGTGACGTCATTGATTGTGATGTCGAGTTGCATTAAGGTTTCCAAGCAACATAACTTCCACTGGGTGGGATGAAAGGTTGATATGTTTACTTCCTATGTGAAAAAAATGTTTAAAATGTTTACAGCTGGTTAATATAATCGTTACCAATTGTCCTCATGCAAATATGCAGGGAACTGTAACTCTAGAGGCCAACAATAAGGCACTTTGCGAAAGTTTACGAAACACTTATCAGTTGTCGGCGATAATATATTTTTCAAATACGATTAAATGAGTTAAAGTAGGGCTTAGTTTCTTTGTATATATAATTGAATCCTTGATAAATACAGTTCCACCAGCTTCAGAGAGCATTTACTGGCAGGGGGGTGTGGGGGAGCTCTGTCCCATGGTCCAATCCCTTACCCTCTAATATATGGTCCATTTTGGACAGAAAAGAAACCCCTTTTGTACACCATTTATTGATAAACGGTACCCAGGCTTTATTTATTTAATTTATTTTGCCACACAAAATGTACAAAGAAAGAAAGAAAGAAAAAACGCCTCAAATAAAAATCTCAGGGCTTATAACATAAGGCTTCCACAATTACAACTCACGATGGCTACACATACACAGCTATGACAATTTATTCCAAAAAAAGACAGGAGGAGTAAGAACAATCAGTGTGTAGATTAATAAATACTAAAATTACAGCAAACATATATTACAAACGGCAAATATTGTAATTGGGGACGGATAAACTTCTATGATAATGGAAGTATTCAAATCTTCTAGACTTATAGGTGTTAATAATATACTATTTCAGACTGATTTTACTGGAAGAAAGACAGGGTCTGTACAGAGTCTTGAATTCTTGAAAAAGTCTTGAAATTTGTCCAGCAATTTTCTAGACCTGGAAAAATTCTGGAAAATAGAGATAAAGTCTGGAAAAATGGTAAAAAGAAATGTTTAAAGCTACAAAAAGTGCTTTACAAGTGAAATGTTTTTTTCCTGTTGGTGAAATCATATTCAATCTCACCTGTACGTTTGCAGCGCATCATTGATAAAGCTTTGTTCCTGCTCTTTTTTTAAGGTCTCTATCGCTCACCTATTTTGATAACTGAGAGTCTGGAAAAAGAAGTTATTGTTTTGGAAGAAGTCTGGAAAAAAATCTTGAATTTTGGATCCAAAAATCTGTTCAAACCCTGGAAAGAGAGATTGAGTTACAATTGTCATTATCTAACCCTAACCCCTTTCACATATCCAGCTTAGAAGGCTGCATCTCTTAATAAAATATGGACTGTCTTTTAAAATATGAATAAAAGAAAGTTTTCTTGTCTTTTTCACTGCCAGGGGTGTCTTATACAAGTTCTAACCTTTAAAAAGTTGCAAAATGTTTACTGAATTTTTGTCAATGTGATTTTCTTTTAGTAATGGACTGCACTGTGTTACATATTTTGGAATCTTGATGAAGTGGAACAGCAAGGCAAACTAAAAGAGAACATAATACGATCAGAAAACAAGAGCAAGAAAAGACAGGTCTGATGACGAGGTAAACAACTCTTCAAATTTTTTTTACAGTAATATGTGTGACATACCATTGATTAAATGCACCCTTGATAAAATGCCAGAGAGAAGCAAAATAATAAAAAATTTTAGTACCTTATTCTCAATTAATTTGGTGAGTATTAAATGTCGTGAAAAATCAAAAATTTTATTAAAAGTAATAATAATAATAGTGGTAATAGTAATAAATAAGAATGATCTTTATTGTGCTTTTGTCCATGTACATGGTTGATATTCCAATCTAGTAAATTTACTTACTATAGAAGATAAATTAAATGTAATGAGAATAATGTGCAAGCTACGAAGCTAAATGAACTAGTTAGTTTTCTTATTAGCTCCCTGAACAACTTAGGTTCTAGGTACTGCGTAAAATCAAAAAAACAAAGAAGGAAGAACTTATGTACACGAACTATGTTGTTTCATCAGCAAGACACCAATTTATTTCATTTGTTGTCCTGACAATACAGTTGTAGACAGCATATAAATTTCTTTGGAAATTCAGACATGCTTGAGTTTTTTTAATTAGTTGGAAGGTCCTTCCAAATGTCCTTAGCCATAAAAGAGATTGATTGTTTGCCTACATTTGTTTGTATGCTTATCTTATAATTATTTTTCTTAGCTGTATATCTCGTGTTGTAGCAATGGATATTACTAGCATATTGAAACATGTTGTTGAATACCTCAGGCAGAGAGCCTTTATGACATGATGCACAAATTTTGAGACTTGTAGATGATAAAATTAAAATGTAAATTATATTCATGCAGGAATGCGGATTTGACTTTGATACCGGTTGTGGCAATGACTAATGGCTTCAGTTTTAAAATTATTTTTCATTATAGCAATCTTGGAAGGGCGGGTACATGTATGCCCTACCTGGCATGACTTAAAAAAATCATGTTAATGAAACAGTCAGTTATTTATTCATTCTATCAAACAAGAGTGATTCTATCAAATTATTGAGAAAATTGCTGAATGTTGGAAGTACATGTAATCAGTCTGTTAGTCAGTCAAAGCCTCAAGAAGTCAATCCAACAGTCATACAGTCAGTCAGTCAATCATTCAATCACTCATTTATTCAATTAAAGGAGGGCTCATAGTGTTATTAAAATAATGTAGATGGAGGGACTAGAATCATTTTAGATTTAGTTTTTCCTTTGCATTGACTCTAAGCCCCCACCCCATTCAGTTATAATCTTGAAGGGTGTGATTTTTGCTCCTGCCCCCTCATTCCATCTCCCATAAATGTGCCAAAAATACCATGACCCAACCCTCCCCCCTCCACGCCCCTCACCCCCCTCCACCACCAACACCATGATAATGGTGAAAATGGCCTCCAAAAGTATTGTTAAGTAATCATCTGGCTAAGAAGGGAAGAAATTCTTTTGTTATGTTGCAATAGGCTTTCCTCACATAGAAATGTTTTCGTTGTCACAAATACAGTAGAATGCATTAACCTACAGAAAGGTAGTCTACGAAAATAATAAAACACATTTTTAACTCCATTTTAATAAGGGTGTTTTTTGTGTTAAAATAATTATTTCAACCATCATGAGACTTGTAAACAGTATTAGCCAAGAAAAGTTTACAATTTTAAATGTATCTCACATAGGATTTCTGTGTTACTTAGACTCTGATGAGATAATAATAATAATAATAATAATGATGATGATGATGATGATGATTTGGAGATAGCACATCCACAAAGTGGTTCTTTGTCTACCTGATTCCTGGTCGAATTGGAAGTTGGAAATGATGGTTTTTGAGGAGAGGGGAAAACTAGAGTACCCAGAGAAAAACCTCTCGGAGCAAAGGAGAGAACCAACAACAAACTCAACCCACATTGGGCCACATTGGTGGGAGGCAAGCGCTCTCACCACTACGTCATCCCTTGCTCCCCAAGAGAGATTTTGTTTTAGTAAAATCTGATGTTTAAACCAATCAGAAGTGTAGAAGAGACAATTGTAAAGTTATCACTTTTTTTACATTCTGACGTTCACATTGAGTTTGGCTCTTTAATTCTTAGTTTATCTAGACCATTACTTAAACATTATCGACTCTCAAAAGCTTTTTTTGGTCCCAGAAAGCCCAATATTAAATAATTATTGTTCTTCCGTTCCTACCCATTTTCCAACATTTAAAAAAAAAATCGGTGATAGTTGTGTTTATGGTTGAGAGTTGAAACTAGCCACATCATTGGTTTAAATTCTTAACATTCTGTGTTCCAAATTTGGTGGCAAAGGAAAGTAACACATTCTTTTAAAAATACTTGAAGTCATCAGGCTCTAGAGTTAATCAGAACATCTCAAAACGTTCAGAGATATTTTGACTGAATTGTGCCTTAATAAACTTTCCAGTTGGCAGTGGTTACGCCTAAAGTTTCTGCATGTAGATACACACAGAAAACACACAAAAGTAATTGGCAAAATTCTGGTGGCAGGGAAGCACTTAACTATAGGGGTAAGGGGACCCGGAGAGAAGCCCTCCTGGGGAGGGGGGGGGGGGGGGAGACGAGATTGAGTGATACCAGGGGTAGCCATCCTGAACAGGAGTCCTGATCAGTCTCTGGGGGTGAGGCCCATATCCACCAGTCACTAGGTACTAAGGGGAACCAGGAGGGGTGGCCCTCCTGGGTAGAGTAGAGTGGATATTTTTCCGGACCTGTCTCCAAGGGCTAAGCCTTACTGTGGGTTAAAGTGCAGCCAGGGGTTGTACTTCCCTGTGACTTTTTTTAATGGAAAGAAAGACAGTAGTTCCACATTTCAGGACCTAATGAAGGAATGCGACCTAGTCTGGTGTAATACCATAATATGAATGATTAGTGTTGTACAGATGCATCAAGATGCAGAGGAATAAAATAATGATCGGCCTTATATACTATTATACATTCTGTTTTGCTTAAGTATATAGTGACCATAAGAAGTACAACGTGTAAATTACAGAGCAAACAAAGGTTCCAGTCAGAAAATAAAATGGGGGCGGGGGGTGGGGGGAGAAAGAGGCTAAGCCGAAGTTATGCTCGTAGTAGGTAGTCCTTGAAAATCTAATGTGGTCCTTGAAAAGTCCTTTAAAAATGGTTGAATTTTTTTGTAGGCTGTGATCCATCCGCTTCAGGGTTCATAACTAATGGCAGTATCAACAGAATGTGCCACAGCATAACTTTCTTTTAGATGCCCTAGTTTCATATAAAAACCCCTTTGCAAAAATTCAAATAACAGAAAATGACTTTTCATAGTCAGTAGAGCCTTGCTTTGGGGTTGTCACTAAGATTTCAAGTTCCCAGGTAATTGTTGTTTGTAGCCAGGGAAGTCGGAAGCGGTCATGGAGCCCCCCACCCCAAAAGATGTTTTAGACATTTTGTAAAAGGCATTCGCGCCAAGAAAAGGGCAATCTCCACCAAGAGCAGAGCTATTACTAGCGGTTTTATGATGATTACGTCTTCATTAAAGAAAACTACCACATTCTGAGACTCTAAAATAATACGTTTTTACTTTACGTAAAGGCTGGTTGGAGGGTTTTTTTAGTGGCCGCCAAACGGGAATACATGTAAGCTCAGGGGCTTACATGTGACTTGATGTTGTTGTTAGGTAGCTCTTCTTTCATGATCCAATACGCAGCTGGGAAGACCTTCAACAGCACATCTTCTGCGACTCTTTCGCGTTCGTCAAGGGTTCTCTGAAACACGGAAACCCTCTGTAGCATCTCCGCTAAAACTGTGTTCATTTGTTGTGACGTACGGCAGTGATCTTCAAACTCTTCTGGGCGAAATCGTTTACAGGGCTCTTTGTTTAAAACTTTCGACTTATTTTGAGGATTAGACGTGTTATGTTTTTTGCACAACAAGCAGAACAGACCCTCGCCTTCAACATAAACAGACCACCACATCTCAGTTGTAACACAAAATGACATCGATCTTTTGTTTAGCCAACTATGTTGAAATTTGTAAGTCTGCTTTGCAATCTTTGTTGCTTCATTGTTGGTAACATCACAACAACCAGTCTTTTTACAGAAATCACGCTGATGGTACTTAGATGAAAACAAGTTACCGGGGAGGCCCTCCCATATGAAAGCAGCGAGGATGCTCGTCGTCCCGCTTAGGGGTGTAAATTTCGGATTTCGGTCTCACTTAGGGTGTTCTGGGCAAAACGTCATTGTATTTAGCCGTAAAGGTCTCTCTTAGGGTTGCACGCGAAGATATATATTTTGTCAGTTCGTTTTATTTACTCAATTCATGAGATCAAAGTTTTCTATAACATCAATACCTAAAGAAAATTGTAACAAAATGGTCTCTTTTAGGGGTCCAAAAAAGGTTTGCCCACGCCTAGGTTGGTCTTCTTAAGGGGTTTAATTTAAAATTCCCCGCCCCTTTCATAGGGCAGCCCCCCCCCCCCGGGTTAAAAATATACATATTGCGTGACAGCGTGACATGTCACAAAAAAAAGCAAAAACCCTGTCAGGGAGGTGTTCTGGCGGCCATTTTTCCCATTTAACCTCTGGGAGAGAGTTAGCCATTTAACCTCCGGCGCGAGGGTTCCCATTTAACCTCTGGGACCGAGTTAATAGTTCGAGCACCTCCCTGCACTTGCTGGGCCGGAGATCGGGGCCCGTCAGCAAGCTTGACAGTCCCCCCCCGGTAAGTCAATCTACCGCACGGGTTAGTCAAACAGGCTTCAGAGAGTTGGCCATCTCTCACCGCCCTATAACCCCACCAGCAAAATCAACCTATCTTTTGCCTTAGAAAATTTACCTATATATTTGGATCGGAGACTCATTTCGCTCACTTATGGTTTAAAACACCCATGGTACGGTTCTTCACAGACGCATGCGTGTTAGGCCCAAAAAAATGGTTTTGAAATTTCGTTGATTCATACACAATATCCTCATTCACTCAGGCCCGTTCAGTTCAGCCATGAAAAATATGGCTATAATTTTTGTAAAAGTTGTTTTTCCTCAAAATATCGGGTAGCCCAGCTTTCCACAAACTCTTGTTACAAAAACGCGTCTTATTTAGAGAGGTGCTCAGCATTTTATAAGATTGAATTTGCTATTAACTGTGCATTCCATTGGAGACTTCGCAACATACATTTTCCGCCCTTCGACGACTCAAGTAATACCTTGAAGGAACCATGAACATGAAGCAAGATCGACGTCTGAACAACGGCCTACTTATGCACGTCAATAATTTGATAATGAACGATCCGGACACTGTTAAGGCTGCAAGGAAGCAAACAGGTTTTCTTTCCACACAACTATGCAAAAGACATTCTGGGAAATTTTGAACAGAGGTATACGCTTTGTTTGGTGTACGAGGACGCTTTTTTTGTGTCTATCAAAATCGAGTCTGGTTTGAGGTAGACTGTTCACAGTCCTCTATTTTTCCGTAAGATCGTCGAGATCGAGCACTTTGCGTTTCGGGCTGCATCTTGCGTGAGTGTCAAAACTACTTAGGGGGTAGGGGGCGGTTTGGGAGGAAGCGAGAAAAATAGAGGGACTGTAATAACATCACTGCAGCTCGCGTTCAGGAGGCGTGACAGGAATTTCACGCCTTTTACCATTCATTAATTAAGAAACTCCGCTGGCGATGAAAAACATGCCAGACACATCTAGCATCGATTACGTGTGTTTACAAATATCTCCTTTCGAAACAGTGATTTTATAATGTTTCTAGGCCATTCCTACAAATAATATCGGCAAAGAGGCACGAAAGAAACATTTTCCTAATCGAATCGCTAAGCACGCTCGCTTGACCATAGACTAAAACGGTTAAAACGTTCCGATAAAAAGCCAGGCATTTCTGACAGGTCATCTTTTTTGCGTCGGCGTTGCGTTAAATTTCATTTCGTTTGGCAGAAACTGTGTTACAACATTCCCGCGGCCGGGCTGCTTCCAAAGCATGTTGGCTTACGTGATTCATCCGCAAAATACCAAAAATCGTTCGTGTGTTTGCGCAAGGTGTACCTTATGGTATGAAAGCGTGCATTTTACAGAAACGACGACTTGTCAACGACTTGTCAGTGTCTGCAACTTAAACTAAACCCGTTGTCAACGCAAATTAACATCTATTGTCTAATGACCAATCAAACGCCTGCGTTGCTGGTACAACGCGCTCCGTGAACACAAACTGCAGTTATGTTATTACAGTCCCTCTATTTTTCTCGCCCACCTCCCCCTAGAGCTATAATCCCCCACGCCCGCCCCCTCGGTACATTTGAAAATCAAGATGGCCGTCATTAACGGTAAGACGTGCTATATCTCAACGATCTCACGAAAAAATAGGGGACTGTGAACAGTCTAGGTTTGAGGAGTTTCGAAATGATTAACATAATATATAGAGATTTAGCCAGGGCTAAAAGCGAAGCTCTCGATAACATTTATAGTTTGTTCAAACAAAATATAAAATGGTGTAATGCTAAGCCGCGAAGGCAACGCCGGTTAACGGTGAAAAACAACAATAAGTCCTTAGTTAGCAAAATAGCAACATTGCACGTGCAGCACACTTTTTTTGTACATTTCGTTGCCGATGTTTTGCACGACTACAACGTGAAAACTTGCAGAAACTTCGGAGTTACACGTTTTATGGAGGAAATGTGGGACGTGTTCTCGTTCACTTTTTTATCACTGCCGCTCATCCTTGCATTGGTGGCCGCTAGCATTTTTAATTTTGACACCGCCGCTACAAAATTTTCATGTTCTTCCAATAAAAAAATGTGTCCTTTATTTTTAACTCTCGCTCTAGATCTCTCGTTAAGCTTCGCTGGCCTGCCGCCTGCTTCCTCTTTTTAACTGTCTTTCTCTTGCTCAATATTCCAAATTTGTCGACATGACAATTGATCCAAGCTTAATACTTTAGAAAACACGGATGCAGAGACGATTTCTGCTTTCCGTTTTCGTCTTCATTGACTCCTCAGTTGTCTCTGCTTTACAAAATAACGTCGAGTTCCATTTGGGTTGCCATACGTGTTGTTTGAGTTATTTTGCATTGGTAAGGGACGGTCGATCGGTCTACGATCACGTGATCACCAAATTTTCTGGGATGTATAGTTTACCACATTTTCTCAGCCATGGTTCTCTGCTGCGAGTGTTTCGCGCGCGAGAGCTCCGCTAATAAAACGGGCCGGTTGGAAAACACAAAATGAAGTTATAATTTTTTCAAATTTGACTTACGTTTTGTTTTTACGGTAACATAGTCTCCAGCTGCTGCTGGCAACTATTTTAGACGTATTTTTCGTTCCTTTTCCATGGGAAAGAGAAAGCAAAAAAGTTACGGAAGTCAGAAAATAGTGGATATTGTTTAATTATGCGCAAAAGAATACCGGTAAAATGTACCACAAACGTTTAGTTACACAATCTTTTAAGGAGCAACCGATTTTAAGTTCAGAAATGGCCCTTGGTTGAAGATCTTCTGCTGTTGTGTTTTCGTCGTTTTCGTTGTATTCCGCGGTTTGGTCATTTGTGCTTTTTTTCTTCCGCTTATATACAAACATCTGTTTTCTCCCAACATCAGAGCATATTTTAGGGCAGGTAACAGAACAGTTTCAAAAGTACAAAGGCTTGTATAGCTTCAAAGGACTTGATAGAAACCGGCCCTGAAAGAGTCTCGTCTCGTAGTAGTAGTAGTAGCCTTGTGAGAGGTCGGGTTGTACCATGACTGGTCTAGTAATTGGTTGGTATGTGTCGGTTTTCTGTAAATAGTTGTGTGTAGTCTGTTGTTTACACAAGTGACCAAGCAGTCAAGAAAAGTTATGTTACCATTTTCTTCGATCTCCTTGGTGAACAGTATGTCCACATTCTGTCTGTTAAGGTGTTTGTTAAAATCATCGACTCCATCTTTGTATACGGTGGTGAATGTGTCATCAACACAACATATGTACAAACAACTTATTGACGAGATCAAGCAAAACTAACTATGAGGGAACAACTGGAAAACTCGCAATTTCACAAACAATTACGTTATGAGTCTTCATACCTTGAATTTGATAAACTGGATGCTTGGCTAACGGTGAAAAACGAGTCCAGATTCCTTTGTTGCTTTTTCGACATGTTCAACACAAAACTGACACAACAGTTGAAACAGACAGAGTTTTCACACATGTGTACTAGTACCAAATCCAAGTCAGATGTCATTTTCCGACATTTCTTAGTTTTTGTACGTGAATGCTGCAGATGAAACTTGCATTTAGTTTGAATTGATGGATAGTTTTTGTGTGTTTCAAAGGTGTGCTGTAATAATATATTACTTAGTTTACTTTTTCCAATGCTTTCCTTTTTAATGAAGTATTTTTTGTTACTTTTTTTGGCTCAATTTAAAAACGAAAGTAGTCAGGGGTCATGCTCCGAGTAGCTGGGGGAAATCCCCAGCCTTATTGACAACCCTGAAATTATCTGACCATTTTAATGTGCTGTACATCTCCCCCTATCATTGCTAAATGTTGGGCTACATTCTCTGAAGGGTAGACATCTTAAAGCAAGTCCCACACTGAGCAGGGATCCAGGAGGCCTGGACCTATCAACTATATACTGCACATTACGATTGTCTTGAATTCATAAAAATTGTTTGTTTTTCATTATGTCAGTAGAAAAAAGAAAAATCTAATTGTTATCCACATCAACACACATTCATTAAGGTGATTCACAAAACCTAAATCCTCAGTTGCTTGCCATACAATATTTAATATATTTGTCTGTTTGTCACAAAGAAAGAAGTAAAATTTGGTATTTTTGCCATTAAAAGTGTTTATATTTCTGTATTTAGGGCCATCATTTTTACTTAGTGTTATTGTGATTTTTAGCAACAGTTATTTTTCATTCACTTCCTTCTCGACAGAAATATCACAAAAGTGATTTGTTGATGTAATTGCCATTTTTTATTTTTCTTCAAGATGCCAGTACA
The DNA here is from genome assembly GCA_964035525.1 of Porites cylindrica. Lineage (NCBI taxonomy): Eukaryota > Metazoa > Cnidaria > Anthozoa > Scleractinia > Poritidae > Porites > Porites cylindrica. Next base: position 29,083,833 of record OZ037783.1, read on the forward strand.
ATTCTCACTATCAATGAAGCAACAGATAGCAAATATGTTAGCCAATCGTATTGCAGAATTTGTGATGATACCATTTTTCACTGCTTTGCTTTTGCCAATGACTTAGCATTTATCTATCTTTGGAAGCACAATAATATCAGTATTTTATTATAGAAGGTATTTGTAAATGTCAATATTCATGTAAAAATCTCTTTCTTACTTTATAGGAAGCAATCACAAGAATGGTAGACTTATGGAGGTTTGCATTTATGAGTGTGCAGTAGTGTTGGAAACTGGATGGATGACATAACATGCACCTAGTACAAGGCAACTGTAAAATGGAGAGATACTAGAGGGCAAACAAGACAACTGACTAGGCAATGGACAGGGCAAACTAGAACTGGCCGGGTCAAATCACCTAGTGCAAGAATCTTGTTTAGAAGAGAATGGAGCGGATGGATTAGAGGGCAAGTGATATGAGACATGATGTGCACCTGGTTCTTGCAATATCTGGTTTGTATTGCATGATGTTTTAATTGACTAGAAATGGTATAATTATTATTTTAAAACATCGTAGTTTAATATTATCTCACTCTTTAAATAATAGCAATAATAATAACATCTAAATCCTGATGTCAAAAACTAAGTTAAAATTTTTGGCTCTGCCCGGGAGGCCTGAATGTGGGGTACAGCTGGCCTGGGGTTCTCCTTGTAGGAGCAAGTGGACGTACGGGGAAGCTTCCCCGTACGTCCACTTGCTCCTACAAGGAGAACCCCAGGCCAGCTGTTTTTCACCCAGCTGTTGTTCCACAACCTCCATTCACACAACATTTCCTTAAACATGAGAATAGAACATAAAAATTGTATATCACATAAAATTCAACTACCCAGTTGCTGTATGACTGAAAGAACTTCCTTATAATAGCTGTGGGTTTTTGGGAAACAAATTGCAACCTTCAGAAATTACTTTTAAGTATTGTAAGGGATTCAAGAAAATAGTCTGAAATTTACAGAATGAAACATTTGCCTTTTAACAGGGAAAATTAATTTTTCACCGATCTCTTAATAAGGATAGGTGGAATGTTCAAAATTCTTTTACATTTATATGCATCTAGACACTTTTTCAGTCATGTGACAAACTGAAATTAATTCATTGATTATCTTAAAGTTAAACTCCACTTTTTTATTAGTAATAATTCCAGTGTGTGTGCCACCATTGCACAAACAGAGGCCATTGGGAAGTGTCATTAATCAGCATTACATTTATTTGTAGCGTTTGTTTTATTGGATGAATCAATTATTCGGTCAAGGAATGTTAAGTTTCGGTCTTCAATTTGCAAATTTTATTCCCTGGCAATTGTTTATTCAACCAGTTATGAGATTCCATTGAGTAGTGGTTTTGTTTTCCAAAGAAACCAGCCGACATTTGGAGATGCCACGGTTTTTCCATTGGAGAACAGAAAGAACTTTTGGAATAGCTTTCAAACATCCTAGGGGCATATTTAAGGTCTCGGTAAAGGAAAACGAGGTGCCCACAGAAAAAAATTCTAGTCGCGCGAGTATTTTCGCTACAAAGGCAAGTTATATATCAAATTAAAGCTAAAAGACTAAATTACCTTCTAAAAAATTTTATTTTATCGAATTTCAAAAGGTGCTTAAGTTTTTTGTTCTCGAACTCAGAGGTATCGAGTTTACTGCTGAAGCTCCAGCCCTTTCGCGTTGTTAAATATTCACTTCCTTTTTTTTGCATCTGATTGTCAGATAAAAGACCTAAAAAAGGGTGTGAGGAAATTTGCATATGTCTCGTATTAGCGGAATTATTGCATTTCAAACTAAAAAGTCGAATCTCGAGCGCGATTTACGCAAAGAAACTGGCATAAAATGAGTTACAAAGGGAAATCGGAAAATTCCTCACACCCTTTTTGAGTCTATATCATTATCCATCATATTTGAAAGTTTCAAAGCAATAGCTTAAAACCTGTCCCGACTGGAGGTCGGAGAATTTTGATTTTTGCGTCTAAAATAGAGTGAGAGAAAATCAGCTCTAAAGATTTAGCGCGAGGTCCACGCTTGGCTGGTTAGCTCAGAAGAGGCTCATTTTAGAAGGGTTAAAAAGCACTTTCTGATTTTCTTTTTCTGCCAAAATAAAATTTAGGACCCACTCATGCCAAAAATCCCCAAAAAAACAAAATCGAGCAATGTACTAAAATTTTCATTTACCGAGACCTTAAGAGAGCAGACTATTGGTTACTATCACATTCTCTTTAATTATGCTCAGATTATTATTTAATAATATGCACGTCCACATTTCTTGGTGTTACAAAAGTTCCTTCGTAAATCAGTTGTCAGTTTGTTTGTTTGGTTTGCTTTGTTTTTCACTCTAGGTTCTTGCTCCTTAGCGAACTAGCACGTTGCTAGTTGCAGCTAGTAATGTGCCGTTAAAAAAAAACTCGTAAAAAATTAGGTTATTACTAACTCTTTCTCTTTTTCGGAATTTTATTGTAACACCAAGTAAAATAGGGCTGTTATGTTTTTAAAGTGCTAATGGGCTTGCATTTTTTACTTAAAATTTTAACTTCTTATTTAATTTCAGATCCTAGGTGGCACACTCACAAGATTAGGAGCCCATCACTTGGGAAAGGTCATGTTTAATCGAGCCAACCTTGCCCCTGCTGGGCTGTGGAAGCTCTGCCTCTAAGAAGGTATGTTTCTGATGTCTTCTGAGATATTTCAACGGAGGAACCCTGGGAATCTATCTGATTCTGTAATTCTTGCTGGGGGCAGTTGGGCACTTGGAACATTTGGCCGTTTGTTCCTCAGTGGGGAGGACAGTGTGGAGGAAGGTGAGAATTTGCTTCTTTATGTTCTTGGGGCTTCATTCATTTTGTCATAATACTACCCACACCTTTTTCCAAATAAAAAAAACAGTAAGGCGCTTGCCTGCGGTAGGATGAAAAACGGCAGTGCTAACATTGTGCCAGCTCACGGAGTAGGTGTGTCGATGGAGGATTCGAGGACAGAGGACTGGACACTGAATCTTACCGGTGTGGAGTGGGTGGATTTTTACAAATGACATCAAATTGAACTGATAGTCATAAAAAATCTCTCTAATGGGGGGCAACTGGTAATGGAGTTCTCTTCTGAACCTAAAAATTTCACATCTATCTCAAGCTTGCTTAGGCCTAATGATAAATAACCTTTCAAATCATCGCATAGAATAAAAATCATATACAAATCAATTATTTAGTTTCTTAATTATCATTTGTTACGCCGCAAAATGTAACAATTGACGCAAAATGTAACAATTAACGCGAAATGTAACAACTTTTGACGCGAAATGTAACATTAACCCGAAATGAAACAACTTTTGACGCAAAATGTAACAACTTTTTAACGCGAAATGTAACAACTTTTTGACGCAAAATGAAACAATATTTTTAACGCGAAATGTTTCAAGCAAAATGTTACAGCCTTGAAATAACTGAGAGACTTGGACATGAACCTTGTAGATAAAGTGTCAGTTGTCTGGTGCTTACAAAAATGAAACAATATTTTTAACGCGAAATGTTTCAAGCAAAATGTTACAGCCTTGAAATAACGGAGAGACTTGGACATGAACCTGGTAGATAAAGTGTCAATTGTCTGGTGCTTACAAAAACAGTTTATTTATAGTTTTCTTATAATGTCAAATAAACTTACAAAACGTTTTTCGATAATAGTAACTAAATCCTGAAACAGTCGAACGAATTGTTGTTTAGTATATATACACTGTATGCATGGCCATGGGCCTGCTAGGCATTGCATGAATCTGATGACATGCCAGCTGGTGCAAACAATACACGATTATGTAACATTTTCTTGATTTTTGAAAATGTTAAATGTTTCACATACTTTTTTCCATAATTTTCTGTGGATGTTTTTATATATTTCACATGTTAAATTCACATGATCGATCATGCGTGATTTCGCAGCACACATTTCACACAATTTCACACACATTTCACAGTTTCACATATCTTTTTCACAGCATTTGATGATGTGAAAAGGAGGACATCATTTCACGGTTTTCACATAGTGATTTCACATTATTTTTCACAGATGTGTGAAATTGTATGTGAAAAACCAAATGAAAATTTCACATGTACTTCACATGCATTTCACATCATTTCTTCCAGTAGTGATATCTTTCTGTACATATGTGTGACGCTGAAAAGAAAGTTGGCGTTTGGTATATTTTTAGTATACTCCTCTAGGGAGTTGAGCCCGTATGAAATCGAGGCGAGTATTGATTACTGCATCATTCTTTCACACTTTTGTCGAGTGAAGACACTTGCTGTTTTTATCCGACGCTGTCTTTTTTTACCCACCTCCTCCCCTTTTCCCCAAAAGGAAAGTGTAGCGGAGCAGTCATCCGACTGCGTGAGATGATCAACAGTGTTAAATGGAGGACTGGCTTGGTATGAAATTTCTCACATTTACTGGAAGTCCGGTAAATAATGAGAAATTCATATCTATCTTATTGACTATGTTCAAAATTTTCTTTTGAAAGATTTCCTTTCTTAACTTTTACTTTTAACTTGCATTTCAATTGCTGATTGGTTCGTGTTTCCTAGGGTGTTATTGTTCACATTTCTAGTCATATTCTTTTCGCATAGCTTGGGATATTTTCCATACGTTACATTTAATAAGTTAGCTTTGTTGTTATTGTCCATACTGCTTTTCCAAGGTTATACGTGACTTGTAACTTTATCACCTGTTTTACGACCTTTTGTAAGTTTATTTGACATTATAAGAAAACTTAATAAATAAACTGTTTTTGTAACCACCAGACAATTTACACTTTATCTACAAGGCTCATGTCCAAGTCTCTCAGTTATTTCAAGGCTGTAACATTTTGCTTGTTACATTTCGCGTTAAAAATATAGTTTCATTTTGCATCAAAAAGTTGTTACATTTCACTTTAAAAAGTTGTTACATTTTGCATCAAAAGTTATTACATTTCGGGTTAATGTTACATTTCGCGTCAAAAGTTGTTACATTTCGCATTAATGTTACGTTTTGCGTCAATTTGTTACATTTTGCGGTGTAACATCATTTCATATTTCCTGCCTGAATTAATGATCAAAACTAAGGTTATGTTACTCATCAACATCTGTTGTTTTTGTGTCAACTGGAAACAACAGTCAAACAAACTTGGCTGTTGATGTTAAAGACTAACTTCTCCTTGATATTATTTAAGCCTTTAGAAACCTAGCCTGTACACAGACGTTGTTTTATTTTTCTTTTCATTCTTTTGGAAAACATCGGTGTACGCGAGAGCGAGGCGAGCACGCGAGCGCGGACTGCCAGAAAGAAACATAAAAACGTCTGTTTCCTTCTTCCTCCACCCCTACCCCTTTGCACTGGCGGTTAATAAATCCCCCGCGGTTTATTTTTTATCACGCATGCTTGATGGAGGAGAAAATAGAGGGTCTGGGAACAGGCTATTGGAAACCGAGATAACTAAACCGTATTAAGTTAGGATCAAATTATTACGATTAAACCAACTTGATTAATAAGACTGCTGTGGCAGTCTTCTCTATTTCTTTGTTGAAAAGGGACATAGATTAGATTTCCTTGGCTTGGGTGATAACTCAAGTTAATTTGACATTCATTCTCTAGGGTCGGTTGTAGGCATAAACATATAAACAACTTTTTTTCGCTAAGTGTCTTCTTTAAATTTTCAGCTAATTTCTCGGCAGAGACTTCAATTGATACATTACAATCGGCTTTCCCGTAAAAGACTGACTGGAAGATTCTTCTTATATATTTTTTTTATTTAAATAACGCGTTTGACTAGCTCCAGTCTTTTGTAGGAAAGCTGATGTAAAGTATCCATTCCGGTCTCGACAGCTGAAACATCTCGGGAAATTGGCCCAAATTATTATCGCGGCAACTTTTCATTATTATGCGGATAAACATCGCGGCCAAGTTTTTCCAGCTAAAATTTAATTTTACTTTATAGGATAGAAAAAATACATTTCCGCTAATTTCCTTTTTCGTTTCGAAATATGAAAATTTGTCCGTTATTTTCATTGGAAGTAAAAGGATCCCCAACTTAACTTACATGAAATATTAATTTACAAAGTCGCTTTAGATCTAATCCCTTTGGCGAAATTTTGAAGGCGAAATCTATTCGGTACTGATTGTAAATAACGGCATCAAAACTCATAATAGGGGAGGCAAAGTTTAGATATTGAATTTTAAACTAAACATTAAGACCAAAACTCAATCGCGGCACTTCGGCATTTTAGGATAAATGATAATAAACAGTGCTAGAATAAAATCTTATTTCCAGCAGCAAATTTAATTTCATTGAGACCCAAACAGTAAACACTAAACATTAAAATAGGCCGAGAGAAATCCAGCATCAGTTGCTTCACAGAGGGAGATATTATTGACTTGTGCTCTTTGGTGAAGTTTGTGAAATGAAGGTCAGTCAGACTAGCGCGATTCTTTGTTCAATTGTCTACCTTCGTTTCTGACGGAGACCCACTTAAGACTGAGTTTCACTCTGTAGCACCCTCTTTTTTTCTTGTCCGAGTCTCTGGGTATTTTCACGATATACTGACTTTGTAGATACGCTTCTTCACCTAAAACAAATTATATTTTCACTGAAAATTATTTTGGCCGGTGTGGTATTGTGACATAAATGAATAAGACCCTGAGGGCATGAGGAGCAAACTCTCACTTTCCTTCACGCTGCCCACCCCACTTGGGAACAAACAGCTAAATTTTCTAGTGTTTAACTGCTCCCAACTTGAGTGAAGAGATCAGATAGAAAAGACCAGGATTTGAAAGTGTGTAAGCAGAGTGGAAGCAGACCAACAGGAGCAAAAGAAGGCTAGAATAATTTTTTTTAATTTTTTCTTTAGTCTAAAAAAAATGGACAACAAAGACAAGTTTTATTTCTTCAATGAAGTATCCGCTTAGAAAAGAAGCCTACCTAGACTGAAAAATAAGGATTTTGCCAAGTCGCCCTATGCAGATGTTTTTTAAAGGGGTTAACCCATGACTTTAGTCAAAAATTAAAATTTTTTTCTTTCCTTCCTTTTAAACAAAATAGGCATTTAAATAATGTTTCCTGACCATCCGCTTAGAAAAGAAGCCTACCTAGACTAAAAAATAAGGATTTTGCCAAGTCGCCCTATGCAGATGTTTTTTAAAGGGGTTAACCCATGACTTTCGTCAAAAATTGAAAGTTTTTTCTTTGCTTCCATTTAAACAAAATAGGCGTTGAAATAATGTTTCCTGACCATCCGCTTAGAAAAGAAGCCTACCTAGACTGAAAAATAAGGATTTTGCAAGGTTGCCCTATGCAGATGTTTTTTAAAGGGGTTAACTCATGACTTTGGTCAAAAATTGAAATTTTTTTCTTTGCTTCCTTTTAAACAAAATAGGCGTTGAAATAATGTTTCCTGACCATCCGCTTAGAAAAGAAGCCTACCTAGACTGAAAAATAAGGATTTTGCCAAGTCGCCCTATGCAGATGTTTTTTAAAGGGGTTAACCCATGACTTTGGTCAAAAATTGAAATTTTTTTCTTTTCTTGCTTTTAAACAAAATAGGCGTTGAAATAATGTTTCCTGACCATCCGCTTAGAAAAGAAGCCTACCTAGACTAAAAAAATAAGGATTTTGCCAAGTCGCCCTATCCAGATGTTTTTTTAAGGGGTTAGCCCATGACTTTGGTCAAAAATTGAAATTTTTTTCTTTTCTTGCTTTTAAACAAAATAGACGTTGAAATAATGTTTCCTGACCATCCGCTTAGAAAAGAAGCCTACCTAGACCGAAAAATAAGGATTTTGCCAAGTCGCCCTATGCAGATGTTTTTTAAAGGGGTTAACCCATGACTTTGGTCAAAAATTGAAATTTTTTTCTTTTCTTGCTTTTAAACAAAATAGGCCTTGAAATAATGTTTCCTGACCATCCGCTTAGAAAAAGAAGCCTACCTAGACTGAAAAATAACGATTTTGCCAAGTCGCCCTATGCAGATGTTTTTTAAAGGGGTTAACCCATGACTTTGGTCAAAAATTGAAAGTTTTTTCTTTGCTTCCATTTAAACAAAATAGGCGTTGAAATAATGTTTCCTGACCATCCGCTTAGAAAAGAAGCCTACCTAGACTGAAAAATAAGGATTTTGCAAGGTTGCCCTATGCAGATGTTTTTTAAAGGGGTTAACTCATGACTTTGGTCAAAAATTGAAATTTTTTTCTTTGCTTACTTTTAAACAAAATAGGCGTTGAAATAATGTTTCCTGACCATCCGCTTAGAAAAGAAGCCTACCTAGACTAAAAAAATAAGGATTTTGCCAAGTCGCCCTATCCAGATGTTTTTTTAAGGGGTTAGCCCATGACTTTGGTCAAAAATTGAAATTTTTTTCTTTTCTTGCTTTTAAACAAAATAGACGTTGAAATAATGTTTCCTGACCATCCGCTTAGAAAAGAAGCCTACCTAGACCGAAAAATAAGGATTTTGCCAAGTCGCCCTATGCAGATGTTTTTTAAAGGGGTTAACCCATGACTTTGGTCAAAAATTGAAATTTTTTTCTTTTCTTGCTTTTAAACAAAATAGGCCTTGAAATAATGTTTCCTGACCATCCGCTTAGAAAAAGAAGCCTACCTAGACTGAAAAATAAGGATTTTGCCAAGTCGCCCTATGCAGATGTTTTTTAAAGGGGTTAACCCAAGACTTTGGTCAAAAATTGAAAGTTTTTTCTTTGCTTCCATTTAAACAAAATAGGCGTTCAAATAATGTTTCCTGACCATCCGCTTAGAAAAGAAGCCTACCTAGACTGAAAAATAAGGATTTTGCAAGGTTGCCCTATGCAGATGTTTTTTAAAGGGGTTAACTCATGACTTTGGTCAAAAATTGAAATTTTTTTCTTTGCTTGCTTTTAAACAAAATAGGCGTTGAAATAATGTTTCCTGACCATCCGCTTAGAAAAGAAGCCTACCTAGACTGAAAAATAAGGATTTTGCCAAGTCGCCCTATGCAGATGTTTTTTAAAGGGGTTAACCCATGACTTTGGTCAAAAATTGAAATTTTTTTCTATTCTTGCTTTTAAACAAAATAGGCGTTGAAATAATGTTTCCTGACCATCCGCTTAGAAAAGAAGCCTACCTAGACTAAAAAAATAAGGATTTTGCCAAGTCGCCCTATCCAGATGTTTTTTTAAGGGGTTAGCCCATGACTTTGGTCAAAAATTGAAATTTTTTTCTTTTCTTGCTTTTAAACAAAATAGACGTTGAAATAATGTTTCCTGACCATCCGCTTAGAAAAGAAGCCTACCTAGACTGAAAAATAAGGATTTTGCCAAGTCGCCCTATGTAGATGTTTTTTAAAGGGGTTAACCCATGACTTGGGTCAAAAATTGAAATTTTTTTCTTTTCTTACTTTTAAACAAAATAGGCGTTGAAATAATGTTTCCTGACCATCCGCTTAGAAAAGAAGCCTACCTAGACTGAAAAATAAGGATTTTGCCAAGTCGCCCTATGCAGATGTTTTTTAAACGGGTTAACCCATAACTTTGGTCAAAAATTGAAACTTTTTTCTTTGCTTGCTTTTAAACAAAATAGCCGTTGAAATAATGTTTCCTGACCATCCGCTTAGAAAAGAAGCCTACCTAGACTGAAAAATAAGGATTTTGCCAAGTCGCCCTATGCAGATGTTTTTTAAACGGGTTAACCCATAACTTTGGTCAAAAATTGAAATTTTTTTCTCTGCTTGCTTTTAAACAAAATAGGCGTTGAAATAATGTTTTCTGACCATCCGCTTAGAAAAGAAGCCTACCTAGACTGAAAAATAAGGATTTTGCCAAGTCGCCCTATGCAGATGTTTTTTAAAGGGGTTAACCCATGACTTTGGTCAAAAATTGAAATTTTTTTCTCTACTTGCTTTTAACCAAAATAGACATTGAAATAATGTTTCCTGACCATCCGCTTAGAAAAGAAGCCTACCTAGACTGAAAAATAACGATTTTGCCAAGTCGCCCTATGCAGATGTTTTTTAAAGGGGTTAACCCATGACTTTGGTCAAAAATAGAAATTTTTTTCTCTGCTTACTTTTAACCAAAATAGACATTGAAATAATGTTTCCTGACCATCCCCTTAGAAAAGAAGCCTACCTAGACTGAAAAATAAGGATTTTGCCAAGTCGCACTATGCAGATGTTTTTTAAAGGGGTTAACCCATGACTTTGGTCAAAAATTGAAATTTTTTTCTTTGCTTGCTTTTAAACAAAATAGGCCTTAAAATGATGTTTGCTGAACATCTCGTTAGAAAAGAAGCCTACCTAGACTGAAAAATAAGGATTTTACCAAGTCGCCCTATGGACATTTTTTCAAAGGGGTTAACCCATGATTCTGGTCAACAATTAGAATTTTTTCCTTTCCTTGCTTTTAAACAAAATAGGCCTTGAAATAACATTTCCTGACCATCCGGTTAGAAAACAAGCCTACCTAGACTAAAAAATAAGGATTTTACCAAGTCGCCCTATCGAGATTTTTTCAAAGGGGTTAACCCATGATTCTGATCAACAATTAGAATTTTTTCCTTTGCTTGCTTTTAAACAAAATAGGCCTTGAAATAATGTTTCCTGACCATCCGCTTACAAAAGAAGCCTACCTAGACTGAAAAATAAGGATTTTGCCAAGTCGCCCTATGCAGATGTTTTTTAAACGGGTTAACCCATTACTTTGGTCAAAAATTGAAATTTTTTTCTTTTCTTACTTTTAAACAAAATAGGCGTTGAAATAATGTTTCCTGACCATCTGCTTAGGAAAGAAGCCACCTAGACTAAAAAATAAGGATTTTGCCAAGTCGCCCTATGGAGATGTTTTTTAAAGGGGTTAACCCATGACTTGGGTCAAAAATTGAAATTGTTTTCTTTTCTTACTTTTAAACAAAATAGGCGTTGAAATATTGTTTCCTGACCACCCGCTTAGAAAAGAAGTCTACCTAGACTGAAAAATAAGGATTTTACCAAGTCGCCCTATGCAGATGTTTTTCCCATGACTTTGGTCAAAAATTGAAATTTTTTTCTTTGCTTCCTTTTAAACAAAATAGGCGTTGAAATAATGTTTCCTGACCATCCGCTTACAAAAGAAGCCTACCTAGACTTAAAAATAAGGATTTTGCCAAGTCGCCCTATGCAGATGTTTTTTAAAGGGGTTAACCCATGACTTTGGTCAAAAATTGAAATTTTTCTCTTTGCTTGCTTTTAAACAAAATAGGCCTTAGATTGATGTTTGCTGAACAACTCGTTAGAAAAGAAGCCTACCTAGACTGAAAAATAAGGATTTTACCAAGTCACCCTATGGAAATTTTTTCAAAGGTGTTAACCCATGATTCTGGTCAACAATTAGAATTTTTTCCTTTGCTTGCTTTTAAACAAAATAGGCCTTGAAATAATGTTTCCTGACCATCCGCTTAGAAAAGAAGCCTACCTAGACTGAAAAATAAGGATTTTACCAAGTCGCCCTATGCAGATGTTTTTTAAAGGGGTTAACCCATGACTTGGGTCAAAAATTGAAATTTTTTTCTCTGCTTGCTTTTAAACAAAATAGACATTGAAATAATGTTTCCTGACCATCTGCTTAGAAAAGAAGCCTACCTAGACTGAAAAATAAGGATTTTGCCAAGTCGCCCTATGCAGATGTTTTTTAAAGGGGTTAACCCATGACTTTGGTCAAAAATTGAAATTTTTTTCCTTGCTTGCTTTTAAACAAAATAGGTGTTGAAATAATGTTTTCTGACCATCCGCTTAGAAAAGAAGCCTACCTAGACTGAAAAATAAGGATTTTGCCAAGTCGCCCTATGCAGATGTTTTTTAAAGGGGTTAACCCATGACTTTTGTCAAAAATTGAAATTTTTTTCTTTGCTTGCTTTTAAACAAAATAGGCGTTGAAATAATGTTTTCTGACCATCCGCTTAGAAAAGAAGCCTACCTAGACTGAAAAATAAGGATTTTGCCAAGTCGCCCTATGCAGATGTTTTTTAAAGGGGTTAACCCATGACTTTGGTCAACAATTAGAATTTTTTCCTTTGCTTGCTTTTAAACAAAATAGGCCTTAAAATGATGTTTGCTGAACATCTCGTTAGAAAAGAAGCCTACGTAGACTGAAAAATAAGGATTTTGCCAAGTCGCCCTATGCAGATGTTTTTTAAAGGGGTTGACCCATGATTCTGGTCAACAATTAGAATTTTTTCCTTTGCTTCCTTTTAAACAAAATAGGCCTTGAAATAATGTTTCCTGACCATCCGCTTAGAAAAGAAGCCTACGTAGACTGAAAAGTAAGGATTTTGCCAAGTCGCCCTATGCAGATGTTTTTTAAAGGGGTTAACCCATGACTTTGGTCAAAAATTGAAATTTTTTTCTTTGCTTGCTTTTAAACAAAATAGACATTGAAATAATGTTTTCTGACCATCCGCTTAGAAAAGAAGCCTACCTAGACTGAAAAATAAGGATTTTGCCAAGTCGCCCTATGCAGATGTTTTTTAAAGGGGTTAACCCATGACTTTGGTCAAAAATTGAAATTTTTGTCTTTGCTTGCTTTTAAACAAAATAGGCCTTAAAATGATGTTTGCTGAACATCTCGTTAGAAAAGAAGCCTACCTAGACTGAAAAATAAGGATTTTACCAAGTCGCCCTATGGAGATTTTTTCAAACGGGTTAACCCATGATTCTGGTCAACAATTAGAATTTTTTCCTTTGCTTGCTTTTAAACAAAATAGGCCTTGAAATAATGTTTCCTGACCATCCGCTTACAAAAGAAGCCTACCTAGACTGAAAAATAAGGATTTTGCCAAGTCGCCCTATGCAGATGTTTTTTAAACGGGTTAACCCATTACTTTGGTCAAAAATTGAAATTTTTTTCTTTTCTTACTTTTAAACAAAATAGGCGTTGAAATAATGTTTCCTGACCATCTGCTTAGGAAAGAAGCCACCTAGACTAAAAAATAAGGATTTTGCCAAGTCGCCCTATGGAGATGTTTTTTAAAGGGGTTAACCCATGACTTGGGTCAAAAATTGAAATTGTTTTCTTTTCTTACTTTTAAACAAAATAGGCGTTGAAATAATGTTTCCTGACCACCCGCTTAGAAAAGAAGTCTACCTGGACTGAAAAATAAGGATTTTACCAAGTCGCCCTATGCAGATGTTTTTCCCATGACTTTGGTCAAAAATTGAAATTTTTTTCTTTGCTTCCTTTTAAACAAAATAGGCGTTGAAATAATGTTTCCTGACCATCCGCTTACAAAAGAAGCCTACCTAGACTTAAAAATAAGGATTTTGCCAAGTCGCCCTATGCAGATGTTTTTTAAAGGGGTTAACCCATGACTTTGGTCAAAAATTGAAATTTTTCTCTTTGCTTGCTTTTAAACAAAATAGGCCCTAGATTGATGTTTGCTGAACAACTCGTTAGAAAAGAAGCCTACCTAGACTGAAAAATAAGGATTTTACCAAGTCACCCTATGGAAATTTTTTCAAAGGTGTTAACCCATGATTCTGGTCAACAATTAGAATTTTTTCCTTTCCTTGCTTTTAAACAAAATAGGCCTTGAAATAACATTTCCTGACCATCCGGTTAGAAAACAAGCCTACCTAGACTAAAAAATAAGGATTTTACCAAGTCGCCCTATGGAGATTTTTTCAAAGGGGTTAACCCATGATTCTGATCAACAATTAGAATTTTTTCCTTTGCTTGCTTTTAAACAAAATAGGCATTGAAATAATGTTTCCTGACCATCCGCTTAGAAAAGAAGCCTACCTAGACTGAAAAATAAGAATTTTGCCAAGTCGCCCTATGCAGATGTTTTTTAAAGGGGTTAATCCATGACTTTGGTCAAAAATTGAAATTTTTTTCTGTGCTTGCTTTTAAACAAAATAGGCGTTGAAATAGTGTTTCCTGACCATCCGCTTAGAAAAGAAGCCTACCTAGACTGAAAAATAAGGATTTTGCCAAGTCGCCCTATGCAGATGTTTTTTAAAGGGGTTAACCCATGACTTTGGTCAAAAATTAAAATTTTTTTCGTTGCTTGCTTTTAAACAAAATAGGCGTTGAAATAATGTTTCCTGACCATCCGCTTAGAAAAGAAGCCTACCTAGACTGAAAAATAAGGATTTTCCCAAATCGCCCTATGCAGATGTTTTTGAAAGGGGTTAACCCATGACTTTGGTCAAAAATTGAATTTTTTTTCTTTGCTTGCTTTTCAACAAAATAGGCCTTAAAATGATGTTTGCTGAACATCTCATTAGAAAAGAAGCCTACCTAGACTGAAAAATAAGGATTTTACCAAGTCGCCCTATGGACATTTTTTTAAAGGGGTTAACCCATGATTCTGGTCAACAATTAGAATTTTTTCCTTTGCTTGCTTTTAAACAAAATAGGCCTTGAAATGATATTTCCTGACCATCCGGTTAGAAAACAAGCCTACCTAGACTAAAAAATAAGGATTTTACCAAGTCACCCTATGGAGATTTTTTCAAAGGGGTTAACCCATGATTCTGGTCAACAATTAGAATTTTTTCCTTTGCTTGCTTTTAAACAAAATAGGCCTTGAAATAATGTTTCCTGACGATCCGCTTAGAAAAGAAGCCTACCTAGACTGAAAAATAAGGATTTTGCCAAGTCGCCCTATGCAGATGTTTTTTAAAAGGGTTAACCCATTACTTTGGTCAAAAATTGAAATTTTTTTCTTTGCTTGCTGTTAAACAAAATAGGCGTTGAAATAATGTTTCCTGACCATCCGCTTAGAAAAGAAGCCTACCTAGACTGAAAAATAAGGATTTTGCCAAGTCGCCCTATGCAGATGTTTTTTAAAGGAGTTAACCCATGACTTTGGTCAAAAATTGAAATTTTTTTCTTTGCTTGCTTTTAAACAAAATAGGCCTTAAAATGATGTTTACTGAACATCTCGTTAGAAAAGAAGCCTACCTAGACTGAAAAATAAGGATTTTACCAAGTCACCCTATGGAAATTTTTTCAAAGATGTTAACCCATGATTCTGGTCAACAATTAGAATTTTTTCCTTTGCTTGCTTTTAAACAAAATAGGCCTTGAAATAATGTTTCTTGACCATCCGCTTAGAAAAGAAGCCTACGTAGACTGAAAAATAAGGATTTTGCCAAGTCGCCCTATGCAGATGTTTTTTAAAGGGGTTAACCCATGACTTTGGTCAAAAATTGAAATTTTTTTCTTTGCTTGCTTTTAAACAAAATAGACATTGAAATAATGTTTTCTGACCATCCGCTTAGAAAAGAAGCCTACCTAGACTGAAAAATAAGGATTTTGCCAAGTCGCCCTATGCAGATGTTTTTTAAAGGGGTAATAACCCATGACTTTGGTCAAAAATTGAAATTTTTGTCTTTGCTTCCTTTTAATCAAAATAGACATTGAAATAATGTTTTCTGACCATCCGCTTAGAAAAGAAGCCTACCTAGACTGAAAAATAAGGATTTTGCCAAGTCGCCCTATGCAGATGTTTTTTAAAGGGGTAATAACCCATGACTTTGGTCAAAAATTGAAATTTTTGTCTTTGCTTGCTTTTAAACAAAATGGGCCTTAAAATGATGTATGCTGAACATCTCGTTAGAAAAGAAGCCTACCTAGACTGAAAAATAAGGATTTTACCAAGTCGCCCTATGGACATTTTTTCCAAGGGGTTAACCCATGATTCTGGTCAACAATTAGAATTTTTTCCTTTGCTTCCTTTTAAACAAAATAGGCCTTGAAATAATGTTTCCTGACCATCCGCTTAGAAAAGAAGCCTACCTAGACTGAAAAATAAGGATTTTCCCAAGTCGCCCTATGCAGATGTTTTTTAAACGGGTTAACCCATTACTTTGGTCGAAAATTGAAATTTTTTTCTTTTCTTACTTTTAAACAAAATAGGCGTTGAAATAATGTTTCCTGACCATCTGCTTAGAAAAGAAGTCTACCTAGACTGAAAAATAAGGATTTTGCCAAGTCGCCCTATGCAGATGTTTTTCCCATGACTTTGGTCAAAAATTGAAATTTTTTTCTTTGCTTGCTTTTAAACAAAATAGGCGTTGAAATAATGTTTCCTGACCATCCGCTTAGAAAAGAAGCCTACCTAGACTGAAAAATAAGGATTTTGCCAAGTCGCCCTATGCAGATGTTTTTTAAAGGGGTTAACCCATGACTTTGGTCAACAATTAGAATTTTTTCCTTTGCTTGCTTTTAAACAAAATAGGCCTTAAAATGATGTTTGCTGAACATCTCGTTAGAAAAGAAGCCTACCTAGACTGAAAAATAAGGATTTTACCAAGTCACCCTATGGAAATTTTTTCAAAGGTGTTAACCCATGATTCTGGTCAACAATTAGAATTTTTTCCTTTGCTTGCTTTTAAACAAAATAGGCCTTGAAATAATGTTTCCTGACCATCCGCTTAGAAAAGAAGCCTACGTAGACTGAAAAATAAGGATTTTGCCAAGTCGCCCTATGCAGATGTTTTTTAAAGGGGTTGACCCATGATTCTGGTCAACAATTAGAATTTTTTCCTTTGCTTGCTTTTAAACAAAATAGGCCTTGAAATAATGTTTCCTGACCATCCGCTTAGAAAAGAAGCCTACGTAGACTGAAAAGTAAGGATTTTGCCAAGTCGCCCTATGCAGATGTTTTTTAAAGGGGTTAACCCATGACTTTGGTCAAAAATTGAAATTATTTTCTTTGCTTGCTTTTAAACAAAATAGGCCTTAAATAATGTTTGCTGACCATCCAGTAAGAAAACAAGGCTATCTAGACTGAAAAATAAGGATTTTATTAAGTCGCCCTATGCAGATGTTGTTTAAAGGGGTTAACCCATGACTTTGGTCAAAAATTGAAATTTTTTTCTTTGCTTGCTTTTAAACAAAATAGACATTGAAATAATGTTTCCTGACCATCCGCTTAGAAAAGAAGCCTACCTAGACTGAAAAATAAGGATTTTGCCAAGTCGCCCTATGCAGATGTTTTTTAAAGGGGTTAACCCATGACTTTGGTCAACAATTAGAATTTTTTCCTTTGCTTGCTTTTAAACAAAATAGGCCTTAAAATGATGTTTGCTGAACATCTCGTTAGAAAAGAAGCCTACGTAGACTGAAAAATAAGGATTTTGCCAAGTCGCCCTATGCAGATGTTTTTTAAAGGGGTTGACCCATGATTCTGGTCAACAATTAGAATTTTTTCCTTTGCTTGCTTTTAAACAAAATAGGCCTTGAAATAATGTTTCCTGACCATCCGCTTAGAAAAGAAGCCTACGTAGACTGAAAAATAAGGATTTTGCCAAGTCGCCCTATGCAGATGTTTTTTAAAGGGGTTGACCCATGATTCTGGTCAACAATTAGAATTTTTTCCTTTGCTTGCTTTTAAACAAAATAGGCCTTGAAATAATGTTTCCTGACCATCCGCTTAGAAAAGAAGCCTACGTAGACTGAAAAGTAAGGATTTTGCCAAGTCGCCCTATGCAGATGTTTTTTAAAGGGGTTAACCCATGACTTTGGTCAAAAATTGAAATTTTTTTCTTTGCTTGCTTTTAAACAAAATAGACATTGAAATAATGTTTTCTGACCATCCGCTTAGAAAAGAAGCCTACCTAGACTGAAAAATAAGGATTTTGCCAAGTCGCCCTATGCAGATGTTTTTTAAAGGGGTTAACCCATGACTTTGGTCAAAAATTGAAATTTTTGTCTTTGCTTGCTTTTAAACAAAATAGGCCTTAAAATGATGTTTGCTGAACATCTTGTTAGAAAAGAAGCCTACCTAGACTGAAAAATAAGGATTTTACCAAGTCGCCCTATGGAGATTTTTTCAAACGGGTTAACCCATGATTCTGGTCAACAATTAGAATTTTTTCCTTTGCTTGCTTTTAAACAAAATAGGCCTTGAAATAATGTTTCCTGACCATCCGCTTACAAAAGAAGCCTACCTAGACTGAAAAATAAGGATTTTGCCAAGTCGCCCTATGCAGATGTTTTTTAAACGGGTTAACCCATTACTTTGGTCAAAAATTGAAATTTTTTTCTTTTGTTACTTTTAAACAAAATAGGCGTTGAAATAATGTTTCCTGACCATCTGCTTAGGAAAGAAGCCACCTAGACTAAAAAATAAGGATTTTGCCAAGTCGCCCTATGGAGATGTTTTTTAAAGGGGTTAACCCATGACTTGGGTCAAAAATTGAAATTGTTTTCTTTTCTTACTTTTAAACAAAATAGGCGTTGAAATATTGTTTCCTGACCACCCGCTTAGAAAAGAAGTCTACCTAGACTGAAAAATAAGGATTTTACCAAGTCGCCCTATGCAGATGTTTTTCCCATGACTTTGGTCAAAAATTGAAATTTTTTTCTTTGCTTCCTTTTAAACAAAATAGGCGTTGAAATAATGTTTCCTGACCATCCGCTTACAAAAGAAGCCTACCTAGACTTAAAAATAAGGATTTTGCCAAGTCGCCCTATGCAGATGTTTTTTAAAGGGGTTAACCCATGACTTTGGTCAAAAATTGAAATTTTTCTCTTTGCTTGCTTTTAAACAAAATAGGCCTTAGATTGATGTTTGCTGAACAACTCGTTAGAAAAGAAGCCTACCTAGACTGAAAAATAAGGATTTTACCAAGTCACCCTATGGAAATTTTTTCAAACGTGTTAACCCATGATTCTGGTCAACAATTAGAATTTTTTCCTTTGCTTGCTTTTAAACAAAATAGGCCTTGAAATAATGTTTCCTGACCATCCGCTTAGAAAAGAAGCCTACCTAGACTGAAAAATAAGGATTTTACCAAGTCGCCCTATGCAGATGTTTTTTAAAGGGGTTAACCCATGACTTGGGTCAAAAATTGAAATTTTTTTCTCTGCTTGCTTTTAAACAAAATAGACATTGAAATAATGTTTCCTGACCATCCGCTTAGAAAAGAAGCCTACCTAGACTGAAAAATAAGGATTTTGCCAAGTCGCCCTATGCAGATGTTTTTTAAAGGGGTTGACCCATGATTCTGGTCAACAATTAGAATTTTTTCCTTTGCTTGCTTTTAAACAAAATAGGCCTTGAAATAATGTTTCCTGACCATCCGCTTAGAAAAGAAGCCTACGTAGACTGAAAAGTAAGGATTTTGCCAAGTCGCCCTATGCAGATGTTTTTTAAAGGGGTTAACCCATGACTTTGGTCAAAAATTGAAATTTTTTTCTTTGCTTGCTTTTAAACAAAATAGACATTGAAATAATGTTTTCTGACCATCCGCTTAGAAAAGAAGCCTACCTAGACTGAAAAATAAGGATTTTGCCAAGTCGCCCTATGCAGATGTTTTTTAAAGGGGTTAACCCATGACTTTGGTCAAAAATTGAAATTTTTGTCTTTGCTTCCTTTTAAACAAAATAGGCCTTAAAATGATGTTTGCTGAACATCTCGTTAGAAAAGAAGCCTACCTAGACTGAAAAATAAGGATTTTACCAAGTCGCCCTATGGAGATTTTTTTTAAACGGGTTAACCCATGATTCTGGTCAACAATTAGAATTTTTTCCTTTGCTTGCTTTTAAACAAAATAGGCCTTGAAATAATGTTTCCTGACCATCCGCTTACAAAAGAAGCCTACCTAGACTGAAAAATAAGGATTTTGCCAAGTCGCCCTATGCAGATGTTTTTTATACGGGTTAACCCATTACTTTGGTCAAAAATTGAAATTTTTTTCTTTTCTTACTTTTAAACAAAATAGGCGTTGAAATAATGTTTCCTGACCATCTGCTTAGGAAAGAAGCCACCTAGACTAAAAAATAAGGATTTTGCCAAGTCGCCCTATGGAGATGTTTTTTAAAGGGGTTAACCCATGACTTGGGTCAAAAATTGAAATTGTTTTCTTTTCTTACTTTTAAACAAAATAGGTGTTGAAATATTGTTTCCTGACCACCCGCTTAGAAAAGAAGTCTACCTAGACTGAAAAATAAGGATTTTACCAAGTCGCCCTATGCAGATGTTTTTCCCATGACTTTGGTCAAAAATTGAAATTTTTTTCTTTGCTTCCTTTTAAACAAAATAGGCGTTGAAATAAAGTTTCCTGACCATCCGCTTACAAAAGAAGCCTACCTAGACTTAAAAATAAGGATTTTGCCAAGTCGCCCTATGCAGATGTTTTTTAAAGGGGTTAACCCATGACTTTGGTCAAAAATTGAAATTTTTCTCTTTGCTTGCTTTTAAACAAAATAGGCCTTAGATTGATGTTTGCTGAACAACTCGTTAGAAAAGAAGCCTACCTAGACTGAAAAATAAGGATTTTACCAAGTCACCCTATGGAAATTTTTTCAAAGGTGTTAACCCATGATTCTGGTCAACAATTAGAATTTTTTCCTTTGCTTGCTTTTAAACAAAATAGGCCTTGAAATAATGTTTCCTGACCATCCGCTTAGAAAAGAAGCCTACCTAGACTGAAAAATAAGGATTTTACCAAGTCGCCCTATGCAGATGTTTTTTAAAGGGGTTAACCCATGACTTGGGTCAAAAATTGAAATTTTTTTCTCTGCTTGCTTTTAAACAAAATAGACATTGAAATAATGTTTCCTGACCATCCGCTTAGAAAAGAAGCCTACCTAGACTGAAAAATAAGGATTTTGCCAAGTCGCCCTATGCAGATGTTTTTTAAAGGGGTTAACCCATGACTTTGGTCAAAAATTGAAATTTTTTTCCTTGCTTGCTTTTAAACAAAATAGGTGTTGAAATAATGTTTTCTGACCATCCGCTTAGAAAAGAAGCCTACCTAGACTGAAAAATAAGGATTTTGCCAAGTCGCCCTATGCAGATGTTTTTTAAAGGGGTTAACCCATGACTTTGGTCAAAAATTGAAATTTTTTTCTTTGCTTGCTTTTAAACAAAATAGGCGTTGAAATAATGTTTTCTGACCATCCGCTTAGAAAAGAAGCCTACCTAGACTGAAAAATAAGGATTTTGCCAAGTCGCCCTATGCACATGTTTTTTTAAAGGGGTTAACCCATGACTTTGGTCAAAAATTGAACTTTTTTCCTTTGCTTGCTTTTAAACAAAATAAGCGTTGAAATAATGTTTCCTGACCATTCGCTTAGAAAAGAAGCCTACCTAGACTGAAAAATAAGGATTTTGCCAAGTCGCCCTATGCAGATGTTTTTTAAAGGGGTTAACCCATGACTTTGGTCAAAAATTGAACTTTTTTTCTTTGCTTGCTTTTAAACAAAATAGGCGTTGAAATAATGTTTCCTGACCATCCGCTTAGAAAAAAAGCCTACCTAGACTGAAAAATAAGGATTTTGCCAAGTCGCCCTATGCAGATGTTTTTTAAAGGGGTTAACCCATGACTTTGGTCAAAAATTGAACTTTTTTTCTTTGCTTGCTTTTAAACAAAATAGGCGTTGAAATAATGTTTCCTGACCATCCGCTTAGAAAAAAAGCCTACCTAGACTGAAAAATAAGGATTTTGCCAAGTCGCCCTATGCAGATGCGCTTTTTTTAAAGGGGTTAACCCATGATTCTGGTCAACATTTAGAATTTTTTCCTTTGCTTGCTTTTAAACAAAATAGGCCTTGAAATAATATTTCCTGACCATCCGGTTAGAAAACAAGCCTACCTAGACTGAAAAATAAGGATTTTACCAAGTCGCCGTATGGAGATTTTTTCAAAGGGGTTAACCCATGATTCTTGTCAAAAAGTAGAATTTTTTCTTTTGCTTGCTTTTAAACAAAATAGGCCTTGAAAGAAATACTCAGGCTGTGAGGATTTAGAACATTATAAAAGTCCCAAGGGCGGTATACCACAAGTCATCAAGTTAGGAGTCATTTATGTTTACAATCATGACAAATAATTTATTGTGTTTATGGAACCTTACAATAAAGTATGTTGATGATACCACAACCCTTGAAATAATCCCTAGGAACAGTGCCATTCTACTCAATTGTGTTACAAATGAACTATGCTTTTTCTGAAGATCACAGAATGAAATTGAACCCTACTAAATGCAAGGAGATGCTAATTAATTTTATGAGTAATCATAATTTTATTGTGAATCCTATTCAATTTTAATTGGTAGTAACACAATTAAGAGAGTCATGACATATAAGTTACTAGGCGTTTATGTAAGTAATGACCTGAAATGGAACCATCATGTAGAAGTTATAGTGCAAAAGGGAAACAGGAGGCTTTACTCTTTAAGGGTCCTTAAGCAATGTGGTGCACCTCCAGCTTCACTGGCTAAGGTTTATACAACCATTGTTCGTCCTGTTCTAGAATATGCTGCCCCTGTCTGGCAAATATACCAGATCATCTATCGTATAAGATTGAGCGTATTCAGAAAAGGGCTATGCGCATCACTTTTCCTTTAATGAGTTACAACAAGGCATTAAGGTCTCGGTAAATGAAAATTTTAGTAGATTGCTCGATTTTGTTTTTTTTGGATTTTTGGCATAAGTGGGTTCTAAATTTTATTTTGGCAGAAAAAGAAAATCAAAAAGTGCTTTTTAACCCTCCTAAAATGAGCCTTTTCTGAGCTAACCAGCCAAGCGTGGACCTCGTGCTAAATCTTTAGAGCTGATTTTCTCTCACTCTATTTTAGACGCAAAAATCAAAATTCTCCTACCTCCAGTCGGGACAGGTTTTAAGCTATCGCTTTGAAACTTTCAGATATGATGGATAATGATATAGACTCAAAAAGGGTTTGAGGAATTTCCGATTTACCTTTGTAACTCATTTTATGTCAGTTTGTTTGCGTAAATCACGCTCGAGATTCGACTTTTTAGTTTGAAATGCAACAATTCCGCTAATATGAGACATATGCAAATTTCCTCACACCCTTTTTTAGGTCTTTTATCTGTCAATCAGACGCAGTAAAAAGGAAGTGAATATTTAACAACGCGAAAGGACTGGAGCTTCAGCAGTAAACTCGATACCTCTGAGTTCGGGAGCAAAAAACTTAAGCGCCCTTTTGAAATTTGATGAAATAAAATCTTTTATAAGGTAATTTAGTCTTTTAGCTTTAATTTGATATATAACTTGCCTTTGTAGCGAAAATACTCGCGCGACTAGAATTTTTTTCTGTGGGCACCTCGTTTTCCTTTACAGAGACCTTAAATGCCCTTAATTTAACAGCTCTAAGTGACAGACGCGCCCATCTATGCCAGGTTTATATTGATAGACTCCGGAATGAGAATCACCCCTTGCATTTTATGCTCCCCAAACAGGAGGAGATTGTGCGTAATTATAATCTTAGATCTGGCATTAGCCGCTCCACACATCCTACCTGTAGGACCAAGGGCACGCAAGAGTTTGTCACGCATAAGTATACCTAGTGGCTTGTACAATTATATTTTCTAGTATTAATTGGATTTATTGTATTATATTTTAGTATTATATGTTTTGTAAATAGCTCTGTATATTGCCGCAATGAGTCTTAATAAACAGTCTGACCATCCGGTTAGAAAACAAGCCTACCTAGACTGAAAAATAAAGATATTACCAAGCTGCCCTATGGAGATTTTTCAAAGGGGTTAACCCATGATTCTGGTCAAAAATTAGAAGTTTTTCCTTTGCTTGTTTTTAAACAAAATAGGCCTTGAAATAATGTTTGCTGACCATCCGATTAGAAAAAAAGCCTACCTAGACTGAAAAATAAGGATATTAGCAAGTTGCCCTATGGAGATTTTTTCAAAGGGGTTAACCCATGATTCTGGTCAAAAATTAGAAGTTTTTCCTTTGCTTGGTTTTAAACAAAATAGGCCTTGAAATAATGTTTGCTGACCATCCGCTTAGAAAACAAGCCTACCTAGACTAAAAAATAAGGATTTTACCAAGTCGCCCTATGGACATTTTGTTAAAGGGGTTAACCCATGATTTTGGTGAAAAATTGGAATTTTCCTCTTTGCTTGCTTTTCAACAAAACAGGCCTTAAAATAATGTTTGCTGGCCATCCGGTTAGAAAACAAGCCTACCTAGACTGAAAAATAAGGATATTACCAAGTTGCCCTATGGAGATTTTTTCAAAGGGGTTAACCCATGATTCTGGTCAAAAATTAGAAGTTTTTCCTTTGCTTGTTTTTAAACAAAATAGGCCTTGAAATAATGTTTGCTGACCATCCGATTAGAAAAAAAGCCTACCTAGACTGAAAAATAAGGATATTAGCAAGTTGCCCTATGGAGATTTTTTCAAAGGGGTTAACCCATGATTCTGGTCAAAAATTAGAAGTTTTTCCTTTGCTTGGTTTTAAACAAAATAGGCCTTGAAATAATGTTTGCTGACCATCCGCTTAGAAAACAAGCCTACCTAGACTAAAAAATAAGGATTTTACCAAGTCGCCCTATGGACATTTTGTTAAAGGGGTTAACCCATGATTTTGGTGAAAAATTGGAATTTTCCTCTTTGCTTGCTTTTCAACAAAACAGGCCTTAAAATAATGTTTGCTGGCCATCCGGTTAGAAAACAAGCCTACCTAGACTGAAAAATAAAGATATTACCAATTTGCCCCATGGAGATTTTTTCAAAGGGGTTAACCCATGATTCTGGTCAAAAATTAGAAGTTTTTCCTTTGCTTGTTTTTAAACAAAATAGGCCTTGAAATAATGTTTGCTGACCATCCGATTAGAAAAAAAGCCTACCTAGACTGAAAAATAAGGATATTAGCAAGTTGCCCTATGGAGATTTTTTCAAAGGGGTTAACCCATGATTCTGGTCAAAAATTAGAAGTTTTTCCTTTGCTTGTTTTTAAACAAAATAGGCCTTGAAATAATGTTTGCTGACCATCCGGTTAGAAAACAAGCCTACCTAGACTGAAAAATAAGGATATTACCAAGTTGCCCTATGGAGATTTTTTCAAAGGGGTTAACCCATGATTCTGGTCAAAAATTAGAAGTTTTTCCTTTGCTTGTTTTTAAACAAAATAGGCCTTGAAATAATGTTTGCTGACCATCCGGTTAGAAAACAAGCCTACCTAGACTAAAAAATAAGGATTTTACCAAGTCGCCCTATGGACATTTTGTTAAAGGGGTTAACCCATGATTTTGGTGAAAAATTGAAATTTTCCTCTTTGCTCGCTTTTAAACAAAATAGGCCTTAAAATAATGTTTGCTGACCATCCGGTTAGAAAACAAGCCTACCTAGACTGAAAAATAAAGATATTACCAAGCTGCCCTACGGAGATTTTTCAAAGGGGTTAACCCATGATTCTGGTCAAAAATTAGAAGTTTTTCCTTTGCTTGTTTTTAAACAAAATAGGCCTTGAAATAATGTTTGCTGACCATCCAATTAGAAAAAAAGCCTACCTAGACTGAAAAATAAGGATATTAGCAAGTTGCCCTATGGAGATTTTTTCAAAGGGGTTAACCCATGATTCTGGTCAAAAATTAGAAGTTTTTCCTTTGCTTGTTTTTAAACAAAATAGGCCTTGAAATAATGTTTGCTGACCATCCGATTAGAAAAAAAGCCTACCTAGACTGAAAAATAAGGATATTAGCAAGTTGCCCTATGGAGATTTTTTCAAAGGGGTTAACCCATGATTCTGGTCAAAAATTAGAAGTTTTTCCTTTGCTTGTTTTTAAACAAAATAGACCTTGAAATAATGTTTGCTGACCATCCGGTTAGAAAACAAGCCTACCTAGACTGAAAAATAAGGATATTACCAAGTTGCCCTATGGAGATTTTTTCAAAGGGGTTAACCCATGATTCTGGTCAAAAATTAGAAGTTTTTCCTTTGCTTGTTTTTAAACAAAATAGGCCTTGAAATAATGTTTGCTGACCATCCGGTTAGAAAACAAGCCTACCTAGACTGAAAAATAAAGATATTACCAAGTTGCCCTATGGAGATTTTTTCAAAGGGGTTAACCCATGATTCTGGTCAAAAATTAGAAGTTTTTCCTTTGCTTGTTTTTAAACAAAATAGGCCTTGAAATAATGTTTGCTGACCATCCGGTTAGAAAACAAGCCTACCTAGACTAAAAAATAAGGATTTTACCAAGTCGCCCTATGGACATTTTGTTAAAGGGGTTAACCCATGATTTTGGTGAAAAATTAGAATTTTCCTCTTTGCTTGCTTTTAAACAAAACAGGCCTTAAAATAATGTTTGCTGACCATCCGGTTAGAAAACAAGCCTACCTAGACTGAAAAATAAAGATATTACCAAGTTGCCCCATGGAGATTTTTTCAAAGGGGTTAACCCATGATTCTGGTCAAAAATTAGAAGTTTTTCCTTTGCTTGGTTTTAAACAAAATAGGCCTTGAAATAATGTTTGCTGACCATCCGCTTAGAAAACAAGCCTACCTAGACTAAAAAATAAGGATTTTACCAAGTCGCCCTATGGACATTTTGTTAAAGGGGTTAACCCATGATTTTGGTGAAAAATTAGAATTTTCCTCTTTGCTTGCTTTTAAACAAAACAGGCCTTAAAATAATGTTTGCTGACCATCCGGTTAGAAAACAAGCCTACCTAGACTGAAAAATAAAGATATTACCAAGTTGCCCCATGGAGATTTTTTCAAAGGGGTTAACCCATGATTCTGGTCAAAAATTAGAAGTTTTTCCTTTGCTTGTTTTTAAACAAAATAGGCCTTGAAATAATGTTTGCTGACCATCCGGTTAGAAAACAAGCCTACCTAGACTGAAAAATAAGGATATTACCAAGTTGCCCTATGGAGATTTTTTCAAAGGGGTTAACCCATGATTCTGGTCAAAAATTAGAAGTTTTTCCTTTGCTTGTTTTTAAACAAAATAGGCCTTGAAATAATGTTTGCTGACCATCCGGTTAGAAAACAAGCCTACCTAGACTAAAAAATAAGGATTTTACCAAGTCGCCCTATGGACATTTTGTTAAAGGGGTTAACCCATGATTTTGGTGAAAAATTGAAATTTTCCTCTTTGCTCGCTTTTAAACAAAATAGGCCTTAAAATAATGTTTGCTGACCATCCGGTTAGAAAACAAGCCTACCTAGACTGAAAAATAAAGATATTACCAAGCTGCCCTACGGAGATTTTTCAAAGGGGTTAACCCATGATTCTGGTCAAAAATTAGAAGTTTTTCCTTTGCTTGTTTTTAAACAAAATAGGCCTTGAAATAATGTTTGCTGACCATCCAATTAGAAAAAAAGCCTACCTAGACTGAAAAATAAGGATATTAGCAAGTTGCCCTATGGAGATTTTTTCAAAGGGGTTAACCCATGATTCTGGTCAAAAATTAGAAGTTTTTCCTTTGCTTGTTTTTAAACAAAATAGGCCTTGAAATAATGTTTGCTGACCATCCGATTAGAAAAAAAGCCTACCTAGACTGAAAAATAAGGATATTAGCAAGTTGCCCTATGGAGATTTTTTCAAAGGGGTTAACCCATGATTCTGGTCAAAAATTAGAAGTTTTTCCTTTGCTTGTTTTTAAACAAAATAGACCTTGAAATAATGTTTGCTGACCATCCGGTTAGAAAACAAGCCTACCTAGACTGAAAAATAAGGATATTACCAAGTTGCCCTATGGAGATTTTTTCAAAGGGGTTAACCCATGATTCTGGTCAAAAATTAGAAGTTTTTCCTTTGCTTGTTTTTAAACAAAATAGGCCTTGAAATAATGTTTGCTGACCATCCGGTTAGAAAACAAGCCTACCTAGACTGAAAAATAAAGATATTACCAAGTTGCCCTATGGAGATTTTTTCAAAGGGGTTAACCCATGATTCTGGTCAAAAATTAGAAGTTTTTCCTTTGCTTGTTTTTAAACAAAATAGGCCTTGAAATAATGTTTGCTGACCATCCGCTTAGAAAACAAGCCTACCTAGACTAAAAAATAAGGATTTTACCAAGTCGCCCTATGGACATTTTGTTAAAGGGGTTAACCCATGATTTTGGTGAAAAATTAGAATTTTCCTCTTTGCTTGCTTTTAAACAAAACAGGCCTTAAAATAATGTTTGCTGACCATCCGGTTAGAAAACAAGCCTACCTAGACTGAAAAATAAGGATATTACCAAGTTGCCCTATGGAGATTTTTTCAAAGGGGTTAACCCATGATTCTGGTCAAAAATTAGAAGTTTTTCCTTTGCTTGTTTTTAAACAAAATAGACCTTGAAATAATGTTTGCTGACCATCCGATTAGAAAAAAAGCCTACCTAGACTGAAAAATAAGGATATTACTAGTTGCCCTATGGAGATTTTTTCAAAGGGGTTAACCCATGATTCTGGTCAAAAATTAGAAGTTTTTCCTTTGCTTGTTTTTAAACAAAATAGGCCTTGAAATAATGTTTGCTGACCATCCGGTTAGAAAACAAGCCTACCTAGACTGAAAAATAAGGATATTACCAAGTTGCCCTATGGAGATTTTTTCAAAGGGGTTAACCCATGATTCTGGTCAAAAATTAGAAGTTTTTCCTTTGCTTGTTTTTAAACAAAATAGGCCTTGAAATAATGTTTGCTGACCATCCGGTTAGAAAACAAGCCTACCTAGACTAAAAAATAAGGATTTTACCAAGTCGCCCTATGGACATTTTGTTAAAGGGGTTAACCCATGATTTTGGTGAAAAATTGAAATTTTCCTCTTTGCTCGCTTTTAAACAAAATAGGCCTTAAAATAATGTTTGCTGACCATCCGGTTAGAAAACAAGCCTACCTAGACTGAAAAATAAAGATATTACCAAGCTGCCCTACGGAGATTTTTCAAAGGGGTTAACCCATGATTCTGGTCAAAAATTAGAAGTTTTTCCTTTGCTTGTTTTTAAACAAAATAGGCCTTGAAATAATGTTTGCTGACCATCCAATTAGAAAAAAAGCCTACCTAGACTGAAAAATAAGGATATTAGCAAGTTGCCCTATGGAGATTTTTTCAAAGGGGTTAACCCATGATTCTGGTCAAAAATTAGAAGTTTTTCCTTTGCTTGTTTTTAAACAAAATAGGCCTTGAAATAATGTTTGCTGACCATCCGATTAGAAAAAAAGCCTACCTAGACTGAAAAATAAGGATATTAGCAAGTTGCCCTATGGAGATTTTTTCAAAGGGGTTAACCCATGATTCTGGTCAAAAATTAGAAGTTTTTCCTTTGCTTGTTTTTAAACAAAATAGACCTTGAAATAATGTTTGCTGACCATCCGGTTAGAAAACAAGCCTACCTAGACTGAAAAATAAGGATATTACCAAGTTGCCCTATGGAGATTTTTTCAAAGGGGTTAACCCATGATTCTGGTCAAAAATTAGAAGTTTTTCCTTTGCTTGTTTTTAAACAAAATAGGCCTTGAAATAATGTTTGCTGACCATCCGGTTAGAAAACAAGCCTACCTAGACTGAAAAATAAAGATATTACCAAGTTGCCCTATGGAGATTTTTTCAAAGGGGTTAACCCATGATTCTGGTCAAAAATTAGAAGTTTTTCCTTTGCTTGTTTTTAAACAAAATAGGCCTTGAAATAATGTTTGCTGACCATCCGCTTAGAAAACAAGCCTACCTAGACTAAAAAATAAGGATTTTACCAAGTCGCCCTATGGACATTTTGTTAAAGGGGTTAACCCATGATTTTGGTGAAAAATTAGAATTTTCCTCTTTGCTTGCTTTTAAACAAAACAGGCCTTAAAATAATGTTTGCTGACCATCCGGTTAGAAAACAAGCCTACCTAGACTGAAAAATAAAGATATTACCAAGTTGCCCCATGGAGATTTTTTCAAAGGGGTTAACCCATGATTCTGGTCAAAAATTAGAAGTTTTTCCTTTGCTTGGTTTTAAACAAAATAGGCCTTGAAATAATGTTTGCTGACCATCCGCTTAGAAAACAAGCCTACCTAGACTAAAAAATAAGGATTTTACCAAGTCGCCCTATGGACATTTTGTTAAAGGGGTTAACCCATGATTTTGGTGAAAAATTAGAATTTTCCTCTTTGCTTGCTTTTAAACAAAACAGGCCTTAAAATAATGTTTGCTGACCATCCGGTTAGAAAACAAGCCTACCTAGACTGAAAAATAAAGATATTACCAAGTTGCCCCATGGAGATTTTTTCAAAGGGGTTAACCCATGATTCTGGTCAAAAATTAGAAGTTTTTCCTTTGCTTGTTTTTAAACAAAATAGGCCTTGAAATAATGTTTGCTGACCATCCGATTAGAAAAAAAGCCTACCTAGACTGAAAAATAAGGATATTAGCAAGTTGCCCTATGGAGATTTTTTCAAAGGGGTTAACCCATGATTCTGGTCAAAAATTAGAAGTTTTTCCTTTGCTTGTTTTTAAACAAAATAGGCCTTGAAATAATGTTTGCTGACCATCCGGTTAGAAAACAAGCCTACCTAGACTGAAAAATAAAGATATTACCAAGTTGCCCTATGGAGATTTTTTCAAAGGGGTTAACCCATGATTCTGGTCAAAAATTAGAAGTTTTTCCTTTGCTTGTTTTTAAACAAAATAGGCCTTGAAATAATGTTTGCTGACCATCCGCTTAGAAAACAAGCCTACCTAGACTAAAAAATAAGGATTTTACCAAGTCGCCCTATGGACATTTTGTTAAAGGGGTTAACCCATGATTTTGGTGAAAAATTAGAATTTTCCTCTTTGCTTGCTTTTAAACAAAACAGGCCTTAAAATAATGTTTGCTGACCATCCGGTTAGAAAACAAGCCTACCTAGACTGAAAAATAAGGATATTACCAAGTTGCCCTATGGAGATTTTTTCAAAGGGGTTAACCCATGATTCTGGTCAAAAATTAGAAGTTTTTCCTTTGCTTGTTTTTAAACAAAATAGGCCTTGAAATAATGTTTGCTGACCATCCGGTTAGAAAACAAGCCTACCTAGACTAAAAAATAAGGATTTTACCAAGTCGCCCTATGGACATTTTGTTAAAGGGGTTAACCCATGATTTTGGTGAAAAATTGAAATTTTCCTCTTTGCTCGCTTTTAAACAAAATAGGCCTTAAAATAATGTTTGCTGACCATCCGGTTAGAAAACAAGCCTACCTAGACTGAAAAATAAAGATATTACCAAGCTGCCCTACGGAGATTTTTCAAAGGGGTTAACCCATGATTCTGGTCAAAAATTAGAAGTTTTTCCTTTGCTTGTTTTTAAACAAAATAGGCCTTGAAATAATGTTTGCTGACCATCCAATTAGAAAAAAAGCCTACCTAGACTGAAAAATAAGGATATTAGCAAGTTGCCCTATGGAGATTTTTTCAAAGGGGTTAACCCATGATTCTGGTCAAAAATTAGAAGTTTTTCCTTTGCTTGTTTTTAAACAAAATAGGCCTTGAAATAATGTTTGCTGACCATCCGATTAGAAAAAAAGCCTACCTAGACTGAAAAATAAGGATATTAGCAAGTTGCCCTATGGAGATTTTTTCAAAGGGGTTAACCCATGATTCTGGTCAAAAATTAGAAGTTTTTCCTTTGCTTGTTTTTAAACAAAATAGACCTTGAAATAATGTTTGCTGACCATCCGGTTAGAAAACAAGCCTACCTAGACTGAAAAATAAGGATATTACCAAGTTGCCCTATGGAGATTTTTTCAAAGGGGTTAACCCATGATTCTGGTCAAAAATTAGAAGTTTTTCCTTTGCTTGTTTTTAAACAAAATAGGCCTTGAAATAATGTTTGCTGACCATCCGGTTAGAAAACAAGCCTACCTAGACTGAAAAATAAAGATATTACCAAGTTGCCCTATGGAGATTTTTTCAAAGGGGTTAACCCATGATTCTGGTCAAAAATTAGAAGTTTTTCCTTTGCTTGTTTTTAAACAAAATAGGCCTTGAAATAATGTTTGCTGACCATCCGCTTAGAAAACAAGCCTACCTAGACTAAAAAATAAGGATTTTACCAAGTCGCCCTATGGACATTTTGTTAAAGGGGTTAACCCATGATTTTGGTGAAAAATTAGAATTTTCCTCTTTGCTTGCTTTTAAACAAAACAGGCCTTAAAATAATGTTTGCTGACCATCCGGTTAGAAAACAAGCCTACCTAGACTGAAAAATAAAGATATTACCAAGTTGCCCCATGGAGATTTTTTCAAAGGGGTTAACCCATGATTCTGGTCAAAAATTAGAAGTTTTTCCTTTGCTTGGTTTTAAACAAAATAGGCCTTGAAATAATGTTTGCTGACCATCCGCTTAGAAAACAAGCCTACCTAGACTAAAAAATAAGGATTTTACCAAGTCGCCCTATGGACATTTTGTTAAAGGGGTTAACCCATGATTTTGGTGAAAAATTAGAATTTTCCTCTTTGCTTGCTTTTAAACAAAACAGGCCTTAAAATAATGTTTGCTGACCATCCGGTTAGAAAACAAGCCTACCTAGACTGAAAAATAAAGATATTACCAAGTTGCCCCATGGAGATTTTTTCAAAGGGGTTAACCCATGATTCTGGTCAAAAATTAGAAGTTTTTCCTTTGCTTGGTTTTAAACAAAATAGGCCTTGAAATAATGTTTGCTGACCATCCGCTTAGAAAACAAGCCTACCTAGACTAAAAAATAAGGATTTTACCAAGTCGCCCTATGGACATTTTGTTAAAGGGGTTAACCCATGATTTTGGTGAAAAATTAGAATTTTCCTCTTTGCTTGCTTTTAAACAAAACAGGCCTTAAAATAATGTTTGCTGACCATCCGGTTAGAAAACAAGCCTACCTAGACTGAAAAATAAAGATATTACCAAGTTGCCCCATGGAGATTTTTTCAAAGGGGTTAACCCATGATTCTGGTCAAAAATTAGAAGTTTTTCCTTTGCTTGTTTTTAAACAAAATAGGCCTTGAAATAATGTTTGCTGACCATCCGGTTAGAAAACAAGCCTACCTAGACTGAAAAATAAGGATATTACCAAGTTGCCCTATGGAGATTTTTTCAAAGGGGTTAACCCATGATTCTGGTCAAAAATTAGAAGTTTTTCCTTTGCTTGTTTTTAAACAAAATAGGCCTTGAAATAATGTTTGCTGACCATCCGGTTAGAAAACAAGCCTACCTAGACTAAAAAATAAGGATTTTACCAAGTCGCCCTATGGACATTTTGTTAAAGGGGTTAACCCATGATTTTGGTGAAAAATTGAAATTTTCCTCTTTGCTCGCTTTTAAACAAAATAGGCCTTAAAATAATGTTTGCTGACCATCCGGTTAGAAAACAAGCCTACCTAGACTGAAAAATAAAGATATTACCAAGCTGCCCTACGGAGATTTTTCAAAGGGGTTAACCCATGATTCTGGTCAAAAATTAGAAGTTTTTCCTTTGCTTGTTTTTAAACAAAATAGGCCTTGAAATAATGTTTGCTGACCATCCAATTAGAAAAAAAGCCTACCTAGACTGAAAAATAAGGATATTAGCAAGTTGCCCTATGGAGATTTTTTCAAAGGGGTTAACCCATGATTCTGGTCAAAAATTAGAAGTTTTTCCTTTGCTTGTTTTTAAACAAAATAGGCCTTGAAATAATGTTTGCTGACCATCCGATTAGAAAAAAAGCCTACCTAGACTGAAAAATAAGGATATTAGCAAGTTGCCCTATGGAGATTTTTTCAAAGGGGTTAACCCATGATTCTGGTCAAAAATTAGAAGTTTTTCCTTTGCTTGTTTTTAAACAAAATAGACCTTGAAATAATGTTTGCTGACCATCCGGTTAGAAAACAAGCCTACCTAGACTGAAAAATAAGGATATTACCAAGTTGCCCTATGGAGATTTTTTCAAAGGGGTTAACCCATGATTCTGGTCAAAAATTAGAAGTTTTTCCTTTGCTTGTTTTTAAACAAAATAGGCCTTGAAATAATGTTTGCTGACCATCCGGTTAGAAAACAAGCCTACCTAGACTGAAAAATAAAGATATTACCAAGTTGCCCTATGGAGATTTTTTCAAAGGGGTTAACCCATGATTCTGGTCAAAAATTAGAAGTTTTTCCTTTGCTTGTTTTTAAACAAAATAGGCCTTGAAATAATGTTTGCTGACCATCCGCTTAGAAAACAAGCCTACCTAGACTAAAAAATAAGGATTTTACCAAGTCGCCCTATGGACATTTTGTTAAAGGGGTTAACCCATGATTTTGGTGAAAAATTAGAATTTTCCTCTTTGCTTGCTTTTAAACAAAACAGGCCTTAAAATAATGTTTGCTGACCATCCGGTTAGAAAACAAGCCTACCTAGACTGAAAAATAAGGATATTACCAAGTTGCCCTATGGAGATTTTTTCAAAGGGGTTAACCCATGATTCTGGTCAAAAATTAGAAGTTTTTCCTTTGCTTGTTTTTAAACAAAATAGACCTTGAAATAATGTTTGCTGACCATCCGATTAGAAAAAAAGCCTACCTAGACTGAAAAATAAGGATATTACTAGTTGCCCTATGGAGATTTTTTCAAAGGGGTTAACCCATGATTCTGGTCAAAAATTAGAAGTTTTTCCTTTGCTTGTTTTTAAACAAAATAGGCCTTGAAATAATGTTTGCTGACCATCCGGTTAGAAAACAAGCCTACCTAGACTGAAAAATAAGGATATTACCAAGTTGCCCTATGGAGATTTTTTCAAAGGGGTTAACCCATGATTCTGGTCAAAAATTAGAAGTTTTTCCTTTGCTTGTTTTTAAACAAAATAGGCCTTGAAATAATGTTTGCTGACCATCCGCTTAGAAAACAAGCCTACCTAGACTAAAAAATAAGGATTTTACCAAGTCGCCCTATGGACATTTTGTTAAAGGGGTTAACCCATGATTTTGGTGAAAAATTAGAATTTTCCTCTTTGCTTGCTTTTAAACAAAACAGGCCTTAAAATAATGTTTGCTGACCATCCGGTTAGAAAACAAGCCTACCTAGACTGAAAAATAAAGATATTACCAAGTTGCCCCATGGAGATTTTTTCAAAGGGGTTAACCCATGATTCTGGTCAAAAATTAGAAGTTTTTCCTTTGCTTGGTTTTAAACAAAATAGGCCTTGAAATAATGTTTGCTGACCATCCGCTTAGAAAACAAGCCTACCTAGACTAAAAAATAAGGATTTTACCAAGTCGCCCTATGGACATTTTGTTAAAGGGGTTAACCCATGATTTTGGTGAAAAATTAGAATTTTCCTCTTTGCTTGCTTTTAAACAAAACAGGCCTTAAAATAATGTTTGCTGACCATCCGGTTAGAAAACAAGCCTACCTAGACTGAAAAATAAAGATATTACCAAGTTGCCCCATGGAGATTTTTTCAAAGGGGTTAACCCATGATTCTGGTCAAAAATTAGAAGTTTTTCCTTTGCTTGTTTTTAAACAAAATAGGCCTTGAAATAATGTTTGCTGACCATCCGGTTAGAAAACAAGCCTACCTAGACTGAAAAATAAGGATATTACCAAGTTGCCCTATGGAGATTTTTTCAAAGGGGTTAACCCATGATTCTGGTCAAAAATTAGAAGTTTTTCCTTTGCTTGTTTTTAAACAAAATAGGCCTTGAAATAATGTTTGCTGACCATCCGGTTAGAAAACAAGCCTACCTAGACTAAAAAATAAGGATTTTACCAAGTCGCCCTATGGACATTTTGTTAAAGGGGTTAACCCATGATTTTGGTGAAAAATTGAAATTTTCCTCTTTGCTCGCTTTTAAACAAAATAGGCCTTAAAATAATGTTTGCTGACCATCCGGTTAGAAAACAAGCCTACCTAGACTGAAAAATAAAGATATTACCAAGCTGCCCTACGGAGATTTTTCAAAGGGGTTAACCCATGATTCTGGTCAAAAATTAGAAGTTTTTCCTTTGCTTGTTTTTAAACAAAATAGGCCTTGAAATAATGTTTGCTGACCATCCAATTAGAAAAAAAGCCTACCTAGACTGAAAAATAAGGATATTAGCAAGTTGCCCTATGGAGATTTTTTCAAAGGGGTTAACCCATGATTCTGGTCAAAAATTAGAAGTTTTTCCTTTGCTTGTTTTTAAACAAAATAGGCCTTGAAATAATGTTTGCTGACCATCCGATTAGAAAAAAAGCCTACCTAGACTGAAAAATAAGGATATTAGCAAGTTGCCCTATGGAGATTTTTTCAAAGGGGTTAACCCATGATTCTGGTCAAAAATTAGAAGTTTTTCCTTTGCTTGTTTTTAAACAAAATAGACCTTGAAATAATGTTTGCTGACCATCCGGTTAGAAAACAAGCCTACCTAGACTGAAAAATAAGGATATTACCAAGTTGCCCTATGGAGATTTTTTCAAAGGGGTTAACCCATGATTCTGGTCAAAAATTAGAAGTTTTTCCTTTGCTTGTTTTTAAACAAAATAGGCCTTGAAATAATGTTTGCTGACCATCCGGTTAGAAAACAAGCCTACCTAGACTGAAAAATAAAGATATTACCAAGTTGCCCTATGGAGATTTTTTCAAAGGGGTTAACCCATGATTCTGGTCAAAAATTAGAAGTTTTTCCTTTGCTTGTTTTTAAACAAAATAGGCCTTGAAATAATGTTTGCTGACCATCCGCTTAGAAAACAAGCCTACCTAGACTAAAAAATAAGGATTTTACCAAGTCGCCCTATGGACATTTTGTTAAAGGGGTTAACCCATGATTTTGGTGAAAAATTAGAATTTTCCTCTTTGCTTGCTTTTAAACAAAACAGGCCTTAAAATAATGTTTGCTGACCATCCGGTTAGAAAACAAGCCTACCTAGACTGAAAAATAAAGATATTACCAAGTTGCCCCATGGAGATTTTTTCAAAGGGGTTAACCCATGATTCTGGTCAAAAATTAGAAGTTTTTCCTTTGCTTGGTTTTAAACAAAATAGGCCTTGAAATAATGTTTGCTGACCATCCGCTTAGAAAACAAGCCTACCTAGACTAAAAAATAAGGATTTTACCAAGTCGCCCTATGGACATTTTGTTAAAGGGGTTAACCCATGATTTTGGTGAAAAATTAGAATTTTCCTCTTTGCTTGCTTTTAAACAAAACAGGCCTTAAAATAATGTTTGCTGACCATCCGGTTAGAAAACAAGCCTACCTAGACTGAAAAATAAAGATATTACCAAGTTGCCCCATGGAGATTTTTTCAAAGGGGTTAACCCATGATTCTGGTCAAAAATTAGAAGTTTTTCCTTTGCTTGTTTTTAAACAAAATAGGCCTTGAAATAATGTTTGCTGACCATCCGGTTAGAAAACAAGCCTACCTAGACTGAAAAATAAGGATATTACCAAGTTGCCCTATGGAGATTTTTTCAAAGGGGTTAACCCATGATTCTGGTCAAAAATTAGAAGTTTTTCCTTTGCTTGTTTTTAAACAAAATAGGCCTTGAAATAATGTTTGCTGACCATCCGGTTAGAAAACAAGCCTACCTAGACTAAAAAATAAGGATTTTACCAAGTCGCCCTATGGACATTTTGTTAAAGGGGTTAACCCATGATTTTGGTGAAAAATTGAAATTTTCCTCTTTGCTCGCTTTTAAACAAAATAGGCCTTAAAATAATGTTTGCTGACCATCCGGTTAGAAAACAAGCCTACCTAGACTGAAAAATAAAGATATTACCAAGCTGCCCTACGGAGATTTTTCAAAGGGGTTAACCCATGATTCTGGTCAAAAATTAGAAGTTTTTCCTTTGCTTGTTTTTAAACAAAATAGGCCTTGAAATAATGTTTGCTGACCATCCAATTAGAAAAAAAGCCTACCTAGACTGAAAAATAAGGATATTAGCAAGTTGCCCTATGGAGATTTTTTCAAAGGGGTTAACCCATGATTCTGGTCAAAAATTAGAAGTTTTTCCTTTGCTTGTTTTTAAACAAAATAGGCCTTGAAATAATGTTTGCTGACCATCCGATTAGAAAAAAAGCCTACCTAGACTGAAAAATAAGGATATTAGCAAGTTGCCCTATGGAGATTTTTTCAAAGGGGTTAACCCATGATTCTGGTCAAAAATTAGAAGTTTTTCCTTTGCTTGTTTTTAAACAAAATAGACCTTGAAATAATGTTTGCTGACCATCCGGTTAGAAAACAAGCCTACCTAGACTGAAAAATAAGGATATTACCAAGTTGCCCTATGGAGATTTTTTCAAAGGGGTTAACCCATGATTCTGGTCAAAAATTAGAAGTTTTTCCTTTGCTTGTTTTTAAACAAAATAGGCCTTGAAATAATGTTTGCTGACCATCCGGTTAGAAAACAAGCCTACCTAGACTGAAAAATAAAGATATTACCAAGTTGCCCTATGGAGATTTTTTCAAAGGGGTTAACCCATGATTCTGGTCAAAAATTAGAAGTTTTTCCTTTGCTTGTTTTTAAACAAAATAGGCCTTGAAATAATGTTTGCTGACCATCCGCTTAGAAAACAAGCCTACCTAGACTAAAAAATAAGGATTTTACCAAGTCGCCCTATGGACATTTTGTTAAAGGGGTTAACCCATGATTTTGGTGAAAAATTAGAATTTTCCTCTTTGCTTGCTTTTAAACAAAACAGGCCTTAAAATAATGTTTGCTGACCATCCGGTTAGAAAACAAGCCTACCTAGACTGAAAAATAAAGATATTACCAAGTTGCCCCATGGAGATTTTTTCAAAGGGGTTAACCCATGATTCTGGTCAAAAATTAGAAGTTTTTCCTTTGCTTGGTTTTAAACAAAATAGGCCTTGAAATAATGTTTGCTGACCATCCGCTTAGAAAACAAGCCTACCTAGACTAAAAAATAAGGATTTTACCAAGTCGCCCTATGGACATTTTGTTAAAGGGGTTAACCCATGATTTTGGTGAAAAATTAGAATTTTCCTCTTTGCTTGCTTTTAAACAAAACAGGCCTTAAAATAATGTTTGCTGACCATCCGGTTAGAAAACAAGCCTACCTAGACTGAAAAATAAAGATATTACCAAGTTGCCCTATGGAGATTTTTTCAAAGGGGTTAACCCATGATTCTGGTCAAAAATTAGAAGTTTTTCCTTTGCTTGTTTTGAAACAAAATAGGCCTTGAAATAATGTTTCCTGACCATCCGCTTAGAAAACAAGCCTACCTAGACTAAAAAATAAGGATTTTACCAAGTCGCCCTATGGACATTTTGTTAAAGGGGTTAACCCATGATTTTGGTGAAAAATTAGAATTTTCCTCTTTGCTTGCTTTTAAACAAAACAGGCCTTAAAATAATGTTTGCTGACCATCCGGTTAGAAAACAAGCCTACCTAGACTGAAAAATAAAGATATTACCAAGTTGCCCTATGGAGATTTTTTCAAAGGGGTTAACCCATGATTCTGGTCAAAAATTAGAAGTTTTTCCTTTGCTTGTTTTGAAACAAAATAGGCCTTGAAATAATGTTTCCTGACCATCCGGTTAGAAAACAAGCCTACCTAGACTGAAAAATAAGGATATTACCAAGTTGCCCTATGGAGATTTTTTCAAAGGGGTTAACCCATGATTCTGGTCAAAAATTAGAAGTTTTTCCTTTGCTTGTTTTTAAACAAAATAGGCCTTGAAATAATGTTTGCTAACCATCCGGTTAGAAAACAAGCCTACCTAGACTGAAAAATAAAGATATTACCAAGTTGCCGTATGGAGATTTTTTCAAAGGGGTTAACCCATGATTCTGGTCAAAAATTAGAAGTTTTTCCTTTGCTTGTTTTTAAACAAAATAGGCCTTGAAATAATGTTTGCTGACCATCCGCTTAGAAAACAAGCCTACCTAGACTAAAAAATAAGGATTTTACCAAGTCGCCCTATGGACATTTTGTTAAAGGGGTTAACCCATGATTTTGGTGAAAAATTAGAATTTTCCTCTTTGCTTGCTTTTAAACAAAACAGGCCTTAAAATAATGTTTGCTGACCATCCGGTTAGAAAACAAGCCTACCTAGACTGAAAAATAAAGATATTACCAAGTTGCCCCATGGAGATTTTTTCAAAGGGGTTAACCCATGATTCTGGTCAAAAATTAGAAGTTTTTCCTTTGCTTGTTTTTAAACAAAATAGGCCTTGAAATAATGTTTGCTGACCATCCAGTTAGAAAACAAGCCTACCTAGACTGAAAAATAAGGATATTACCAAGTTGCCCTATGGAGATTTTTTTAAAGGGGTTAACCCATGATTCTGGTCAAAAATTAGAAGTTTTTCCTTTGCTTGTTTTTAAACAAAATAGGCCTTGAAATAATTTTTGCTGACCATCCGGTTAGAAAACAAGCCTACCTAGACTGAAAAATAAAGATATTACCAAGCTGCCGTATGGAGATTTTTTTCAAAGGGGTTAACCCATGATTCTGGTCAAAAATTAGAAGTTTTTCCTTTGCTTGTTTTTAAACAAAATAGGCCTTGAAATAATGTTTGCTGACCATCCGGTTAGAAAACAAGCCTACCTAGACTGAAAAATAAAGATATTACCAAGCTGCCATATGTGGAGATTTTTTCAAAGGGGTTAACCCATGATTCTGGTCAAAAATTAGAAGTTTTTCCTTTGCTTGTTTTTAAACAAAATAGGCCTTGAAATAATGTTTGCTGACCATCCAGTTAGAAAACAAGCCTACCTAGACTGAAAAATAAGGATATTACCAAGTTGCCCTATGGAGATTTTTTCAAAGGGGTTAACCCATGATTCTGGTCAAAAATTAGAAGTTTTTCCTTTGCTTGTTTTTAAACAAAATAGGCCTTGAAATAATGTTTGCTGACCATCCGGTTAGAAAACAAGCCTACCTAGACTAAAAAATAAGGATTTTACCAAGTCGCCCTATGGACATTTTGTTAAAGGGGTTAACCCATGATTTTGGTGAAAAATTGAAATTTTCCTCTTTGCTCGCTTTTAAACAAAATAGGCCTTAAAATAATGTTTGCTGACCATCCGGTTAGAAAACAAGCCTACCTAGACTGAAAAATAAAGATATTACCAAGCTGCCCTACGGAGATTTTTCAAAGGGGTTAACCCATGATTCTGGTCAAAAATTAGAAGTTTTTCCTTTGCTTGTTTTTAAACAAAATAGGCCTTGAAATAATGTTTGCTGACCATCCAATTAGAAAAAAAGCCTACCTAGACTGAAAAATAAGGATATTAGCAAGTTGCCCTATGGAGATTTTTTCAAAGGGGTTAACCCATGATTCTGGTCAAAAATTAGAAGTTTTTCCTTTGCTTGGTTTTAAACAAAATAGGCCTTGAAATAATGTTTGCTGACCATCCGCTTAGAAAACAAGCCTACCTAGACTAAAAAATAAGGATTTTACCAAGTCGCCCTATGGACATTTTGTTAAAGGGGTTAACCCATGATTTTGGTGAAAAATTGGAATTTTCCTCTTTGCTTGCTTTTCAACAAAACAGGCCTTAAAATAATGTTTGCTGGCCATCCGGTTAGAAAACAAGCCTACCTAGACTGAAAAATAAAGATATTACCAATTTGCCCCATGGAGATTTTTTCAAAGGGGTTAACCCATGATTCTGGTCAAAAATTAGAAGTTTTTCCTTTGCTTGTTTTTAAACAAAATAGGCCTTGAAATAATGTTTGCTGACCATCCGATTAGAAAAAAAGCCTACCTAGACTGAAAAATAAGGATATTAGCAAGTTGCCCTATGGAGATTTTTTCAAAGGGGTTAACCCATGATTCTGGTCAAAAATTAGAAGTTTTTCCTTTGCTTGTTTTTAAACAAAATAGACCTTGAAATAATGTTTGCTGACCATCCGGTTAGAAAACAAGCCTACCTAGACTGAAAAATAAGGATATTACCAAGTTGCCCTATGGAGATTTTTTCAAAGGGGTTAACCCATGATTCTGGTCAAAAATTAGAAGTTTTTCCTTTGCTTGTTTTTAAACAAAATAGGCCTTGAAATAATGTTTGCTGACCATCCGGTTAGAAAACAAGCCTACCTAGACTGAAAAATAAAGATATTACCAAGTTGCCCTATGGAGATTTTTTCAAAGGGGTTAACCCATGATTCTGGTCAAAAATTAGAAGTTTTTCCTTTGCTTGTTTTTAAACAAAATAGGCCTTGAAATAATGTTTGCTGACCATCCGCTTAGAAAACAAGCCTACCTAGACTAAAAAATAAGGATTTTACCAAGTCGCCCTATGGACATTTTGTTAAAGGGGTTAACCCATGATTTTGGTGAAAAATTAGAATTTTCCTCTTTGCTTGCTTTTAAACAAAACAGGCCTTAAAATAATGTTTGCTGACCATCCGGTTAGAAAACAAGCCTACCTAGACTGAAAAATAAAGATATTACCAAGTTGCCCCATGGAGATTTTTTCAAAGGGGTTAACCCATGATTCTGGTCAAAAATTAGAAGTTTTTCCTTTGCTTGGTTTTAAACAAAATAGGCCTTGAAATAATGTTTGCTGACCATCCGCTTAGAAAACAAGCCTACCTAGACTAAAAAATAAGGATTTTACCAAGTCGCCCTATGGACATTTTGTTAAAGGGGTTAACCCATGATTTTGGTGAAAAATTAGAATTTTCCTCTTTGCTTGCTTTTAAACAAAACAGGCCTTAAAATAATGTTTGCTGACCATCCGGTTAGAAAACAAGCCTACCTAGACTGAAAAATAAAGATATTACCAAGTTGCCCTATGGAGATTTTTTCAAAGGGGTTAACCCATGATTCTGGTCAAAAATTAGAAGTTTTTCCTTTGCTTGTTTTGAAACAAAATAGGCCTTGAAATAATGTTTCCTGACCATCCGCTTAGAAAACAAGCCTACCTAGACTAAAAAATAAGGATTTTACCAAGTCGCCCTATGGACATTTTGTTAAAGGGGTTAACCCATGATTTTGGTGAAAAATTAGAATTTTCCTCTTTGCTTGCTTTTAAACAAAACAGGCCTTAAAATAATGTTTGCTGACCATCCGGTTAGAAAACAAGCCTACCTAGACTGAAAAATAAAGATATTACCAAGTTGCCCTATGGAGATTTTTTCAAAGGGGTTAACCCATGATTCTGGTCAAAAATTAGAAGTTTTTCCTTTGCTTGTTTTGAAACAAAATAGGCCTTGAAATAATGTTTCCTGACCATCCGGTTAGAAAACAAGCCTACCTAGACTGAAAAATAAGGATATTACCAAGTTGCCCTATGGAGATTTTTTCAAAGGGGTTAACCCATGATTCTGGTCAAAAATTAGAAGTTTTTCCTTTGCTTGTTTTTAAACAAAATAGGCCTTGAAATAATGTTTGCTAACCATCCGGTTAGAAAACAAGCCTACCTAGACTGAAAAATAAAGATATTACCAAGTTGCCGTATGGAGATTTTTTCAAAGGGGTTAACCCATGATTCTGGTCAAAAATTAGAAGTTTTTCCTTTGCTTGTTTTTAAACAAAATAGGCCTTGAAATAATGTTTGCTGACCATCCGCTTAGAAAACAAGCCTACCTAGACTAAAAAATAAGGATTTTACCAAGTCGCCCTATGGACATTTTGTTAAAGGGGTTAACCCATGATTTTGGTGAAAAATTAGAATTTTCCTCTTTGCTTGCTTTTAAACAAAACAGGCCTTAAAATAATGTTTGCTGACCATCCGGTTAGAAAACAAGCCTACCTAGACTGAAAAATAAAGATATTACCAAGTTGCCCCATGGAGATTTTTTCAAAGGGGTTAACC
This sequence comes from Porites cylindrica, assembly GCA_964035525.1. Taxonomy (NCBI): domain Eukaryota; kingdom Metazoa; phylum Cnidaria; class Anthozoa; order Scleractinia; family Poritidae; genus Porites; species Porites cylindrica. Next base: position 29,127,259 of record OZ037783.1, read on the forward strand.
CATGATTCTGGTCAAAAATTAGAAGTTTTTCCTTTGCTTGTTTTTAAACAAAATAGGCCTTGAAATAATGTTTGCTGACCATCCAGTTAGAAAACAAGCCTACCTAGACTGAAAAATAAGGATATTACCAAGTTGCCCTATGGAGATTTTTTTAAAGGGGTTAACCCATGATTCTGGTCAAAAATTAGAAGTTTTTCCTTTGCTTGTTTTTAAACAAAATAGGCCTTGAAATAATTTTTGCTGACCATCCGGTTAGAAAACAAGCCTACCTAGACTGAAAAATAAAGATATTACCAAGCTGCCGTATGGAGATTTTTTTCAAAGGGGTTAACCCATGATTCTGGTCAAAAATTAGAAGTTTTTCCTTTGCTTGTTTTTAAACAAAATAGGCCTTGAAATAATGTTTGCTGACCATCCGGTTAGAAAACAAGCCTACCTAGACTGAAAAATAAAGATATTACCAAGCTGCCATATGTGGAGATTTTTTCAAAGGGGTTAACCCATGATTCTGGTCAAAAATTAGAAGTTTTTCCTTTGCTTGTTTTTAAACAAAATAGGCCTTGAAATAATGTTTGCTGACCATCCAGTTAGAAAACAAGCCTACCTAGACTGAAAAATAAAGATATTTCCAAGCTGCCCTATGGAGATTTTTTCAAAGGGGTTAACCGATGATTTTGGTCAAAAATTGGAATTTTTTCCTTTGCTTGCTTTTAAACAAAATAGGCCTTGAAATAATGTGTGCTGACCATCCGGTTCGAAAACAAGCCTACCTAGACTAAAAAATAAGGATTTTACCAAGTGCATTTAATCGATTTTTAATTTTGTGTCCTGGTTATTAGTGTCTTTATATTGAACTAGCAAGCCACATTTTTTTTATCTGGTTCTGTCAAGAGCTGGATTACCATAAGTAATCTATATGGTAGTTAAGATAACCTCAAAAGCCTAAATGTTGAAGACTTGATCCGGTCTGTTTGTGGCATACAGTGTAATGCATCTGATCTGGATAAGAAAAACAAAGTCAAGTTACTATCATAATCATTACAATATAATAATAATATTATTCTGTTGATCAGTTCATATATTTTCTAAGAACCATTACAGTCAAACCCCGTTAATGAGGGGGCATTAAAAAAGGTCCATATTAACAGGTGAACATATTAAGTGGATTGAATATGGAGTAAATGTAGGGGTTTCTTTCCCCAGGGACAAAGCAAACTGTCTGTGATAATGAAGTGTCTGTATTAAGTGGATGTCTGTAAAACGCGCTTTGACTACACAAAGCACAGATTTTTGGTTAGTATTGCAAAAAGTACATGTTTTATGTCATTTGTTTTCAGGGTAATTTTGATTTAAGGTGGCTCCAGGCTATTTATTTGCACGTCGGTTATGTTTTTGAATCAGGTTTTTGGCAGGAATAATTTAACCGATTTCTATGATTTTTGGCATCCTTAATACTTTAAAAAAATGCTATTTAGTTTTTTATAGGATGAAAATGTTTGAGATATCAGCATATATTTAAAAACGCATTTTTACAAAAAATGTCAATAATAATTCAAAAACCCTAAGACAGATTTTTCTCTAACTTCGGCGAATAAGCCTTAGAGCTCTTTAGTTTTATATCTGCAAGTTTGAAGTCAATCATGACCGTAGAACTCACTGCACAAATAGTTGGTCAAATTTAAGCTTAAAATGCAACACTAACATATTAGAGAAAGTTGATGCACAAATAGGGGAAAACTGCCGATGGACTATCTCATATCTGCAAGGTTATTCTTGCCCAAAGCTTCAGTTGCAACAAACTGAGTAATCAGAAACCTAGCGGCGAATACAGTTCACAATACAAGAAGCAAGATTAAATACCTTCTATTTATCAAAGTTACTGTGTATTTTCCCTTCTCTTTTCGCAAAAAATCTCAACAAAGCACGATATAACATCTACGGAAATCTCCTACCATTTTTTAGCACTGAAGGTTCCCGTCTTGAGGAGAAATAAAGCAACCAACTGCAGTATTTCAATCGATCCATTTTCAGCTGCAACAAAAACCCTTGTATTAGGTAATTTATTCAAGTTTGAAAGATTTGCCATCACATTCGCACGCGGGCATTTGGCCTTCAATTATAATGAAAAGAATAGGACGATTGTCATATTTTCTTCATCTTTATCCCTAAGTAGTAAGCCTCCCGTGCGAATGTGATGTCAAGTCTAAAAACCTCGAATAAATTACCAAGTACAAGGGCTTTCAGTGCAGCTTAAAAATGGACAGTTAGAGGTACTGGCGTTGGTGGCTTTGTTTCTCCTCCAAACAGAAACCTGCGAGGCTAAAAACTGTTGAGAGTTTTTCGTAGATAATATAATTTGCCTTGTTAAGATAGGTTTTGAAAAGAGAGGGACAAATACAAAGTAAGTTTGATAAATAGAAATTCTTTTATCTTTCCCCGCATTCAGAATAACGTTGTTCTTCTTGTATTGCACACTGTATTTGCCGTATGTTTCTGATTATTCAGTTTCTTACAACAGAAGCTTTGGGCAAGAATACCCTTGCAGATGGGAGATGGAAGTTTTCCTCTATGCGTATGTCAACTTTCACAAATGTGTTAGCGTTGTGTTAGCGTTATCGGGGTTATCTTGCAATCTAATGGGCAAGAGCAGCTTGAATTATGTCTGATAAACAATTTTCCCCAAATAAATAAGTTGGTGCCTCAGGCCTTTTTGTAACAGATTGTAGCCATGATGATAAAATAATTTATGATAATAATAATAAGAAGAATAATTAAGTAACAATACACCTTTCGCCCTTCATTACCGGCAAATAAATTTTTATTAACATTAAAATATTATTCATTTTAATTTAGTCAAGAAACCAAAC
>OZ037783.1:29135125-29245125 GCA_964035525.1 Porites cylindrica
TCACTGGAGAAGTTACTGTTTACTGTTTAATTTGGTTCAAGGTGGAATCTCTTATTAATGAGATTTATGGAAAACCAACACACACATCGCGCCTCCAATTTGCAAACGTGAAATTTTAAATGAGGCGTTTTAAAAGTTTTTTGAAAAGCAATTCACGATGGCTCCCTAAAATTGTCAACACTCTATGGCAAAACAAAAACCAACTTCTCATATATGCCACTCCAGAATGTATCCCGTGTCCAATACATAATTTACATCCCATGATGCCTTGCTGATGAAGATCTTAACAGGTTAAGACGGGTTGACTTTTTCAAGTTTGTTTTCATTGGATCGCATGCGCCAAGGGTGACATAACCCTTTTAAGTGTATCCTCAGAAGTGATATAATTCTTGTTCGAACAAAGATATTTAGGGATTGAATGCAGATTTTCATAGAAGAAAACCAATAAGTAAATTTCCAAGTCACTATTTTACTGTCTTTGTTCGGTTATTTTTACCAGTATGAAAAAGTGTCAAATGAAACGTTTGCTTGCTATATGTACAGTCAACCCTCTCCAAGATGGACACCTAATGGGGACCAGCACTAAGTGTCCGTCTTAGACAGATGACCGTCTTATAAAGAGTCAAATCAATGGAATAAGGTGTCCGTTTTACAGAGGTTTCCGTTAAGAGAGAATTGACTGTACACTGGAATTTTCATTTGGTGAAACACTGTAATGCAGCCAGACCTCATGAAAGTTTGTTTTGCCCTTGTCAAACAATTAGTAAGCTGTTTTTTCCTTGCTAAGGGCCTGTTTACGTGAAGGTGGAGGATCCCAGGTAGGTGAGATAACATATGGCAGGTCACCTAACCTAACATATAAATGTGATCACATTAAAATGAGAGATTATATGGAAAGGCAGGTTACCCCACCTCAGCAGGTTACCTCACCTGCCTGGGGTCCCCCCACCTCCACGTAAACAGGCCCTAAGTCAGAACAGAAGCTCTGAAACAGTTAAATGGGATTAGTTTGGTTTCTGACATGCCAACCATAGCCTTGGCAACATCAATCAAACAAGAAAACTACATGAAATTGTTCAGGTTGTAAAAAGGTCTAGGTTGTTTAAATTTTAAACAATTTGATCAGATAGTAAAAAAGATGTGGTCATGTCAATATTGTGCCTTGTCTGAGCGTTGTCAATTTTATCAAATCGAACGTCTCCCCACCCCCCTCAAAAAATTGTGCCATAGCAACTCTGCAACCCCACAATTTGTCTCCAAGACTTTCCGGGCAATGAAATATACATATTTCTTCATCAAAATCCGAAATCATATCTTTTCGGGTACCAGGTGCTCACAATTATAATTATTTTCTGAACTCTCTGCCTCAACTAAATGGAGAGCTTGCTTACAGGCTAACAAAGAGTATTTTTACCATTACAACGATGAAGTGAATTTTGATGCCACGAAATTAGTGTAAGACTTCCTATAATGTCCTAATCCATTCCCATGTCATAATTTTGGAGCTGGAATTCTGGGGAGAATTTAGATTTCCAGAGGTTAGCATCTCTGTAAATGTGGACCTCTCGAATGAACAATTTTACTCAAAAGAACAAACCTCCATAAGACAGCTTTCTGAGACTTTAGATGTTTTGGTTGTGTATTTACATTTGAATAAATGACTTGACACATGGGGAAAGTTTGGTATAAGTCATGTAAATTCTTTGAGAAAAACTTCTACTGTTTTGACCCCCAACATGGATGCCTTAGCATGTGGTTGCAAACCAAGAATATGTAGCCTTAATTGTCACGTGGGTGGAAATTTATCAAGAAAGGTCCTCTTAATGGAGTTTGACTCAGGAAATGTATGCATATAGAGGGCTGTCAACTCTCCCAGATAATCCAGGGGACTCAAGATTTTGGACCATACCTGCCCCAACCTTGTTTGCAGGGTTCTCTCTTACCCTTCCCTATGGAGAAAGAGAGGGAGAGACCCTGGTTTGGTTTGGTCACATGGCTCCAGAACAAAATTGAAAATTAAATTCATATTTGCTGAACCATCAAAATAACATTTTAGATCTAGCGATTTTACAGAAAGCTACAATCGGCGACAAAATGAGTTGAGGCACTTCGCCCTAAATGGACTTTTTGACGTTTTCCTGACTTCCAAAGGGGGAAAGATAGCTTTTCCTCCCCCATCCCTCCAAGCAATGTTGTGCCACTGTTCGAGCTACCTTTAGAAAACAACAAAGACCCCAACTTTGAATGGAGGGGGCAGGGGAGGGGTGTGGATTCTTATGTTCTCTGAAGTTACCCTATTTGAGTACGTCTCAACAATTTTGTCGCCAATTGTGTAGTCTGAAATGAAAATAATATAATATCAGCTTTCTCCACCGCCTATCCTTTGTTATGATGGGGAACAGAAAAATGTATCATGTAGAAAGAGATATACAGTGGCAAGTGCTTATAAACAAATGCAATAGGCAAAGGATGACCACAATTCGACGGATGAAAAGACGAAAACAGGCAGACCTTTGAAGTGAAAGGCTTTCTTGTACATAGTCCATATAAAAACTTCACTTACAAACACATGCAGCCCAGTGATTTCTTAAAATCCTCTAAAGCTAAGGATACCTAACCCTCCAAAAAAATAAAAAAGGAACAATAAAAGGCCATTCAGTTGATTTTAAAGGAAGATGAAACAAACTGAAAAACACAGAGCTGTAGATAAAAATATGTTCTTTCAAGATTCTGTTTATCTCTTTTCATTTGAATAATCAAGCTGTGTCTGGGTGGCATATTCTCTCTTCCTACTGCTTCCACCTATTTAAGCTTCATTCATTTTTTTGGTTGGTGAGAATGGCAACGCTTGATACATCTTTTCAGTGAATATCACTGCGCAAATTATTTTTGACTGCACAAGCGGTGAATCTGCAATTTTCTCTAAATGTGGCAATATTTCATGAGGGAAGCATCTCCAATAGATTAACATCCAGATATTCTGAAGTTCATTACACTTTTGCCGTCAAAGGATTTTGTGCATTATTTTCGGCATTCAAGGTTTTGTCTTGATTAGTCAAGACCTTTAAGACAAGATCTGGTACACGGTTTCATGGCTACACTTTCCATCTACGCTCTCACACTTATCCACCCCTCCCCTAAATTGTTTGTTTGTAACCTCCCAGATTCTAGGAGACAAATGACCAGACCCAACCGCGGTCTCTCAACGGCTAGGAGAGAGAACCTGGGAATGAGGTTGTATCTGCCAGTCTCCAGAAATCCAGATTTGAGTATGAAATCTTAAAGCTAATCGCCTGTGGAATTTCCAACAATAAAATTTCAAATATTTTGCACTGTTTGAGCTATTTAAGGCCTGGTTCAGAAGCCCTACTTTTCATGTGCCGAACCTAACTGAATACGTTCAACTTTGGAGCGACACTGGCACGACATCTGATTCAGATGGTGCACCGTGTGTCGAACCTAAGTTAAGTTCAACAAAAGTTCGACAGACTCTGTCGAACTTAACGCTTTTGCCACACCAAACTAAAACTGCCGTACCAAACTGATTCAGACGCCGCTCTTTTGCCGTACTTAATTCATCAGCTAGGTTCGACACATGAGTGGAGCGGCGTCTGAACCGGGCCTAACTGTTAACATCAAAGGTTTCTCATTAACTCTGGTATGCTATTATAAAGTAAAAAATAATGTGATAGTGGGAAGTAAACCAATCAGATTCAGGTCAAATGCTTCAATGCCAGCAACATATTTTTTGCGCGTTTGTTTCATCGCAAATTCCTGATGATTGGAGTCGACGAGTAGTTTTTGCACAAATGATGTCATGTGTTGTACTGTACGTTATGACGTCATCTATCATCCCCTATCAATTCTCAACATTTAAAGACCTGGGGGGTTGACAGCCCTGCATTTAGCCGTTGGAAAACTTAAATTCTTACATTAATAAAAGAATCTTAGTCTCTACCACATTTCTATGACCTCAGAAGAGCCTTACCTTTAATTTAACCCCCGGGCCGACAGACGTTTTGTGCTGCTTTGCGTCAAAGCTTGTTTCCCATTGCTGAAGTAACACATTTCTATAAACGTAAAGGAGATAAACGACGACTAATAAGCCACCAGATGGTTAAACGTTTAAGCTACCGTGTTGAAGTTGAGCACAAACGGTAAAATCGCGATAAAGTTCAGGTTTTGAACAAGCACGCTTTTTAGGCGCCATCTTGGTTGGTTCTTGGTCCCAGGTCTCACTCATTTAGAGAGATTTAGAAATACCACGTGACCACCCTGTTTAATAGTTTGGAACAAAAATAAAACACACAAACAGCGGTGATAATCATTGTGAATTTTCGCATTTTTATAAACTTGACGTTTCGTATGCTATTCAACAAACATTTAACTGACGGTTAAAGAAAATTACAAGACTATATATTCAAAAAATTACAAGGGGTCAATTCTTAATCTCATTTCCAGACCCCTTGAATTTTTTTTCATGTGTAGTCTTGCTATTTTCTTTAACGGTCAGTTAAGATCACTTGAAAATGTTTGTTGAATAGCATACGAAACACCAAGTTTATAAAAAGGCGAAAAATCAAAATTCTTATCTGTCCCGCTGTAACAATTACTAAGAGATCATAATAGTCCGATTATGATCTCTTGCAAATACAGATTCATTTCGAAAAATGTAAAACAAATACTGCGTACTGTTTTAAATACTGGCTGGCCGTTAACAAAACCAGGATCGGATTGCTTCGATCGAATCGGATCGGACTAGCAATTCGCCTTAAATTCAAAGTTACACTGAAAGTGATTGCTTGTTGGTTGTTGCACGACTGCGAGGGACTTGGCTAAAGCAGATAGGTGTGAGAAGACTTCTTGTTAATCAAAATAATGTAAATGACATTTGAAGAGGTCATTCACTTATTGACAACAAGTCGGCGCTATCGTACCTTACTCATTCCCGCGATTTTCTTAAACGTCTCCTCTAAAAAAAAGCTTTCACTTTAACCTCAGTGAAAAACAAGACCAATTCAGAAGAGAGTAGAGATGGAAAGAAACCAAAAATCAGTGCAATGAGAGATACTTTAATACAATTATACTAATTTTTACTCAATTCATGTAATCAAAGTTTTCTGTATAAACATCAATACCTAAAGAACATTGGAACAAAATGGTATCTTTTGGGGGTTAAAAAAGGGTTGGCCAACACCGAGGTTGGTCTTCTTAAGGGGTTTCATTCAAAATTTCCGACGAGCATCCCCGCCACTTTCATATGGGAGTCCCCCCGGGTTAAAAATATAAATATTGCGTGACATTGCGTTACATCTCTTGCAGCGTGACACGTCACAAAAAATAGCAAAAATCCCGTCAGGGAGGTGTTCTGGTGGCCATTTTTCCCGTTTAACCTCTGGGAGAGAGTTAACCGTTTAACCTCCGGCGCGAGGGTTCCCATTTAACCTCTGGGACAGAGTTAATAGTTCGAGCACCTCCCTGCACTTGCTGGGCCGGAGTTTGGTGACCGTCAGCAAGCTCGACAGCACCCCCCGGTAAGTCGCATCCGCACGGATTAGTCAAGCAGGCTTCAGAGAGTTGGCCATCTCTCACCGCCCTATAACCCCACCGGAAATAATCAACCTAACTTTGCCTTAGAAAATTGACCTATATATTTGGATCGAAAACTCATTTCGCTCACTTGTGGTTTAAAACACTCATGGTACGGTTCTTCACAGACGCATGCGCGTTAGGCCCAAAAATTGTTTGGAAATTTCGTTGATTCATACACAACATCCTCATTCACTCAGGCCCGTTCAGTAAAGCTATGAAAAATATAGCGATCATTTGTAAAAGTTGTTTTTCCTCAAAATCTCGGGTAGCCCAGCTTTCCACAAACTCTTGATACAAAACGCGCCTTATTTAGAGAGGTGCTCAGCATTTTATAAGATTGAATTTGCTATTAACTGAGCATTCCATTAGAGACTTCGCAGCATACATTTTTCGCCCTTCGACGACTCAAGAAATACCTTGAAGGAACCATGAACATGAAGCAAGATCGACGTCTGAACAATGGCCTACCTATGCACGTCAATAATTTGATAATGAACGATCCGGACACTGTGAAGGTTACAAGCAAGCAAACATTTTTTTTTAATTTTTTTTTTCTGGGAAATTTGAGTAGAGGTAAACGCTTGGCTTGGTGTACGATAAGCCCCCCCCACCTCCCCCGCCAGCCTCTTACGTTTACAAAAGGCTCCGATGCCTTTGAACTGGGTCCTAAGAATCATTTGTATTCGTAAAGGAAAAAGGTAAAAAGTCAAATATTTCTTGTGGTAAAAGTATACCTCGTAAAATTTCGTTATCGAGAAGACCTCGAAATAAATGGAGTTGCGTAAACCCGTCTAGTCAGACCATTTTGTTGTGAAGTTTAATTAGAGTTTAATAATTTTTTTTTCTCAGTTAGATTCCCTGTTTCCTCGACATTAACAGGAAGCTTGTTTCTTCACTAGCTATTCTTGAACAGCACAACAAAAAGGCGGGAAAACAATTATTAGTGATTTGCTTTCCGTATATGTTCAGTAAAGATGGGAAGGAAAGCCATTCTATTTCAGTTTTAATTATTCTTGATGAAGAGGACACGATAAGGGAGTTTAAGATCCAACGACCGAACAGCAAGGAAAACGTCGCTTAAAAAGTGAATTTGCGTTCTTTCATTCTTTATAGCGATTATTTCTACCCACTTACCTTGTCAAATGTAGACGAACTCTCCCGAAGCTGAATTTCAAGGGACCATATCCAGGCTCAGAAAGAGAAATAAAATTTCGTCGTTGCATTTACATTTACATATATCATCTTGCAACATCTATAACAGATATATTCGCAAGCTCCTAACATCACACTGAAAAAACGTAGTCAGAGATGGTGGCTTTAAATTTTGCAGTTGAATCCATTGTTAAGTAATCAGATGGCAGGCTATTCCAGTCAATGATAGTTCTCGGCCAGAAGCTGTATTTGTACGTGTCACAGGATGGCTTTACGTCCTCTATAAAACGCGAAATTAGGCATTTTCACCGTGTAGTCGTGCAAAAACGGGAAAGAAATGTACAAAAAAGTGCGAGGCACGTGCAAAGTTTTTCTCGTTGCCGTCGCGCCGTTGAATCTTAAAGTCAATAAAAAGCGCTGGTTGCAAAACACAAGATTAAGTTATAATTTTCCAAATTTGACTTACGTTTTGTTTTTACAGTAATATTGCCTGCAATTGCCGAAAAGAAGTTTACAGCTGCATCAAATTTACACGTATTTCTCGTTCCTTTACCATAAGTCAGAAAATAGTGGACATTGTTTAATTAGGCGCAATTTTCCTTGCGCTTATATACAAACATCTTCTTTTTTTCTCCCAACATCACAGCATATTTTAGGGCAGGTAATAGAAACGTTTGAAAAGCGCGCAGGCTCGCATAGCGTCAAACGACTTGATAGTAACCAGCTCTGAAAGACGATGTACAGCTTTCGACTTATAATCGGCTTCTTGAACCGCAAGAGACCTTCTAACCGGTGATATTTGTTCCGAGGTTTTGAATAGGTATGAAAAACCGATGATTCTGTTTTTAGTCTTATTTTCGCCAAAAACAAATAGAGAAAAAAATTTGAATTTCTCTACCAAAAATACCCCCGCTCTGTATATTGTCGGTCAATAGTATTCTTGCTCGTTGTGTAGCTCTTTGAACGATACCCATTCATAATGAAGATTTTCACACATATTCCATACAATAGGTGAGATAAAAACAGGAAACGCAAGGTTCCATGCTCAGTTTCAGCCCGATTTACACAGCTTTGATCAAAACATTCTCACTCTCAAGAATAGTTTATTCTAAAACATAAGAAATAGAAATTAGAAGTTGAATTTTTGGCCATTTTTCTTTCACTTTTTACATACAGTTCATTTTATTTGCCGGAAAGTAAGCCTTAGAAATTAAAAGGTCGTTTGATCAATTCACGCTCGCGCATTCTCGTCTTATTTTAAACTTCATAGCAGAAGGACGTCTGTGAGCAGGGAATAAGTCAGCACAGAATTTGATTGTCGGCGAATTTCTGTAATCGTCCATCGTTCTACTAGTGATATGCTAGCCATTGATCCACTCGCCTTGCTTGTTTGGGGCTGAGTCTTATTCCGGTCAAAGAGAGAGAAAGAGTGTCTGCCAAAGATTTGTGAACTCGTGTCTCGCAAACTCTCCAAGTGTTTATATATACACAGTTATACGCACCTTATAACTTGATCTACGCTTAGCGAGTGTCTTTTGGTCCATAACTTTCAAAACAACTGCTCCACAGAATGTCACTGATAACACATAACGCAAAAGAGTATCGAAGTATGACTGTCAACTGAAATGTCACAAAATCTACCTAAGAGGTCCCTTCGGGATTTTCTGTCTTGACGTCATCCTAACCATCTCGGACTTGCGGACGCGAACAATAGAAACGTCATCATTACCTGACGATTCCACGCAGCCGCTGTTCAAGCAAATCGAGATTTTTTCTGGCATACTGACTGTATATTTCAGCTGTAAGTGCTTTCCTTAATATACGCGCAAGTTACTAGAGTGCCTCTTCGGGATTTCGCCTTCTGGACGAAATCCCTGCGGGAGCAATAAAATCCGACTTTTTGGACTTTGAAAAACTGACATCTTTATATTCCAGAAAGGCTTCTTTTATAGTCAACACATCACTAAACATTACTTCTGGTCTTATTTTATCTAAAAAAGAAAAAAAAGAAAACAGTCGAGAGAGTTTTTCTAAGATTTCAAGTTGCCGGGTAGTTGTTAAATATATAAATATCAGCAAGTCCACAGCATCAAACCAAGGAGTGGTGCCGGATCTCCCAGCTGTTGACGTACGGCAGTGATCTTCAAACTCTTCTGGACGAAATTGTTTACAGGGCTCCTTGTTAAAAACTTTGGACTTATTTTGAGGATTGTGTCAGGTTTTTTGCACAACAAACAGAACAGACCCTCGCCTTCAACGTAAACAGGCCATCACATCTCAGTTGCAACACAAAATCACATCGATCTTTTGTTTAGCCAACTATGTTGAAATTTGTAAGTCTGCTTTGCAATCTTTATAGCTTCATTGTCGGTAACATTACAACAACCAGCCCTTTTACAGAAATCACGCTGATGCTACTTAGATGTAAACAAGTAACCCCGAGGGAGGGGGGGGGGAATCCTATATGAAAGGGGCGGGGCTGCTCGTTGTCTCGCTTAGGGGTGTAAACTTCGGATTTTGGTTGATTCTAGGTCCCAGATCATACTCATTAGAAATTATACCACGTGACCAACCTGTTCTACTGAGCTTCATACATGAGAGTTTAAAATAGTTTGGATCGGAAAAGCTTTTATCAATTTTTGCTTCTTTAGCAAAGAAATACAGATTTCCTTTGAAAAATGCAAAACAAACACTGTGCGCTGTTTTCAATACTGCCCAGGGCTAATCGATGAAAAGCCGATGATTCCTTTTAAGACCCCGACAGCAAACTGACCAACAGATGCTAATGAGACTTGACGACAAAATGATGCTAATGATGATAATTTTGATGATGTTGATGATAAAGAAGAAAAAGAAGAAGAAAATGATGACGATGATGATGATGCTGGCGTTGATAGTGGTGTTGGTGCTAGTAGTGATGATGATGATGATGATGTTGTTGATGATGACGATGATGAAGATGATGATAATGTCCATGATAGTGATGATGGTGGTGATTTTTGCAAGGTGTTGATGTTCATGTTGACGATGACGATGATCATGACGGTCGATGGTTTGTCATGACGGCACATATTCTCAGAATATTTTTTATTGTTCATCAAAAATATTATCCTTAAAAACATGATTACGTCGACCTATGTTCTCGTCTTACAATATAGTCACAAACATATCTTCAAGAAGCAAACGTCATCCCTTGAATTGTGTTATTGCTGGTCTTGCTATGTTTTTAGGCAGAAGATCGGCTTCTTTTTTTCTTCGCAAAACGTGGGTAGGAATTTTTCCGCCACTTTCTGTCAGAAAAATTGAGCTTAAATGATTAAGTACGAAGCCATCCTTGTGCCTAATTATGTTAGGTAAGGAGGTAATACAGCATTATTGTTGGGAAATGAGGAGTTCTTCAGTTCTTTTGGCAAAACTGGATCACTTACGTGACGCACCATGAATCTTCTAGAGGAAAGATGAGCAAAGATCACAATAACTTCAAGACAAAATATCCTGACATTTTATAAAGCAAAAAGGGCAATAATTACATTTTGCATATACAATACCGTATTTTGGGAGTGTTAACTTAATTTTTTATCGGCAACTATTGACTTATACTATAAACTAAGCTGAGGTACGACTTGACACACACAGAGCGTCCTTTACTGGCTCAAATTATCTCTCTTTGTCACTGAAAATGTGGGTAGTACGCGATGTAGCACGTTATCTGTCCACAGAAACGTTAAACGTTTCCTCTGTATAAACGCATTTTAGACACTAGTGAATTTTGTTACTTGGATGCACAAACTAGGAATTTATCGATCCACTAATGAAACGCTGTCTTTTATAACTCAAAATCAAATTCTAATCCAGTTCCTTTCAGTTTTTCCAACACCTCATTTTCAAATCTCTCATTCAGTTCTGGAGTAAAGTAATTCTTCCATCCACCGACCACTCCCTTCCGGAGAAGCAAGGAACTCTCTTCGTTTCGAATCTTATAACTGATATCATATTTCTTCATGTTCTTGAATGTACATTGCTCTGCAATACGATTGATGCGTTCATCGGATAGTGGCTTATTAAAAAAATTAGCAATCATTCGTACATGGAGCAGTAGATCGTAGGAGGAATTGAAATTTTTAATTTTGATTTTAAACAACTAATTATCCTCTCCCCTTATGAAGCTTTTCAGGGATGATAAAACAAATAATTCAAAGGAAACATGAGTCATAAAAGTTGCTCCTCACAAAACATTGCCAGCAGCAAGGAGCGAGGAGAAATGGCTGTTTTTGCAGGCTAATTTCCCCCTACAAATTTCATATACCAAGAAACTCGAAATTTCAGCAAAAGCCCTGCCATGTTCAAATGACTTCCTGGCCTATGTCAGCAAATTTTCCAGAACTAAATCTTTTTCTAAAATTCAGTAGGTAACCACTGAGAGTATTACTAACGAAGGTTAACAAAATAACCAACCTGGCAACTTGTGATCTCTTTCCTGTGGCCATGATGTCCTTCACTTCAGCTACTCCTCTATTGTTGGAGCCACTTTTGAATAACTCAAGATCTGCCCCAACCCTGTTTAAGACAAATCTTTGTTATTCTCTTCCGTCTGACAAAACAAAATAAATTGAAGATTAAGCAAAGCTACATATAAGTGTACATGATAATTTGAGACTTCCAAGATATTTTAAAATACATTTGAACCTCTCCACAATGGCCTCCTTGGGGACAGAACAAAGTGGTTGTTGTAGAGAGGTGAGATCTTTTTTAATTTGGGCACCCCTATCCGAGTATTGTACTCTGTAGACATATCAGTCAAATATAGCAACCATGCAAACGCCACAGCAGCAGTCCCTTCCCACTTTAATCAACTTGGCCACTCGAACGCAGACATGGAACTTATTCTGCCGGAATAACCCACCGTCAGCATATCACGCCGTACAGGAAGAGAAGCGTACCTCATGGATAGAGGCAAAACCCTGTCACCAGACCGTCTGAACGGCAGAAATGAAAGTTGAACTGTTTCTATTTCTATTTTAATTGTATGATCATCTACCTGTATATTATTCTATCTAGTATTTATAATTGTAGTTAATTATTAACCACTTTATGTGAATTTTAAATTCCAGTTTTAGGAGCTGGTAAAAGATATTTTCTCTTGGTATGGTTCTGGCCCTGAGGAAGGCTAATTTTGTTAGCCGAAATATTGACCTATAATAAATCAGCCCATTGCCGTAGTGCCTAGCCCTGCGTTGAGTTTTGCAGATATGCAGTTATCCCTTTTATGCACTTTTCTACCTTCAGTGGCTTTAAGAACGACAAATAGACATACTGTATGCTTTTTATACTGTCTTAAGTGTACATCAAAGTGGATACGTGGATATGCAGTGACTATCATTTAAAAGATATTTACTACGTGGATACACAGATACACAGATAGGTATGTAGTGACTGAGTATCCCCGTATCTACCTATTTTGGGGGGTTGCTTTAAAGTGGCAGGGTATTCTGCAGTTACGCCATCACAAATTTCTGATGATTGAAGCTGCACATGGTAGAAATGATGTCATGTGTCGTACTATATGTTATGACGTCATCTATCATTTCTTCCCTATCAATTCTTAATATTTAA
The DNA here is from genome assembly GCA_964035525.1 of Porites cylindrica. Taxonomy (NCBI): domain Eukaryota; kingdom Metazoa; phylum Cnidaria; class Anthozoa; order Scleractinia; family Poritidae; genus Porites; species Porites cylindrica. Next base: position 29,147,483 of record OZ037783.1, read on the forward strand.
ATACGTGGCGGGTTGAAAGCCCAGCATGCAGCTGTTGAAAAATTTAAATTCTTACATTAATAAAAGAATATTAGTCTCAACCACATTTCTATGATCTCAGAAGAGCCTTACCTTTAATTTAACCTCCGGGCCGACAGACTTTTTGTGCTGCTTTGTGTCAAAGCTTGTTTCCTGTTGTTGAAGTAGCAGATTTCTTTTCACGTAAAGGAGCTAAACGACGACGAATAAGCCACCAGATGGTAAACTGTCTAAGCCACTGTGTTGAAGTTCAGTAGAAACGGTGAAATCACTGTAAAGTTCAGGTTTTGAACATGCACGTTTTTCAGGCGCCATCTTAGTTTATTCTCGGTCCCAGGTCCCACCATAGGTAACTCAGGCTCTAACCCTACGTGTTAAAACATGAGACATAAGGACATATGGAGCGAAAGTTAGGTCTGGAAATTTGCTAGAAAATGGAAATAAAAAAGAATAAAACTTACCATGTGAAGATTTGTTGTTGTCCTTAATATGCACACGAAGTTTCGGGAAAATAGTCTCTTCTACGTAGGAAAGATGAAGGAGAGCATTTTTCCCACAGCTACCCACCGCCCGCCCACCCCCACTCGCTAAATCAAGGAAGGGGAAATGGCGCGTCTTGGCTTTTGCGCGGCTTCATCTTTGATTTGGAGGGATGGGCGTCTGCCATTCCATTTTATATTCTGTCCAAGATTACAATTTTGGACAACATAGATGAAAAATTTGTACCCTCCCCGCCCCCCTCTAAAATTGAGGATGAAAAAATGGGGCGTTTTGGCTTTTGCGCGGCTTCATCTTTGATTTGAGGGGATGGGAGTTTGCTGTTCCATTTTATTCTCTCCAAAAATGTGGCAACTAGCAACTCGAAACTTGTAACTAGCAAATCACAACTCGCAAAATACCTAGACTTTGAAAAAAGTCTCTCGTCCGATTCAGTGAGGTCGACTTGTAGCAAGTCTACAAAATACCCAGTCCAGACAATAATAATTGATGTTCTAGACAAAAAAAGGGACGTCTTTCTAGGCAATAAAAAAGGCCATTTTTTAAGTCCAAAAATTAGCTTTTTTCAAAGTTTTTCCTTATCTAATTTTTGTTTCAAATATGGGTAGAAAAAATAGTGACGACTTGCTTTAAAAAAATCAAAGTTTTTTTTACATTATAATAATCGAAATTTTCCAAAGTGGTTAACCCATGGTTTTTAAAAAATTTAAATTTTTTCCATTTTTTAAATGTTCAAAAATTGAATTTTTCCAAAGGGGTTAACCCATGATTTTTAACAAATTCAAAAGTTTTACCTTATGTTATTTTCGAAGAAAATAACTCCACAAATAATAATGATTGATGTTCTACATAAAAAAGGCGTCTTTCTAGACAATAAAAAGGGCCATTCTTAAACTGGGGTCCAAAAAATCAGGCTTTTTCAAAGGGGTTAAACCATAATCTTGGTCAAAAATTTCAGTTTTTTCTTTATCTAGTTTTGGTCAAAAAAAGGCCAGAAAAAATGATTGATTTTATAGATAAAATAGACTATCTAGACTATAAAGAGGCCATCTTTCAAAACGCCAAAATCAGATTTTTTAAAGGGGCCCATAACCTTCCTAGACTACAATAAAGGCGATCTTTCAAAGTCCAAAAATCGGATTAATCCATAGTTTTGGTCAAAAAAATTATTCTTTCTTTTTTTAAGAAAAGACCAGAAATGATAATGATTGATGCTGGAGATAAAAAGAGACTCCTTTCTAGACTATAAAATGGACTTTGTTGAAAGTTCCAAAAATCACAGTTTTCTAAAGGGTTTCACCCATGATTTTTACCACAAATTTAAAGTTTTGTCTTCATCTAGTTTTGAGGAAAATAAGGCCCGAAATAACGATGATTGATGTTCTACGTAATAGAGACGTCTTTCTAGACTGTAAAAAAGACCATTTTTTAAAGTCCAAAAAATCAGCATTTTTCAAAGGTTTTAACCCATGGTTTTTGTCTAACATTTCAGTTTTTCCTTATCTAATTTGGGTTTTAAATATGGGTAGAAATAATGCTGAATGATGTTCTGGAAAAAACAAAGCTTTTTTATATCATAAAAATAATCATTTTTCAAGTCCCAAAAATCGCATTTTTCTGAGGGGTTAACCCATGATTTTGGGCAAAAAATTGAAAGGTTTTCATTTATCTTATTTTAAAGAAAACAAGAGCAGAAAAAATAATGATTGATCCTCTTGATTTAAAAAGGCGCCTTTCTAGAATATTAAAAAGGCCTTTTTCCAAAATGCTAAAAATCGGATGTTTTAAAGGGGTTAACCCATGATTTTCGTAAAAAAAATTCAAGTTCTTTCTTTATCTAGTTTTGAAGAAAATACAGCCAGAAATAATAATGATTGATGTTCTAGATAAACAAAAGACGGCCATTATTCGTTTTTAGATAAAAGATACAAAACAAGCTATTGTAGACTAGACCAATATTGATTTTATATAGTCGAAACATTGGATTTTTGCAGAGAGTCAACCCATCATTTTTATTAAATATCCAAAAATCTTGACATGCACACAAGAGAGGAAACATATGTTACAGTAAACACCCACATATAGGAACATGGTGATTAAAGAACTTACTGGCTGAGATTTGTCATTTAAATACCCAAAATCTAAGAACCTGTTCAGCTTGGAAAAGAAAACTAGGTTCTTATACAAAACAAAATCACTCCAAGTTTGATGGTCAAAATTCCGGATGTTAATTGTGCGAGAAACTTCTGACAAAAAGTTTTCGTGTATATGGTTTCTTTGATTTACATCTGTTTGGATTTTCACGAGAAATATGTTTTCTGTAAACCATTATGTATTAATGGTACAATACTTCTACCAGCAGTTACTTTACGACAATCTCTGAAAAATAAGAACCTATTAAGAACCTAATAAGCCTGATTTGTAAAAAACTACCCTAAAATATAAGAACCTGTTCGGCCTGACCTCAAAAATTCCAGCTTCTTATATGCAGGTTTTTACTGTACACCAAGAAAGAAGTCTTTTGGAGTCTCATGGTACAGCAATCAATAGAGTTTTTTTTATTGAAAACAGCATTAAGTTATAATAAAATCCTAAACAAGAAAAAAAAGATGTGCTATTGCTTGTCCTTCTTTGGTGGCGGTCTGGAAAAAAGATTAAAAAAGAAAATGACAAATTAATAACAGGAACCCTTCAACAAAAACTTAGGCATCAATTTAGGTTTCTGAGAAACTGCCTACCTACCCCTCCCCTAAGCCAACATTTTGCCCTAAGTGAGAAGTAGGTGTTAATATTATCTTAGGGGAGGGGTAGGTGGGCAGTTTCCCAGAAACCTAAGTTTAACCAAACTTACTTTTAGCTTAACAATTTCCTTGCTTAGGTGCCTATGCACTGAGAAAACCCTTCTCCATAATGAATAATAAACGGTATCCGCCCATCAGACAAGCAGGAAAAATTAATGGGAACCCCCAAGAGTTAGAGTCCCTCCCTTCTATAAGGAAAGTCGCTTTGTTGCCTCACTATTACAATCTATTTCTTTAGCTTTGACTGCGCTGTCACCACTATACACAGCACATGTATAAGCACAGTCTCTCCTCTCGTAGTTCAAGTTTTCTCAGTATTTCCAAGTGTTAAGAGATAAAAGATATAGACAAAATAAAATTTCAGTTTAGAAACACCCCCTTGATTACAGTGAAGAGCCTTCCTTTTGCGTAAATAACACCTTATTTTGGTCTGATAATAATTACTGCAATGCTTCCAGCATTCAAGGACATGAGGTATTGACTGCTTCAAGTACAGTAAGTTTTAAGTATTTATCTATTGCTTCTTGTTTCTAAAAAGGAAATACATGACGGAGACGTCTACACCCAAGCTATGTATCTAACGGTTACCTGTACACTCCAACAACAACAGCATGGTCTCTTTCATATGGTTCCAGTGTTAACTGTTCCTGAGGTTTCATTTTTTCAGCTTGCATTTTTTTTACTTCACCAGCAAATACTGCAGCAGGTTCTGCTGTTGAATCGATGCAATTTGCCTAAAAATAAACATATCAAAATTTAAAGAGATAGATACTTCAAGCTTGATTGTACATCAAGTAAGGTTGTAAAGTGTTCATAGACTGTCAAACAATCAATCCCAGATTTGATGGAGAGATGCCAACCTCTGGAGATCGAAAATCTGGGAACCATTACCTTTGTAGAACCCCCCAACATAAACCTTGCCTGTGTCGCAGACGCTCTAAACCTTCTGTATACGACTATACAAATGGTTAAGACAAGTGCATGGGCCAGCTGCAACACAGGCTACATCAACCACATCACATGGGTGTATTTCAGAACATTATATACACTGTCTTATCATGTATGATTGAAACCTTTTTCTGAATTTGGGATGAAATGAGCTTAATTCTAAACTAAATCACAGAAAAGCTCAAAAATAAAATTTCTTTGGGAAATTTGGAACCCCTAGCAGGAGGTTGGAATAATAACTTTTTGCCATTTCTGGGATACTGCCAGATAATAGGGGAGAGTTGGCCTGGGCTTGATTCAATTTTGTAATGGAGGCTTATATCTTGGGGGGGGGGGATCTTATTACAAACTGGGATCTTACTGTAGGTACAAAGTACTTTACTGACCTTTACTGATATGACAAAATGCCCTCCATTTTTAAGGAAATTGTGAGCATTTATAGCAACAATACGAGCCTGATCAGGCTGAGCAACATCAGCAAAAATAGTATCCACCATGCCTGAAAGGTAGTAAGTTTAAGAGATCCAGTTTAGTTTAAAATGGTTAACCATCAGCAACTCGTAGGTTGAAGATTCATAACGTGAATGAATGTTGCATTTGTTTGGGAGAAAAATACAAACTTTTGTTCAGTCAATATCCACCATAAAAAGATTCAAAAGCTGCAGATGATTCACTGCAGCCCTACACGCTAGCATTTCAATTCTAGCAATAAAAAAAGTCACATTTTGGATTGTTTTACAACGGCCAGGGGTGCAGCCAGCTTTTCGGCTATTTATAGGCCTGGCTGACTTTTATTTCCGCATATCCTGAAAACTGCACGCATGACTAGTACACACTGACCTCACCAACAACTTGAGCTCTTAAGCTTTTTAGCTCACCCCAACGACATATAATTTATTACAAGTGGTAGAATGATGCAACCAAAAATTTATAGACTGGGGCCTACAGGTCTATGGGCTGGCTACGCCCTTGAAATCAAATTGACTAAGGTTACAATCACATAGCACAAGATGAATTTTCAACTGACTGAAAAATTTGACCGCACACTTCCCTCATATGGAACCGTTCAGTATCTTCACTCTTTTCACATGGAACTTTGAACCACTAGGCAACTAAATTTTGGTACCATTAAGGTGGTCCTGTGTGAACAGAACACCTAAATGCACAAATTTTCAACCTGTCGAAAATTTGTCCAGCATTGTGTGAACATTGTCTTTCTCAATTCAGGTAATAAGTCAAAATAATATCATTGTGTGTATCACACAACTTGTTACACTACAGGTGCTTACCCAGGGTGCAAAGAAAGTTAGTTTTACAGCCTGCCATTCGGGCAAGCTGTAGCTAGCATGTACTAGCCCACAAGTCATTTCAACTAGCCCCATGGCCCATGGCAACCTACTTTTGCCTTTGGGCAACTACATTTCACAAAGCCACCACTAGTTGAAAAAATGACGTCTGAGCAACAATTACAGAAATTCCACACTGGTGACGAGTCACTTACTCAGATCTGGGTAGTGCTTCTGATTGGTTATACCACAAGAGAAATTTGCTTCAACCAATCGGAAGCACTATCCAGATCTGGGTAGTGATGCCAATCAGTATGGAATTTCTGCAGTCGTTGGTCACACGTCATTTCTGAATTCATGAGGAAACCAGCGGTGGCTGTTTTATCTCAGGCTAAGCTTTTCTTTCTTGAATAATCTTGTGAAGTTATCAACATTTTCTTTACTCACCAACCAGCATTCTGTATTTATGAGGATGTCTTGCATCTTCAATAATTGGTATAACGTTTGTTCTTTTCTTAGCTACATTAATGAGATCACGTCCCGATCTGTGAGAAAATTCAACTGCATACACAAGACCATCCTAGACGATATAACAAAGAAATATACATAATTTTGACTGATCTTCTCATTTCTGTTGGTTCAGTCTAAGAACTAATCATGTCACATCAAGTTGCATCAATATTGTCAAATACACAAGCCACAAGGAGAAAAGAAATTCAAAATACATACAGGTACACAATGCCTTAATACAGCTAGTTTTCAAGAAAATCAGTCAACTTGAAATGCGTACTTGAAGCCTACATTTTACTCATTTTGATCTCTTCACATTTGAAGTGAAGTCAAATACCAAAAAATCAGTACAGTGTATATCCTGGTCTCTGGCAGTATTCCAAACATCTCCACCATTCATTTGAATGGTATTTGACTCCTCAACACTTGTATGAGCAGGCAAACAATAAAAAAATATTTATTAATACAGGTTTCACTGTATGTGTATGTTGAATGTCCACTTGTGTGTTGTTGTACATGTAGCATAAAGCAATTTATTCGTTCCAAGCCATAGTCAAAATTAACAAGGATGTTCAGAGATGCTTAATGCTTGATTACTGTTGGCAACAGGGAACGAGTGAAACGTCACTGAGCAGACACATCCACTAGCTAAAGGTTGCCAAGCATAGGAAAAGTTCTTTGAAGTTTTTTGAGTCCAAAATAGTAAACCATCATTCAGATTAATTAATTCAAATTAATCTTGGTTAAGTACACTTGTTTATCACTAACTGCTCAAGCTAGTTAACAGGCACTCCACTCACACACATGTAATCACAAATTTAATCTAAAAGGAACAACCCATCCTTTATTACAGTAATGGGCTGGATGTGGCCAGTTGACTGGTTATGGGTGTGGCTGAGAAGTTAAACTTGGGGTTCATGTGAAATGCAGCTACTTCAGCTTAGTAGTGCTCAAAGGAGGATTCAAACCTGGGGTTTCAAGATTGGGAACCGAGCACGCTGATCTCTGGGCCACAAAGGCTGTGCTCTAAGAAAAATTGAAGGGAGACCAGTGCTCTGAACCTAGCTATGAAAACTACATTGTGTAGGGTGCCCACCATAGGATTAGTATGGAAAAGCTACAAATTCTTGTAGGACTTCTTCCACCAGCTCCAAGAGTTATTGCTCGTGCAACAGTTGGTGACTGCGCCTTCCTGGCAGCGGGACCAAAACTGTGGAACAGCTTGCCCTTAATATTCATAATGGGAAAATTTTTTATACCTTTAAAATGTTGCTTGAGACTTTTTTAAACTAGCTTTTTATCAGATCCAATAGATATTTTGTAAATTTTTGATCATGTACATTTAACTTTTATAGTTTTTTGTTAGTAATATGCTTTTATATGCGATGCACATTTGATCATATGCACATGTAATTTGCACAATATACACTGTAAGACAGTAATAAATTTATTATCATTTTTTTTTCTTATCCCCCAAGAGCGAAAGTAAGGCACCAGGGGCCACAGGGTGGTGCTAAGGCAGAGCCTTTTGACACACTACCCCCAAGTTAGTGTACAAACATTCATAAACTAAACAGAGTCATACTTGTATGACCTTGAAAAATGGTTTCAACAAGTGTTCGTTAATTGTTTTATCAGCCGATGGATGAAAAGATCAAAATATGGACTCTTTGTTTTCCCGCCAAAAAAGACCCTAATATGGAGAAGGCATTGTTCGATTGACCAGTCATATTGCAGAATGACGTTAAAGCGAAGTATCAATTGATTTGTAGAAAGTTCTCAGGCATGAAGTTTCACCCACGTGTTCGCTTAACCAACCAATAGCCACGCACGTTCGATAAACCAATCAAATTGTTCTAATTCTGTTCCCTTATTGTTTCTGTTTTGTTCACATGTTTTCATTTCAAGGTCATACGAAAATCGCTCTAAACTGAAGTTAAAATCAATTTTTGGCAATCATACAGTTGTACATTGTATGTCATACTTACAGGTCCAACAACGTCAGAGACATGAGACACTGTTGTTCCTGATGCCGCTCCAAGGTACAACACTTTGGAACCAGGAGGCATGTGAATTTTGTCAATTCCACCAAGAATGGCAGCCGCAAGCTTTGAACGAAAAGGATTCCAAACTCTGTATTCAATTTTTTCAGCATCCGCTGCACCCTACAAAATCAACATAGAGAGCTGCTTATGTCTTTTAAATCCTAAAACTGAATGATACCAATATACAGTAGATCCCCGCCTTATGGCCACCTCAGTAATACGGTCACCTTGTTATTATGGCCACTTTTTTTGCCGCCTGGCAAAACGGCCATACATTTTCTTGTCAGAAAATAGCTTGTTACTATGGTCAGCCGTTAATATGGCCAAATTTTTTTGGCTCATTGGTGACTGTATTAACAGGGTTCCACTGTAATAGTTACAAAGCACTAGTGTATGTCCAGTTTCAAAGCCTTTGTTAACTTCCCTGGTAAAACAGTTTTACTTGGTGAAGGTTGTGCTGGAAATCTCTTTATGTATCCTGTAGTACTTACTAAAATCTCTCCAGTGTGCCTGATAGCCCTGGGCTAGTGGATTTTGTGGTCAGGCAAGTGAATTCTGTTGTTAACTTACCCGACTAGAAATTGAACTTTCTTGGAGAATTCAAATAACAGAAGAACCGTAACCAATCCTGTTCATCAAAAAAATGTTTGAAACGACTTCTGGGCTAGTGCAAACTGGCTACAGCTTGTCCAAATGGAAAGCTGTAAACCTGACTTTCTTTGCACCCTGCTCTCTCTCCGTCTTGCTAGACGCCAAGGGTTTTGTACAGTACATGCACACTGAATAATTTAAAGGCACAAAATATAATGTGGTGCAAAATGTGAAGTCGGAAAGATATTGTATCCTAGAAGTTTTTACTTTATCAATATAATATAATTATTCTTACGTCAACTGATATCCTTTTTTCACCATACACAGACTCTCCAGGTACTATATTCTTTGTGACCAATGCATCTTCCTTCCCACGTGCAATAAACACTCCTAAAGAAAAACATCAAACATGAGAAAGGGGTGTAAGTGACTTTTAGAATTTCACAAGTGTATTAATACCTGCCCTGCCATGACAATGTATTCTCATAAGCAAAAATATCATATTGCTGTGTTTGAAATTTTTGCATATAACTATTAATAAATGTTAAATCAAATGAAATTTTTCTTTAGTCGTATATTAGGAAATACAAGGCAGGTCTAAAAATACATGTTTACAAAGAAGCAACACGAAGAAACTATGCTGATGAACAACTGTTATTACTATCACAGCAAAAGAAAGCTTATTAGCAATTGTGAGATCACCACAACTAAAAACAACTTGCGCTGTTTCTCTTTTAACAACCCATGTATCATGGTACTTGCCTTCATGCCGATGTGGTTCAATTGTAACTTTGAATCCTCCTTTAAATCCTCCACGTCCACCACCGCCTAGTTATACAAATACAAAAAAACTTAGCACCATATTACCTACAATATGTACTTACGATAAACAAAATGCATTGACAATACTAGTAAAAATGCATGCTTTTGAAGTAAAAATATGCAATTTCAAATTTTAATTGAAAAACACTATGCATGGTAGATATTGCTCCTAAGCTGCAAGGCTTTCTTGGTTCAAGCACGTGCAGAATACAACATGTACTACCCATCAACTATTCTCCTTTCCATTTTTTATCTCCCTTCCCCATCCTTTTTCCCCATAACCAATCGTACATCTATGTACAAAAGGACCCTCTTGGGGTAAACACTCTCTACAGTTCAGTGATTTGGCCCTTGGACTGTTTCAATTAGGCTTTTGTACATTATGCTTTTGCTTCCCTACTAAAATTCTCCACCTTAATGCTCCATTTTTCCCACTAAAATGCTCGGTCTCCCCAAAAAAGTCACTAAAATGCTCGGATAATGCTCATTATACAAACGGTTTTTTTATTTAATTTCAAAGTTTACACTTACAAAAACGTGCAAGTGTTGCAAGTAACAACGACAACGTGTACAAGTTCATAATACAGCCAAAAAAACCAGCTGTATTAGGTTTTTTGTGAATTTTGAATTTTAGTCTTCACTTTGTTTAAAAAAGCAGGAGCTCATGGGGCACGGGCTCCTGAAAAAAGTTAATTTCTATTTTATTTTCTCAGAAAAATTAATTTTCCAGGGAAAATGCCACTAAAATGCTCGAATAATGCTCAATACTTTTGCCTCACTAAAATGCTCGAAAAAATGCTAGCATAATGTACAAAAGCCTAGTTTCAATGCTTTTCACATGAATTAGTTGTAACTTTCCTTTCGAGTGGATTTTAGCAGTAGCTTGCATCAAATCTACTGGACTTTTTAACTGTAAAATTCCAGTTTTTGTCATCTGTGGAGCAAGGAATTGCACTGAGCATGATTCTCTTCACCTGACTATCGAAATGGATCAAAACTTGCAATTCTGAAGATAAATGTCAGGGCAAAGGAAAACAAATTTGTCCAACTACTGATGGCGATTGACTCGATAGTATGGAGCAACTTTCGAAGTCGAGTGCCCTCTGAGAGTTGGAAACTAGTTGCAAACTATTTGGTAAAATATTAACAATAAAACCTGATTCAAATTTTATTGCCGTATTTAGAAGAGTATTCCATGATGAACATTTTGATGTATAGTTAATGACCCTAGAATTTATTGTATAGAAGTTGTGAACATATTTTCACAAGGCAGTGGTAGTGAAAAAAATTTCCCCAAAATTGGCCGGTTGAAGGGTTAATAATTGTTGCCTGAATTTCAGCAGTCTCCTCAAGTTGCAAACTCCCCAAAGAAATTTCCAAATTGATGAGCCGCTTACGGGGGATCTGTTAGCTTGAGAAAAAAGCCCCTGTTTTGCAACGCCACTGGCGGTTTCCTAGTGAAATGACATCTGAGGACATAAATTCCTTACTGATGATGCATCACTACCCAGATCTGGATAGTGCTTCTGATTGGTTGGAAATTTGCTTCATCCAATCAAAAGCACTACCAAGACCTGGGTAGTGACGTATCATAAGTGTGGAATATAATTTGCACACTTATTTCTCAGATGTCATTTCACAGGGAAAACATTGGTGGCGTGCGAAATTCTGGCCATTTTCTCACGCTAGCTATCTGTCAGCTGCTTGCGACTCAAGCAGACAGTTGAAAATCGGGCTACTTTGACTAAGCATTTACAATGTACTTGGCTTGATATCTGAAGGAAAAGTTTTTGCAAAATGACAAAGACCTTAACATCATTAAAAGCAAGCACAAGTGCATAATGTGACAAGAATCTCATTTGTTTTCTCTGATCTCATCTGTCTGACCGAGTTGCAATCATTTGAATACAGTTTAACAGTCATATTCCCCAGTAAAAGTTAAATATTAAGGCTATCTTTTGTGTGTGACAACTGAAATTGTACATGTAAGGTCAACATTGCAAGTTTTGGTACAAAAATAATAGTTTTCCAGGCTGTTTACAGGCAGTTGAACTGTGAATGGATTAACTCAGGCTAAGAACTTTGTTTGCAGACAAGTCAGCTTCAATAAAATGAAAGATCTCATTCTCCATCATATGGTTTGAAAGGAGACAGGCACATGTAGAACTTGTACAGGCTATAGTACAGTGTAATGTTTTCTTTGTTCCGTGACAATCCCTTTTACATCCACGCCAGGTCAAGTGTACCCCCGCCCCCAATTTTCCATTTATGAATTTATTATTTGAAAGTTGAAGCCCTGTCACACCTATCGGGACATTTTTTAAAACAGAGTTTTTTAACTCAGTTTTTAAAAAAATATGTGTGCACATGAAGCACATTCAAATCATTTTTGCACATCTATATGAACACTAAACATGGGAATACGATACCATCCCTCACATCTAGCATGGGTTTTGCTAGTAGCAAATGATGTACAAATGTATGACATCATTGCATTAGAAAACCTCTGTTTTCGTCCGTCAACACGTACACAAAAAGCTCGCGTTTTCAAAAATCTTCACTCTGGAGAGCATTTTTGAAAAGGTGCATTTTCGGTGACCAAATGTGTTTGGAATGTAGGCAAAACCGGAGAAAAAATCTTGGTTTTCAAACAAGACATATGTGTGGACAGAGCCTGAATCTGTTGGTAGTTGTACATGTAGAATTCAGATGCATTCCTGCATGCATAAAGAGCAGTGAATTCACACGCAAGGCAGTTATGAAATTTCTACCAGATTGGGTTTTCTTGAATTTGATGTAAACGTTTTCAAAGATTTTTCAATATGAACGAATACAGAGAAGTCATCGTGAAAAATTCACTTCTCATTACACATGCAGGAATGCAAATTTGAATTTGAAACTGGTTGTTGCAACGACTAATGAATTCATTTTTCAAATAATTTTCATTAATGGAATCTTGGGGGGTATGCTTGACCATGGCGTGACTGTAATGTTGATCACCAAGTTTTGACTGATTACTGATGGCTCTGACATCAAGCAATGACATTAGGAATCTAACAATCCAAAAACAGTGGCACCGCTGCCATTGTTACTAAAAAAAGATTTCATATCCTTTCAAACTTTTTTTGCGATCATTCTGAGTCACCCAGTTACTTAAAGGAAGGTTAATTTGGTAGGAGCTGAAGAGAGGGGACTGTGTCAGAGTTCAGACAGAGAGAGTAGAATTTATTGCCTTGCCATTCCCGAGCTCAAGTAAAATTTAAAATTTGGTCATTTCATATTGTAGTTGTGCTGGGGCAGCAAAGAAATTTACAAAAAAAGCGTAATGCGCGTGCAGAGTTGTTGTTTTCATTGTTAAACCTATTGCTTTTTTAATGCTATTGCCATCACAGTTTCATACGGTCCTGATTAACTGACTGACAGTGTTGACACCAGCAACATCTGTTGTTACTACTACATATACTGACAGTATTTTTATAATGCTATGTAGCAGTTAGGGTTCAAAATAAAAATAACACTATGTTCACACTATAACAGGTGGCTTTTGGGCTGGAATGAAAATCAGACTGGATAGGGCTTCTAATCACCCATAAGAAGAGTGATTTCAGCACAATTTCTGAAACAGAGCGAAGCTGCACTGGGTTGACCTTGAAAGTGGAGTGTCTTATATCAGATAAATGTAAGTTCTGTTGCCACACTCTCGTGTAGCCTGAACAAGTATTCGGACTGTGGTGGAAGTGAATAAGTAGGAAGAGGACTGGCACCCACTGAGAGAGAATAAAATATTCAAGAGTGAGGATTAAGATTTAGAGAATCAAACCCTTTGGGCCAATCACTTCAGCCTGATCTTCGAAGGGTGTGAACCACTTGTTCCAGTTCTCTGCCATTGCTGTTCATACTATATACCGGATAACTTTCTGTGTCAGCATTAAAAACTATCCAGTGTAGAGTGAGCATAGCCTACACCATGTAAGTTGTGATCAATACTAAAGGGCTTTTGTAAGATGAACACGAGGGCGGATTTAGGGGTGGGCCGAGGGGGCCATGGCCACCCCGTTTTGTTTGAAATTTTGTATTATCTTTATAGAATTCTAAGAAAAATTATAAGAAGTATCTATAGAGCTGGCAAGTGGGCAAGTGTCCCAGCCATCCCTTTCTGAATTTTCTAGATCTGCCCCTGGAACATAAGTTATTTAAACAAAGTACTTAGTCTGCCTCTGCCTTAAAAAATGGTAATAATGGAGAAACCTACCTCGACCTCCTCCTCGTCCACCGCCTCTTCCACCTCTGCCAAATCCGCCGCCTCTACCTCCACCACCACCTCTGCCAAATCCACCACCTCTACCTCCACCACCTCCACGGAAGCCACCTGTTGACAGTGTACATAACAAATCATTAGTTTTTTAGTCCAAAGACTGAACACCAAAAGTTAAAATTAATGATGTGCTCGTATTTAAACACACAGCATGAAGTTTACCTGAAGTGTACTTACCAAAGGGAAAAATAAATAATATTATTTTATCAATTATTTTTAGAGCAGGCAGGGTTAGTTTGGTTGGTGCACTAAGCAAGTGGTCGCGGGTTCAATCCTCAGTTGATGTATAACTAGGTCTTAACACTTTTTAAAAGTCTCAATAGGCATACAAAATAGGATGACACTGAGTAACTGCACGATTTGCAAACCATCAGGAAAAAAACCATTCATGTGCAAGACGTTATGAAGTTCTGTCATGCTCTGCTCACAAGGTTATGACGATCCCACTGGGTGTGCGCTGTCAAGGGCTATCCACCTGTATACTATCAGTAAGGGAACTTCTAAACCAAAAAAGCGAGGACCTAGTGATGCCACGGACTGCATCACCCCCAAGTCATTTCACCCTGGTAACTTGGCCACCTAGCTAAGTAACCTTTAACATCGCTTAAAAAACAAGATATATTACATATTTAGATGACTCGAAAATAAGGTGCTAAGTAACTGGCACGAAAAAGACTTGGGTGTAAAGTGAATGGTTAGCGATGTACAAGGCCAAATTAAATTAAATAATGTGTGGTTCCAGAAAATATCCAGACCTCCACCACGGAGGGAATTGGAAATTCCAGGGGGGTGGGGGGGTCAGAGGCCCAGGAAATTCCAGAGGGGAGGGGGGTTGGACAATAAAATCACTTTCCGGGGGTAAATATCATTTCATTTTCGACCTCAGTTCGAACATTGCTTCTTACCAAACTGTTAGATCATTTTTAGGACATAAATAACTTGAAATTTATAATTTAAGATTGTTCCTTTTGATCTTAACCAGGTTTCCTTTCTTCCAAAAGCGTTTTGGATGTAATTTCAAAGGAATTTGACCAACTACAACTCGTTTTATCGCATGCGGTCGCATGCTCGTATGTTCGGCCGCCATTACTCGTTACCAGTCTCCCTTAAGACATCAACGCGTGCAACACATCACGTTGCGTCGTCAGTCGATCGATGGAGGAACCGTAAAGTGGCAATTTTACTTCACGAAGTACAAACTATACATTATTACCACTTTAGAATGTAGAGTTTTTATTCTCCTTTTCATTTTCCCGTAATTTTGTGGTTGAAGATGTGGCATGTTCATGATCGAATTCCCGCTCGCTGAAATGGTGTTGATTTCAGCAAACATTACGGCCATCGCGCGTAACGCACGTCGCATCAGTCGATCGGAAAGCAGTAAATTGAACTTGGTTTCCCTTCAAGATGCAGGGGGTCTTCATTTTTATGATTTCAGAAGTCAGGGTTTTTATTCTTCTCTTTGTTTTGCCTTAATTTTGGGGTTGAAAGTTTGACTTGTTCACCATATAGCATTCCCGCACGACTCGTTAATTCTACCAACATTACGCCTACCTTACGCCCATGAAGACAAATAACAAATCGTAACCTTGCCCTGATTAAGGTAAATTCATAAATACAACCGACTTGTAACTTTATCTATTTCATTTAAAGTTAGGGATGAGCAAAAACTGCAGATTAGGTGACTTTGTGGTGGTGTAGTGAGTTTTAACGTTGCGAGATCACTCAAATAAATGGAAACAGAAGCATACAAGCTTCTGATGGAAACCGTTACGTACTAACCATAAAATGCCTCATTCTTTTACTTTAATAGTCTTTCATCGTGAAAATGAACTTTTCCAGAGGGGTTGGGGGGTCTTTGTCACACTTGTGGAAATTCCGGAGGGGTGCGGGGGCCATCAGTTCCCTGCAAAAATGGAAAATCCAGGGGGGGTGGGGGGGTCCTAAGTGAGATTCCCTCCGTGGTGGGGGTCTGGATATTTTCTGGAACTACACAATGGAGATGTTTTGAGAATTTGTATGTGGACATTGGGACTTAAAGGATTAAGTGAGGAGGTGAAAAGGAGGCTCTGCCTGAATCGCATCAAGCCTTTGAAGTTACCGCAGCCCGAACTTCTGGACTAGTCAAGCTTGTTTTCTCGTGTCAAACTGTTTTTTTTTTAGCACGAGCATCCTTTCATTCATAAACTAATGATCATAACTGAGCTCGCTGTACCAAGTTCACGGCTATTAGACCTGGGTTTGAACAGCAACATGCAGTGAAAGCTCAACCAAAATCTTACTCAATTCATGCAGAGTCTTTCTTGAGTGAAGAAAGACTCTGCTAGCAGGGGTGCTCCACAACGTTCAACAAAATTTTATGTAGTGAGAATGCTGAGACACATCCGGAGACACATGCTGTGGATGTTTGACTTAGCCTTGATAAAATCTTTCTTGTTGTTTACGAATTTCACCATACTCTAACCCAGATATTTCACTTCTATCAGGAAATCGTGCGTGTAATCAAAGGAATAGTAAACTCATGTTTCCTCGATCTTCAGCCTTCCAGAATCTGGAGTTGCATTGAGAACACGTTTTTTGTTTATGGAGATCCAAAATTCACTGCAAGTTTAGATCGTTGAAACGTGATCCCCGCATGTCATTGTAATAGTTATTCGTTAAAATGCACGCTTTGGAGCACAAGAAACAAGAGAGCCAAGATCATTTCGCCATTACTTCGTAAACAACATGGTAAGCTGCTACAAACCTCGTCCTCCACCGCCTCTGCCGCCACCACCTCGTCCACCACCTCGCGGAGAGAAACCTGAAAATGCGTTTTTATAATCAGCAAGGGAACAAGGTATTCAAATCATAGCGTGGAGGTAAAAGAAGCTCGAGAATTACCTGGTCTACCCATCGTAAACTTGGAGAAACAAAACCTAAAACGCACACGCACGTGGTACAAATGCTTGCTATACACTACTACGCATGCTCGACTACGCACTGCATTGTGGGTAGTTTCTTCGCCGGTGAAGATTCAAGATGGCGCAGAAGTTGGTGAATTTTGGGCAAAGAATCGCTGTCGCAACACCTCGTGTGGCCACTAGATGGGGATTTCAAGCGCTTGGTAAGACACTTTCTGAGTCGCCGATAGTTTTGTGGTCATTTTGTTCCGTTTAGCTTCCTCGTATGGCGCGTTTTGTACGTAGTATTGTTTGAAAGACTAGCGGTCCAGCAAATATTAAACACCGTTTACACGCTCTCATTCTTTAATTACCAAAGTCTACTCAGATTTAAGAGTAAATTTCCCATAAAACAAGAACACATAACAACATGCTGCGCTGTTTTTTTAATGGAAGTTGTCATCAGTGATCACAAACGAGAATTGGCAAACATAATTCCTATTTCACACCCCTCTGATGTAATTAATGATCTCCGATAAGACTGTTTTTGCTACCGTGTATACTTCATGCTGGTTTCTGTTTAACAGATTTCATTCCGCTGAATTTTGAGATCACAGTTGTTGTCAAAATGGCAGTGGAGCATTATAATATGTCATCTGGGGTGCCCATATTGTCTATTTTGAAATTTTAATATGTAAACAGGGGTGCCTGTTTTGTCTGTTTTCGGTAAAATATCTATTTGATGAAGCATGTATTTCTCAGGAATGTCTTGTCCCGTTACTCATACATGTACAAGTCCAAGGGCTTTTATTTAAAACTTGAGTGGAATGGTATGGTAGTTTATATATGAAGAAAGACATCACTGTATTGGTCTTTCTTCATAATCAGTACATTTTCCCCAAGTGGGGAATACTTAAAAGGTAAAAACAATGCTTAACTGTATTATTTTAAATTAAATCCCCAATTTCTCTTCCAGGCTTGGCGAAGAAAGCACAGCCTCATGCTACCAAATTTTGGAACAATGCGAAAGTCGAGATGGCACCACCAAAGATGTCAGATTGGCCTGCCATCAAGAAGAGCTTTATGGGGCTGAAAGATGCAGCCCTAGCTGGAAAGTTTATGAATGTAACTGTAAAACAGGCTTGTGTCAATACTCTGGTAGCTGCTGAAATTGCCTTCTGGTTTTATGTCGGGGAAATCATTGGAAGAAGAAGTCTGATTGGTTACAATGTGTGAAAAACATTCAGCATGTACTTATAATCTGTTTTGTTATTCCAGCACTGAGTTTGTCGGACAGGCTATCATTGTTTGTGTAAAAAAGTTGGATTGTGTTCAAGTACCCTATTAGGGTGAATAAACACTCAGACTGGTTTTGTTTCTGTTTGTCAAATTTCAATGTAATGTTTGACTCTCTTCTGTTTTCCTCTCCCATTGTCCCCTGTGTGCTTTCTGTTTTCCTCTCCCTAGTCTCTCTAGCTTCTTGTGTAAGGTAATCCAAGACAGATTTGGATTCTGGATTCCACGTTGTTGACTCGGAATTCCTTATGGGTGGAGCATGGATTCCAGATTTTAATATTTTTAGCAGGATTCTGGAATCATTAAACAAAATTTTTCCTGGATTCCATAACATGGGGCAAAAAAAACCTCTGTGGAGAAATTGCTGGAAAGTCACTAAGGCTTCAGAGGCTCTTACTGCCAGGTAGGCAGTCCATTTTTCCACAATCTAAGCATTCGAAATTGACGTTTACTTTACATCAGTCCGCAAATTTCAAGATAAAGCAAGAAATCAACAATAAAACTTTATTTATCGATATATAACTCATTTACTAGCTGAAAACTGTTGACATCTCAGCTTTAGAGGCTTTGTTCATTTTTATCTGGCATTTATGAAGTTCAAGTTAAGCCAGTAGGCATATTTTCGGACCATATTTTCATATCCGTCATCAACATCCTCAAGTCTGACCTAAGCCACAAATAGTCCTGTGGCCATGCTTCTTCTCATTCTCACTCAAACTGTGAAGCTTGCCATCGCTGTTTACGTAGCTTTAGTTCAAAACATCACCGTACAGCTGTTACACAGCTCAGAGCATGGTTTCTTCTGTATTGCGGGAAGATGTTCTTGAACCTTGAACCGTCTACAACAGAGACAAAAGCAGAGGACAGTTTGAACTTTACATTTGCTAACAACAAAAAGGTTTCTGGGCCCTCCCCCCCACCCCCTTTTCTGTGCCGTCGCGTAAAGTTGTTTCTGGAACATCGTTTATAAGCTCGCTGATAAAAAAAGGGTAATAGCGTTTTTAGTAAGCTCCCAATACTCAAGACATGGTAAGTAGTATTTTTTATAGTTAAGTACTTAAGACCTTTTATAGACCAGATAGCCTGTTCAAAGCCTCAGATAGTGGAATGCGGTGCGAAGTCAAAGAGCAGAAAAAACTAAGTAGAATAAAAGCGAGAGACGAGCCGGTTCCTTTTCTCTCACCCACAACCTCACCCCTTCCTCGCTGTTTTTCCTACTCACATCTTGTTAGGCCGTCCCCACAATCTCATGAACAGCCGGTACAGGTTATAGGCCAGAAAATGATTTAGTTACCTCGTAAGAATTGTTTCTATCTCCTCCGCCCGGACCATACAGACTAGATACTGATGGTCTTTGAGGTTTAACATAATAAGGATTGGAAAACAAACTCTCCAGCTGAAAAAAAAGTAGCAAAGAAAAACAGAGAACTCGTATCAAAGTTTCTTCTTATCATAATCAACGGCTATGTTCATGGCTTTACCCCATGTCACGATGATGACGTCATTTTACTACTAGCGGGTTTAGCCAAAACTTCTGCAGGAATGCAGCCTAGCAAAAGCCTAACCAAAAGGGAAAAAAGTGGAAGAGAAGCAAAAGCCTAACCAAAAGGGGAAAAAAGAGGAAGAGAAGCAAGAAAAACGGGGAGCGGGGAAAAAGCGCTTTTTGCTCTTGAAATGAAAGCGAACGTTAAACAAAGTTTCTGGTATACCATTTGCTTTTCTAGTTTGATCATATACCTTTACAGCGAACGTTAATCACGCGGTTACCATTTTGCATAAAAACAAAACATTCTGCATCTTAAGCTTTGCAATGAAAAACTTGAGAACGACTCAAGAGTTTTCAATCCAAAGTTTTTCATTCTCCGGTGATTTATTCCGGACGCCGCGTGAAAAGGGTTCAAGTGACCAGAAACGGTTACGGTGTGGTTTGGCAAAATGAGTTGGGTCTAAACAGCAAGCATTGCTTCGCATTCAAATCCTAGTGTGCAGTTCTGGAAACACATTGACGAGAGTAACCAAGTAATTTTTCTTAGTGTTTCATGCCACTGAAACTGGGTCAATATTCGATCGGCTTGAACGCTGGACTTATTCATGTGTTTCACCTTGACTATTACAAATGTTATTTCCTGTAAGAGTTTAAGAAAGCAAATAAATGTACGTCTGAGATTCTGGAAAAAACACCATAAATTTAGGTTGATTATCCAACGGCCTTTAGCCTCAGTTACCTCATTCAAAGGCGTGCTTTGCGTTGTTCGTGAAGTTCGTCTTGGTTTTTTCTCTGAGGATCCTGTAGAATGGGAGGACTGGACACTAAGTTTGCGATCATCTGATTTGCTGTCCACGTGAGGGGAGTACTGTTTTTGTGCAGGTTTATGCAGGTCAAAACCAGGGATTGCAGGCTCGCTGCGTGATTTTCCAGCTCTTTGATGTACCTGAATGTCAAATTAAGGTGATTTTACACGAGACGATTTGCAACGACTATTTTGAGCGCAACACAGCGTTGCAATGTTGGAACAATGTTGTAACCATTCGATGCAATGTAACAACAATGTTGTAACGCTGTGTTGCGCTGAAAATTGTCATTGCGAAACGTCCCGTGAAACATCACCTTTACACAACCACAGTACACAATCATAATTTGAACTAAAGAAACTAAGATTGAAACGTTACTAACGGCCATCTTTTCTGTCCCGGTGGACAGTCCATGCATTCACTCTTCTGCTAACCTGTTATGACCAGGTCTCCACATCGGAAACGTCTTTACGTCTTGACCATTTCACACAGAACGATATACGGTAGTACTGATGTACGACAGGCTCTCCGGTGTCCGCACTGTACCTTTATTTGTAGTCAACTTCTTTTATTGATACTTTTGTCCGGAACCTTTTTTGGTGTTCGCCTGGATATGGTTCAGATTGTGCTACGCATTGGTTAATAGCCTGTTCCAGGCTCTCAGATAGTGAGGAAGACGCGAAAGTGAAAGGTGCTCGAAAAGTTGGCGGGACAGGAAAAAGGAAAAAGGTTCTTCCCGTTTTAGTTCGTGTTCGCGAACCCGACTATCTCGAAGCCTGAAACAGGCTAATTGGTGTACAGCCCAGGGAAGCTTGGCTGTACTTGGTCAATTTTTGCTGTATGTGCCGTCGACCTTTCAGTGTCCCTACCCCATTATAGTCTATTCTTGAGTCAATTATGGACCCCATCTTGGTCATTTCTGGACAAATGTAATTTTGCGATCCCAACTTACAGTTAGTCACTTTCTGTTTATGCTTTTACCTTATACAGCCTTTTAACTGGGTCATCCTAAAATGAATTGACACACTGATTTGGTAAAACGAATTTAGTAAAAGTCTCTCGTTTTTAAATCCCTACTTACCAGAATTTTCTTACCCCAAAAATCCCGAGAATGAGCGACCCCATTTTAGTAACTCTATGAAAAATACAATCCCATTATAGTCAATCCAGTCGTGAAAATGCGACCCCATCCAGCGGCACAACCTCATTAGCCTATTAGTAGGAGGTAACCCCCCTCCCGGGTATACAGAACTATTAACGTTGTCGGAAAGCCTACGTTCAGGGGCACCCAACGACAATATAATTCAAAACCGCTTAAACATAGCGTTGTCAAACGTATTTTAGTATTTACACGGTAGATATAGGCATATTTTTATCCCCTAAAAATTTTTCATCTGTTCGGATTTCCTAGCTGAAAGTCTAGTGACTCGAAAATTATAGGGATCAAACCTTACCTTTTGGAAAATTTCAGCCGGAAAAAAGGCTCCCGAAAATTGTAGGTGACCTTTTTAGGGTAAACATCCGTTAAAAATAGATGTTCGAAAATCCTAGGAGAGGCAGACTAACAAGAAATTTTGCAAAAAATGTTCAGAAAATTCTAGATCTCAAATCGTCTTCCGAACAGATATTTTCCGAAAATTGTCGTTGGGTGCCCCTGTACGTTATGAGGTCACTCAGCAATACGGTTTTCTTCAGAAAAAAAAATTATCAACATCGGTTGTGAAGCAACTGTTCCGTTATAAATTAAATCGCAAAGAAAAGCCTTTGTTATTTCATACGATTCTATAGCCGTTTTACAACCGCCAAGTTGTGACCGAACAACAAAGGGTTTACAGCTCCCATATGACCATGCCGTCATGAGGCGGAGGATTGAGCCCTTAGTAAAATTCAACAACGTTAATATTATTAAAGCAGCTGTATATGCAACATTAACCAGAAGGACGTAAATCTCCGTATTTTCACTGGAGTAACTGGAAAAGCGATATCATACTTACTCTCAAGTTTTCAGCTGGATGAGAAGGGGGATACTTTTCAGTTCTGTCGTCAGCAAGCGGCTTGTAGTTTGATAAGCTGGTTGGAGTCGCTGATCTTCTATCTATTCCCTCCACCTTGTAGGAAAAAATGGAGAAGAATGTCACAGATGTGACGCCCCGATATAACAACATGTAATCTGCTTCCTTTTTCATGGTTAGCGCAGTGATCAGTATTCAGTGCCTGCTGCCTGCCAAGCGGCCGGAAGGTCACGGGTTTGAAACCTGGCCGGGTAATAATCGTGAGGTAAGACCTGGCGGTGCAGATGATCCCGCCATTACGCGGTGACTTTAGGCCGTGGGCCATATCTTTAGCATCCCTCCTTATCACTTGGAAACTAAATAGGGTCAGATAAAAGCTGTACTGAGCAGTATTTTCCTGTCGCGCTATTTATTATGAAGTGCAAGGTGGCTCTAACTTTTAAGGTGGTAAAAATGGATTTCATATTCAAAAAAATCTAAGTCGACCATAGTGAATAGTCTCAAATGGATTGGGTTGCTGCGGAAACTCTTAAGTTACCTCTTTGGCCCTTTTGCTCACAAGCTGATCAGGTGGCGTGCTCTGTCGTTTTGGTTGCTTCACTTCAAATTCAGATATGTGCGGCTCGGGTGTCCCTGGAAGACTGGGATAAGCATCGTGATCAGGTTTGGATGGGGCTCTCTCCATCGCTGCCTCTTCCTCCACTGGTGGCGATTCCCTCTTTGACTCAACTGTAACCTCTAGTGGCTGAGGCTCTGCTTTTGGTGCAGTGAGTGGGGAAACAGCCGAGTTTTCGTCCTAACGGGAATGAAAGAGTAAACTATAATCTCTGGTGCCACAGACAGCTTAGAGCGAGCACACATTAATACTCTTCTCCTGAGCATGAGTTGTTTGGAGGAAGGAGAATTCTAACACCAGAAAGCTCAGAAAAATTCCGAGCTCCAGGTGGCCCTCCGAGTTCTAGATCGGATGATCTAACTACTGAGCTACTGGAGGCTCTATGGCGAGCAGGATCGAAATTAAATAACTACATCAGTCAAAGTACGAGAGCTGATCTGGTATCATATAAATGTAATCAATTAACCCAGACTGACACGTGGAAGGATCAACTCTCGTGGCTAAGTGGAATTATTCGACAACTCCTTTTTGCTGTAGAATCCTGAATCCTAGGTTTTGGAATGCGGAATACAACTCAGGAATCCGGAATCCCACTAACGATTAAGATCCGGAATCCACGTTCCACTGAAAGAGAATCCGTTTCCCAGTACCTGGAATCCGGAATCCAGAATCCAAGGCTGTCTTGGATTCTTTTACAAGGGGTGAAACGAGAATCCCTTTTACCATAGACCGCCATTAAAAGTTTTCTTGTCAAATCAGTGAAAACGCGAGCTGATTTATAACTATGTGAGTAAATGTTAGAAAGGTTCTTGCGGTTCTGTGCCTCAGCGCCTTTCATCAGCTTGGTTCGTTCCTGATGAATTACCATGATACCATGGACCCTTTTGAACCCTTTCTTAAACCTGTCTCAGATGAAATTGCTTATTTCTGGCCGTTATAAATCTCTCTGCAAGAACTTCACTACTTTCTTAATCATTTTCCCGTAGACTCCGTATTTCTGGGGGCCCTATTTTTTCTGTTAGTTTTTGATTCGGATTGAGGTTCGGGTTTGAGCCTTTGCGTCGTGCAGTTTCCTTAGACAATAATTTCTGCTCCACTACGTCTTTCCTCTTCAATTAGCTCGTTAACCTGTGTTCTTTAGCATAATTCCCTCTTTCTGGTATGTAGGCGTGTATCTCACCTGGTTACTACTGCTCTGTGCTCTTACTGAAATCAATGGGATGTTGTCCTGGGCGTGGCTCCTGGTGCTTATCTTTCTGCGAGATCCTGTCTAAAAAGGCCATAGAAACGTGAGGTCTAATAGCAGTGTGCGACGATCATGCGCACTTACTCTTTTTACCTTTTGTTTGCATACGATCAACTACTTGAGTACGCACCACCCCGGTCCATATCCATTCCCAGGGAAAAGGCGAGTCGTGTTTCGGGACTACCCGCGGACTCCGTAGATTCTGCATACCCTGCGACTGGGGCCTGTTTCAAGCTCCAAGTTAGCTGCGAGAACTGGAGAATGAATCCCCAGCTCTCCCTTCTTGGTCGAGTAGCCCCCGGGATTCTCTCTGGAACGGACACAGTATTAACCGGTATTAAATGTCCGTCTTACAGGAATATTCGCCTTATAGAAAATACAAAAAAGGCTACGGTGTAACTAAAAGACAGCAAGGACCAACCCTCTCGGTGCCCGTCTTACCGTGTTGTCCGTTAAGAGAGAGTTGAATGTACATAACTTGAAGTTACCGATGTTACTGGTTATGGTTCGGAGAGTGAAACGCTTTCACATTGTTATACACCCATGTGATTATCACGTGCTTACCGGATCTTGTGCTTGCGCATTGACCCGTCTGCTACGTTCTCTGTCAGTCAAACAGCCATCTTCATGGCTACAGCGATGAACTCCTGATTGGTAATAAGCTTTGATCTGGTAATAAAGTTAAAGATATGCTAAATTACACCTAGTTAAGTCGTGAAAAAATTAAGGTGGCTCTGAACTATCTCTAAGATTTTCGACAAAGATTTATTTAACATACCAATTACAATTCAATGAAAAATGAGAAGTTAAAACTAAAATTAAGGATGTTTAACACTGGATTAAGTGCTGCTATAGCAACCTATTACGCCATACTGAATACCCGTAGGCCATCTTATATGTTTTTAGTTTAAACAATTCTAGATTTAACATACTGAGGTCTTTCTAGGAAGAGGGCAATACACGAAAGCTGTACTTACGTCAATGTTTAGAACACAGTGAAAAAAGAACAAAAATATCCCCTAGAACGGAAACAAGAAAATTTTATGGCAGTTAAAAAACTAATTTGTCAACATAAAGGTAGCTTGAGAAAACAGTCGACATTTCACGGCGCCATCACTCGGCGGGTTTCCCCTCGAAATGACGTCTGAGAAACGAGCTCAGAAATTCCATACTGACGACGTGTCATTATCCAGATCTGGGTAGTGCTTCTGATTGGCTGAAGCAAATTTACCTCAGTGTATGACCAATCAGAAGCGTTACCCAGTTCTGGGTAGTGATACCTCATCAGTATGGAATTTCTGCGCTTGTTTCTCAGACCTCATTTCGCCGGGAAACCAGTGGTGTCAGCTGTTTTCTCAGGTTAGCATAAAGGAGAGAGGCTTTTCTAGCAAATCAAATTCATGGCCTTTAGTGTTGGAAGGAAAGGACAAATACCAGAAACCTAAAGATGCTGTGATGACGTCATTTGGTTTGAAATTGCATCATGAATTCATTCGCGAAATAACTTTGTGTATGTACACAATATTGGAGAAAATACCAACCTGTAAACCGTTAACAAGTCCAAAAGAGAGTTGGAAAACTACGTCTTTATCCTTATGGAAGGAAAGAATGCCAAAAATCCAGCCGAGGCAAAGACCGAGTAGCATAAGGCTATTGGTCCTTAGGCCATACCTGTTCAAAACAAAAGAGGGCGAAAGAGGGAAGCACTTTATTCACCTAACATCGTTTCGCATTTTTATATTCATACAGAGCATTTCTTTTTCATTGGATACGTACTTTTGCCTCCCTCCCAGAAACCTTTTTCTCATCAACTAAAGCAGTGATTTGGCTTCTTGCTTATAGCCGTTCCACCGTTATCTAATACGATATTAAGATCATTAATTCGCCTTTGAATATCCAAGCCTTCTTTGGGACTAAATTTGGCCGAATAAAACGGAGGAAAGACTCCCCCCCCCCCCCCCCTCCCCTTTTCCCCTTCACCTTCTTCTCGCGATTTTTCGCCCTCCTCCTAAAAAGCGAGCCTTATCACAAGAAATTAAAATTGTGCTTTGTATTCCATTTTTCGCCATAAAATCTACCTATATGGATTATGTAGAGGAGTGTTGTAATATTTGTAAAGAATTATAACACTTTGTTTCCATCCGGAAGGCAACTTAGTCATTTTGGGCGTTTTAATAGGACACGTCGTCCTGGAGACGTTATTTTGTTTCCGCCTGAATGTCGGTTTCCTCAGACTTCCATCTCTGTTACTAACTATTTGTTTTCATAAGGATAATGAAAGGCTTCAGGCTTGGGGTTTTACCTTGTACATCGTTTTTCTACTACAGCTCTGGCGCAGATGTCATATGAAGGTTGTCTTAGATGATGAAGTGTCACGCACAAGACCATCAAGTTGAGCTACAAAAATGAAAGTATAAAAGCCTGGGTAAAAAAAACTGAAGTCCGTAAAAGCAAGAACCAGCCTAGTCCCTAGGGCGATTCTCTCAGAAAAAGGGCGGGGCGGGAAGAGGCGGGCTGATATCGCACTCTGCGAGGTGACGCATACAGTCGAACTTCCATTAACGGCTACCTCCCCTAAACGGCCACCTCCCTACAACAGATACTTTTTTGGCGAAGAGTCCATATATTGTCTCTTGTTTAAATCTCTCTACGATGGCCACTTCTCTACAATGGCCACCTCTCTACCATGGCCGCTTTTTTCTGTCCCTAAGGTGGCCGTTTTGGAGAGGTTTAACTGTAGTTTGATTTTAGGGTGTATTGGGACCTATTGGGGGCACACGTGACCAGTCGATGCCAGGGTCTTTTCCAGCCCCTCTCACTTTCTAATGGAAAAGCTTCGGTGACAAGGTTGCGCAAGAACTTTCCAACAAGCAAAACAAATCATTCAAAGAATACATAACTATTACCGTGGCAATGAGAAGAGCTGGAACAACGAAGGTCCACACAATATGATCTGAATCCCAACACTCATAAAGCGATAAACTGAAAGAAAACCATTACAAACAGCCGTTGGTTTTTGTATGGTCATGTCATCAAAGAAGAACAATCGAATACTGCTAAGTTCTGAATAAAATGCTGACAAAATTTAGTGATATTGATTAAGTGTCAAGGTCATAGTTAAACAAGGGTCTGGGAGGTGGGAACCTGATCCCGCATTCCCTAATTCACGACAATCCCTCGTCATATCCCGAATTTCAGTTATCTCTATCCCGAATACCGCTCTCTTTCCCAATAGCGCAGCCCGTGTCAACATTTTGGCGAATCCCGTTTCTTTGTAGTGGTCAAATCCTTATCCCGTCAAGACATTTTGCGTTTTCCTCTTTCCCGCACTGTATTTCGGTCAAATCCGGCGGGTATCCCGAGAATACCTTTCCAGACCCTGGTAAAACTGTCGGTGATGAAGCAAACATGAAAGGGAAAGTCAGCGGGGAAGCGGGGAAGTGGGGAGGGGTTACTCCCATATATGGGCCTCTCATAGTTAAATAGGGTATCATTTTCGCCCTTACTGTTCCCTGCGTGATCCTTATTTGGGGCACCTAACTTTGTATCAGCTAAAATTCAAAGCGTAAATGTCCACCTGCACGAAAAACAAATCATCTCTTATTTGTATATTTTTAAGAATGCTCCTTATAAGTTGGTGTGTTGCCACAAATTTTTAGTTTTTGTCTTTCCTTGAAAAAGGTGTGATTTTTCGGGTTTGGACCTTAAAAAGGGTATCAATTTTCGTTCATTTCATCCTTAAATAAGGTCCCTTTACAGGGTTACATAAAACTGTCTTAATTCACAAGGGCTCTTAACCATTTTTCGGGAACAAAACTTATTGTTTTGAAATAATAGTTACGAGTTTTTTTAATCTTAAGATGTTTTTTGCAATGCGACCCTGGGCGGCACAAACCTATCCGAAATTTATGGAATTACAGCCCCCGCCCCCGCCGCTCCCCCCCGCAAAGATGAGCCATTCAATTACAAGGTAATGAGGTGACTAAGCTCGAGATACTCACACTGTTCCTTCGCTATTACTTGAGGTAGTGAATCCAATCGCTAAAGACATTCCTAAAACTATTAATGGAAAACCTAGAAAGATTTTTAACACAAAAACGATAAGAAAATCGGGATTAAAAGCTAGGTTTCAAGAAAGACTGTACGTAAGCATTTTATCCAACTAATCAAAACACGTTTGGTTAGGGCTTTCTGCAAGTTGCTCGGCAAATTTTTGGCAGCTTCTCGTATTTTTTGCAACTTTTTTCGTTTCGAGCAATTTTTTGCATTCTGAGCAATTTCTCTAGTTACGTTCCAATTATGATATATCGGAGCAGCCATTAGTGCTTAAATTGGCCTTTCTTCCGTGTCAGTTACGTGTTTTAGTAGACAATTTATGAATTTCCTGTAAGAAAAGGAGCCAAATACTCCCCCTAACCCCGTGGGGCAGATCAAGGCGCAAGATAAAAGTAGCCGGGCTCCTAGGTCAGAGGTTTTTAGAGACTGAAAATTCAAAATGGTGGACGTTATGGTGGACGAAGATTCACACTCGACTGACTTGAGTGTCTCGGGTGAAGAAGCCGGGTTATTTAACAATTTTATCGGCTCATTACATTTTTTGGTTTTAAATGAGAGCAAAGTTATTTAGCAACGCTGGTTACGTCGCAAAATTGCACAAAAATGCTTAGAAATCTTACTTTTGTTGTACAATTTACATATTTTAGCATCAGACCAAAAAAAGTTTTCGTCTTTTCGAGCAACTTTTGAGCAACTTTCGTTACAAAAAGCAACTTCTGATTGTTTTTTGAGCAACATTTGAGCAACTTTTTGTGAAATAACGGGAAACTTTTTGGAGAATCTCGAGCAACATGTGGAAAGCCCGTAGGTTCGGTAGTTCATTCATTCAATTACTCATTCACTTACTCATTCATTCTTTCATTCATTCATTCATTCATTCATTCATTCATTCATTCATTCATTCATTCATTCATTCATTCATTCGTTCGTTCGTTCGTTCGTTAGTTTTTTTTGTTTCGAGTCGTTCGTTCGTTAGTTCATTTATTCATTCGTTCGTTCGTTTGTTTGTTTTGAGTAACTGTATCATCCATTCGCTCTTTCACTTGTGGTGCTGTCATAATATATCTTCGTTTTTCATTAAGAGGCCAAGAAATATCATCAATACGCTCAAAAAAAAATGTCATGTTGGGTCTTCCTGAAAGAAAAACCGCCCACTCTATTCAAACAGAGTTTATACACTACCGCACGAAATAAATAGATTTTGTAGAAGACAGGAAATCAAGAAACTCACCCCAGCCGAGCAACAGATAAAAGACGTTTCTCCTCAATGGATTAGCGCTGTTTGTATGATTGAAATACAAATACAAACTGTCCACTAAACACCAAGTAAAACAAGACGAAGCGGAATAATGAAGTACAACTGATATTGCCTGGCATCCTTCCTGGGATGGAAAGGAAAAAACGTTACTATAAACACTTTTACTAGCTTCGAAGCACTGTTAATGGCTCCAATTATGATAAGCGAAGCAAGCCGCGAGGAAACGCGCGAGCGAGCAGCGAAGCCGCTTTCTTTCCTCACCCCTCACAATAGCGTCTCCTTTCGCGTGCGGCTCTCGCGTGACTTCTCCCGACGGTCTCCCAAATGCTTGCTCGCGGGCTACACTGTTAATAGTTTTAATGTTTTTGATGGGGAGCAAGGGTGGCGCGGTGCTGAGAGCACTCATGCATCCTGCCGTCGACGCCATGATGTGGGTTGAGTTTGTTGTTTGCTCTCTCCCTTGCTCTGAAAGTTTTTTCTCCAGGTTCATCATCGGTTTTCCCCCTCTCCTCAAATTTCAATTCGATCTGGAACACACGGATACGTTTAAGCCGTGGGTAAACAAATTACAATTTAATAGAGAGGCCGAGTGTGACGTCATGTTACCATGGTAGAAAAATTTCTGGATCACAACAATAGGGAGTTTTTGCAATGGCGACGGCGAACAGCAAAAAAACAATAGGTTTAGATGTGCAAAAAACAACAACAACAACAACTTTGCACGTGCATCAACCTTTTTTGTACATTTCGTAGCTGTTGTTGCACGACTGCGACATGAAACTTCCTAATTTAACCCAGAAAATTTCGCCAACATTTGACAAATTAAATGAAATTAAATAAGATCGATGAAGTTTGAAATAGTGCTAATCCACTTTTTAAGTGATGTTTTGGTTTGTTGTCATCCAGAAATTTTGCTACCATGGCAACGTGACGTAACGACTTCTCCTCTCTATTACAATACTAATTACAAATTATAAGTTACAAGACATACTATATCCATACTGAACAGGCAATTAATTATGTCTTCATGTTTTGTAATTGAAATGGTCTACGAGAAGACTCTCTTTATCGCCCTACATTGTATGTAAGTCAATTTAAATCCAAGGCCGTCTTTGATTCCGATTTCCAGTCAGTACTGGATTACGGATTCCTTGTCAGAGAAACTAATGGATTCCGGATTCCGATCGTTAGTGGGATCGCGGATTCCCTGATGAGCTGAATGCCCAGGAATTCGGATTCCGCAGGCAAAAATTTCAAGGATTCCGGAATTTGGATTACCTGGCGACTCTAAATGACTCAAGGATGGCATGTGTTTTCTTTGGTGGCCATTTTATATTTTTCGGTCGGCTGCTGTGCGATCTGGAACCGAGAAATTTTGGGGGATCCGGGACAATTGGAAATTTCGAAAATTCTCGAAGATCTATTCACTTACCGACCCATTACCAACCATGTATAAACGAGATCCGATAGGTTTTGCGAGAATTTTCGTTTCCAGACCTTGCTTTAGCTGAACCCATAATTCAATTCAATTATGTCTGTCATGACAAGGAAATAGATTCATTCATTTATAATAATCCCGGATGTGAATTCCCGGTGGTGAAACCTTGCGGCCAGACTCGAATTAATTTTCTTCTTAAGCTAATTAAGAACTAAACTAAACTGAATTTTCGGCTGGAAAACTAACCTTCTTTTCGTAAGCTCCTATACTGACAAGAAGAACAATTTGCGTAAGTCCCACAGCATAGACTAGGTGTTGTTTTATCAAAAACGCCTCCGTCCTTGGTCTGTCAAATACACAACACAAAAAGTGAGTAATAACAAACAATGATTTAAGGAAATAGCGTATATTGGATCAGATTCTGGTTTCCATCAGTCCTGGAGGGTACTATAACTCCTACTGCGGGGAGGCTTTCCCCGGAAGGGGTATCTTTTTCAGGCTTCAGTGTTTAAAAAGATAGGGATATCACGAGCTGAAGAATATGAAAGGCAATAGTATCATTAAGGTATTTCAAATCATTTGGGTATTCAAAAAGACCTTTCATGTTTGACTTAAAACAATTTGAACAAACGCACCTTGTGGCTTTATCGTTTAATTTTCGTTGTGGTCTTACGTAATATTGTTTCATTCCAAGTTTCAATGCGCAATGCGCAAGCACAAGATCTACTGGTAAGCTTTACTAGTAAGCAAGTGATTCCAAGTTCTTAGGCTGCGTGCAAACGGACGCAACAACTCCCAACATTGTTGCGCCAACAGTGTTGGGAGTTGTTGCGTGCGTGTTGGCAGTGGTTTGCTAACAGATACAACAACTCCCAACAATGTTGGGACCTGCAGTGCATCGTGGGAAGGATACAACCCATAAGTCTTTGTAAACCATGTGTAATGAGCGTGCGTGGCCCCAACAATGTTGGAAGAGCTGTGCAAACGGATCCAACGTTGTTGCGCTACGCTTCGGCGATCACGGAGCAAAAGAAATGTTGGAAGTTGTTAGCTGAAAAGTTTGACCGGTTTCAAACTTTGCGCAACAACACGCAACAACATGCAACAGGGTGTGCAAACGGACGCAACATGTAACATCCCACAATGTTGGGAGTTGTTGGCCAACAATGTTGTGTCCGTTTGCACGGGGCTTTAGGCGGGTATGTAAAAAGGATGCCATTTTAAAATGTAAGGTTTAAGAAAGAACATATTTCATCGACTGGAATGGCTGTGAATCCTTTCCGACTCTCTAATGATCTATAGCATTCCTATTATTTTGATCTGACCGACCAATATAAACGTCGCATTAATTTATTCCTTCAAAATTTGAGAACAGAAAACAAAGAATTATGCACATTCAGGGAGCTTCCAACATAAAACCGCAGCGCCGCTGTTTTTACAATTGATGTTTGCTGCCTTTCAAAGCCAGTCTCCTCTACTAACTATGGAAACGGGTACCCTTTCTGCCCAATTGGTCTATAAATGGGTAAAGGTTAGCCATCGGGGAAGGGCCTCCACGTGTAAAACTTTCAATTGTTTTGAAATTCAAAATACAACTTTCATCGACAGCTTCAAATAAAAAAGCAACTAAATCACTCTTTTCTAACAGTATCTGCTAAATTATGCTGAGTATACTGCTTATTGTTTATAATTCTTTTCAAAGATTTTATAACCTTCGTTTTTCGGCAAATCTTTCTCTAAAAAAACCAACAATTCTTGCCCCTCAAACACGGTTGAATGATTTTTCATCCAACAGCCTCGTCCCTACGGAGCGAGAGAGAGTGGGACGGGTAGGAGAGAACCCTGGGAACGAGGTTGTTCATCCAAATCCTTGGAAATTTTGAAATTTTTTAACCTGTCATTACATCTTTCCTTTACGTATTGCGGGGCTCATTTTTTTTTTGTCTCTGAGCCCATACAAGGATTTGTACGGAGACCACTTGACAGTGACTCAGGGTGGCAAGAGTTGTTTTTCCTGTACGAGTCCTTTTTATTTTCGGTTCGAGATATATGCCTGAAATTTACAGGATATTTACTCTTTTATATGCTCTTATAGTTCCGGCTAAAATCATTTTTTTTCAACATCATTGTAATTGTGTTTACGGAAAGTCATCAGGTAACCATGATCTACTGCAAAAGGCCTATCCGGTTTCCATAGAGATAAATCCCACAGTCATTGGACTTTGATAAATTAATTCCCTGTCGAGTATTTAATTTGATTCATCGCTTTTTGAAACACTTCCCACTATTGAAAAGAATCAAAACAATAAGTTTTTATTTGCATGTAAATTTAAACCTTCCAGGTGAATGTCATAATCTTCGCCTTAGAGTCGTACAATGTATGTTAAGGAAGACGGACGAATTTCGATCTAAAGTTTTATTAATAGACTACTGCAAAAAAGATAATTAAACCAACAAAAAACAAACTTGAAAACTGAATTTTTGCGTTCCTATCCTGTTCCGGTATATTTTCAAGTTGAAAGAGGTTTCAAAACCGATTTTACAAAGTCGTAAGCTGTGAAATGTATTTCAATAGGCTCCGGGTGATCACTGTATTCGTTTAATTAAGATTTCCCTTTTTCATAGATCTACAAAGTTCGTAGGAGATGCACGTATGTCTAATGAGTCCAACCACTAGGTGACTATTCAAGATTTGAATAATACATTTTTTTACAAATGAGGCGGTTCTTGGGTTTTCATTTGAGTCTAATTGAACTGCAGTTTCTACAGAGCAGTGCTTACTTGGAATATTGTTTATCACTAATGCTTTCCATGGCGATTTTAACGTTTACTTAGAGTCTGAAGATGAAAAGCACAATGTGCAGTTTCCGAGTAAGATAACGATACGTCGATCCATCTGTTTTTTGACATCCGGTCTGAGCTTCAAGGGCCGGAGCATGCATATGAATGCCCAACTGATGTATTCAGGATAAAAAACCAACAGTGATTATGTTGTGAAGTGATCTTCTTCCATTTCAAGAATCTTTTGAACTCTTTTGAAGCGTCAATAAAAGACCGTCAATCATGAATCGAGTAAACAATAAAATTTGTAGCGTTTCGAAACGTTTACGAGGAATTGGGACAAACACGAAATTTAGTTATATTCGGGCAAATTAAAAAGTCAGAGCTCTATTTTTCACTTTTTCGGACTTTTGGCAGATGCATTTTTTGTCTCTCCGGGTGGTCAATTTATCGGAATCAGAAGTTGCAAGCGGTAAGACTGAATATTAAAGATGGATTAAAAGGAGAAGTAGTTGATCATCGCCCGTATCGCCTCATAGACTGACCATTTCCGAGCCGAAAGCTCATTGGCAAATTAATAATTTAATCTTCTTTCTCGTAAGCAAATTTCTTAAATATGTCTGCAATCGTTAAAACCAAATTTATTCGGGACATTTTCAAGCGATTATTCTGTAGCTTCAACGTCTTCGATTAGCTCAAAAGTTAACGATAAATAAACAAAAATAAAAAAGATAATCGAATGCTAATTTTTCTGCCGCGTTCACCCGCTTTAAGCTTAAATACAGCGCTGAGAACTTCGCCGATTATTCCCTTCACGGAGTTGCGTTCATATGTTTATTGCCTCGCCGGGGTATGCTTTCACAAAGAGTTTTCCGTACAAATTAGATATTTCCTCCAGTGTTTATAAAGATAATGAGGAAACGCGGAAATTTACAGAATAGAAAATTGTAGATCAGTTTATACTTTCCTTGCCTCGCAACAACCGATTTTGACGCTAGAAATAAAACATTGTATAATTTGCTTTGTGATCTAAAGCTGTTTTACAAATAATTGGTGTTGAGCCGAAGTATTGTTTAGGTTACTGAACGATCTAGCTCACCGCTTTAATTTTAACCTCTTTTATAGCTTGCCTGCGTAAAAAAATACCAAACGAGCGTTTATATCTGTTAAATGGCACGGCTTTCATTTGGTTTTATTTCAGAAAATGGGGGGAAACATTAAGAGTGTTTGAAGACAATGCTGTGAATAAACGTTCAATAGTCGAAGTGAAAATATATTTAATACTCGTTACAGAAAATCGACAGCAGTTTGAATATTAGGTGTATACATTGTGTATGATGTAGTCAGTGGAGGGCTGAGAACTCAATTTTTTTCGGACACTAAATCCTCCGCTTTCATTTTCAAGAATAAATGTCGGAAAGAGAAAAAACATCAGGAAAAGCTCACGTTTTGTTTTGGTTAAGCGTAACAAAGTTTGCCCCAAAAGGGAGTAAAGTTTTTGCTAGTGTGATACTTCAATTCGATAGTCGCCAATAACAATATTTCAGTTTTTTTGGTGAATTGAAAATTATGTTTAAGACATTGCGTGTTTTGAACGTTGCAATTGTTATTTCAGACATGTTATTTACTCTGCTCATGGCAGAAACAGGATGAAACTAAAAAATTGTCGTCTGTTTTATTCGAAAATGATTAGTCAGTAGTTGTGACGTCTAAAAGCTAGTAAAAACTTTATCTTTAGCATAAACAATGATGTTGAATTGCTATCGACACAAGTAATGGTTGCGACTTGAAACAGCGGAAAACTTTCACACATTACAAACTTTATTTTGACTGGTTGCTTAAAAAGAAAGGGGTCTTGCTAGACCAAATTTAGACACTGATCTTAAAAGTAGACATTACAACTGAACTCTAACAATTCCAAGTACAAATACTCATCAAAATTTCCTAACATTCAATATTTCATTTTAAATATGTCATAGCTGATCGCATAAATTGTGTTGTTAAAAAGTAGTGTATGTCGCTAGCTAAATGTCCGTTTTTATGCAAGGAGATATTCAAAACTATTATAATATGTTCAGTAAAACGTTTTTCTTACTGGGAATTACATTAATAAATCACTCAAAAGGCTTCTAGGGCGGAGAGCTGGACTATCTGGATTGTAAAATTTTAAAACAAACAAATCTCACCTGAAGAATATGAAAGCAACGACAGAAACCACGCAGAAAAATAAAGATATCGCGCATCCGACGATAGCGGTTGCATCTAAAGGACCTTGACTAGGTACGTACATTTTTCATTGTACGATCGAGTTCTCATCAAACCGCCTTGTAACCTCTCCGTCAACAAACGATCGATGCACACGCAAATTAACTGAAGATGCAATACATCTGATGCAAATTCAAAGCTTCAAGCGTTTCATGACTTGTATAAGTCCCGTGATATCGACCCACTCTTGACCGCAGGAAATCTCACTACATTGTCCGGGCTGTTCAATGCTCGTATTGCGGAATTGAAGAAACAGTATTAATGAAATGTATTATTATATGATAAGGCGACAGATTTTTGTCAATGGAAGGCGTTAACTAGAAATGAGAACACGATTTTGAACAAAACGAAACCCGGCTCCCTGTAGCTTTGTGAGGTTAGTTAACGAAGTTTGATTTCGAACTGTTTACCACAGAAAAGTGACCATTCTGTAATTTAAATCCACAGACTATATTTTCTTAATGTCAGCGTTCTTATTGGCTAATATCTTGTTCAACAAAGCACGTGCCAAAACAGGTGCTTACATACATAGTCGTTTTACAGGGTCGCTTATTAAGCTTTATTTTCATATGTATAACAAAAAATGCTAAATAATGCCGCACAAAATACTGGAAGACAAAAACAAATACTTGAATTGTATTGCTCACATCATTTCATTCAAATAGTCATCATGCTTCAAAATTTCAACCACAAACTGGAGAGGTAAGATACTATCATATAGATTAGTAGTTCACAGTGAGCAGGTTTCGAAGTCTCACTTAAAATACTGTGGCTGAATGTTGAATAATTTTAGCCTTTACTAAAGAGAGCCCCTCAGGCAAAATATTCATAAATAAAAATTTTGCTTATTAAAAATTGAATCGTCGCTTTCAGCAATGATTGAAATGTGATCACTCCAAGTCAGTTAGACTTTTATGTACAACGAACTATATTTAGTTTATCCGGCGGAAGATTGTTTAGTCAAGAACAATTAATTGACTTAAGTTTAATTTTTTTTATGTCCACTGACAAAAAGTTCAGAGATGATAAAAAATCGTCTCAATCAAGGCAAGGAAAAGAAGAAATGTTAAAAGTAGTTTATTAGTAGTGTTTTTAAGTAAAATCTGTTTTAGCGTGAATTTTAATGGTTGTAAAAGTCGTTCATTTAAACGAACGTAAGTTAAACCGGAAAATATGTGTGCTTCAACATGACAGTCTTTAACTGATGCCAAGTTTAAAAGTATCTAAACAGACGGGGGCAAAATAAATTTAAATTGTAGATCAATTCGCGACGATTAATAAATTTACTTCGTACGAAAATGAAAAAGAATCTGATAGATCTGAAAGCTTATGATTTTTGCCTTTACATGAATCTTTTTAACATTTTATCGTTTTCTTGATCGAAACATTTTTCCTCATTTACTCGCGGCGATTGCACATTCTAATCCATATAAATGGAAGCTTGGTAACAAAAATACAGTCAAACCTCACTTAACGGACACTTCATTATTACAGACAGTTTTCTTTGTCCCTGGGGAAAGAAATCCGTTACATTTTCTCTGATTCAACCCGCTTAATACGCGACACCCCCTTACTACGGGCACTTTTTATGGCCCCATCAGTGTCCGTATTACCGGGGTTGATTGTACTAAGGAAACACAATTTCGGTTGGGTTCCGCTCACATGATGATCGTTGCAAGAGTGTCAGTACACTGTACTAAGCATGCGCGTGCCGGCTTAATGCTAGCCTGAGAAAACAGCCAAAATTTCGCGACACCACTACTGGTTTCCCCGCGAAATGTGACGTCTGAGGAACAAGAGCAGAAATTCCATGCTGGTGACGTGTCACTGGGCAGGTCTGGATAGTGCTTCTGATTAGTTGAAGCACAACCAATCAGCAGCACTACCCAGATCTGGGTAGTGACACGTCATCAGTATGGAAATTCTACGCTTGTTCTTCGCGGGGAAACCAGTAGTGGCGTCGTCGGGAAATGTATTGTAGATGTAAAAGACCTTAATAACAGTTGTTTTAGTACTTCTTTAAATCTCCAGGGAAATTATAATTGCTAGAGTCAATTAGCCTTACAATAATAGTCGAGTTTTGTTGCTACGATAATTTCTAGTTTGTTTAATGGTGAGACAAGAACATTAATACCTGATTTTGTATTTAAATTTGGTCTCTGTAGTTCTGAGTTTTTTAAACTTTTTTCCCATTCCTTTGAAAAACTACCACATGGTTTATATTCCTTTTAAAATATTACATTCATTTAATCCTTTTTTCATATTCAAAGAAATTGGTGTCTAATATTAAAGATAATAACATTCAGCAAAAATTTCCAAACATTTCGGTTGGGAGTGAAATGAAACGCCCTGCTCCTATTCAGTCAGTCCTTAAATGGTCATTTGAGATGCGCCTGGGACTCCCTGTAACATTGTACTGTATTGTTTCGAATTGCATCTTGGGACAACCTCGTTCTCATGGTCCCCTCCGACGCGGGGGCCGAGTAGGAGAGGAACTGGGCTTCCACGGGAACGAGTTTGCTCTAAGGACTGTTTTGGTGACGCTTGGTCACGATTATTCCAGCTGGGTTAAAATGTAGAAATATAACTGAATTTCCCTGGAATTGAAATCCTGGAGATCGATAAGTTAAGTAGGAGAAAGGAAAATTCGTCGTCCAACGTAAATCGACGCACAATAGAATTTCACATCGCGGTCGAGCAGTGACGAAAAAAGATGTGGAGAAAAATGTTACTGCACGTGTAGAGTTGTTGTTTTGCTTATTAAAGCTAATCTATCGCTTTAGAAGTTCTCGTTGCTGTCGCCGTCGACGTTGCTAGAGTCCTGTATTTGCTACTACGAGGTTAAACGGAAAGTGGATCAATATTCGCCTCCCTAAACAGTCAGCCCAGAGTACAATTCTCATCTTGATTTGGCCATATTTTTTAAAAGAATTTGCTTGTAAATTCTCTATAAACTAACAATCCTATTTGCAATAAGTCTCAACGTTGAACACTGATAAGAATGAATCCACCTTATCGAAAATTTAGTCTCGATAAGAAGCTATAAGAACTGCAACCGTTTACTACGTACAAAAAAATTCAAAAGCAAATAACTCTACCTACCTTTTACTCGGCTACAGCTATCGCCACAATAATCTGTCTCGTCGAATAAACAGAGAAAGTAACGGCTTTTTTGTTCACATTTTGCAGTAAGGTTGACACAGATGGTCCGATGAACTTGTTTGGGAAAGAGATACATTGATCTAGAGTACAAAATGGTTTGATACGCAGTGTACTTTCGCATCTTCTTTCCCGAACGAAATGATTGTAAGAGAATTTTAAATTTGAATATAGCGCCACAAAGCAACTTCGTAATTATAAGAAACACGTTTCCTGATTGGCTGTTATTATGCACGTGCTTAATTACGCAACGAGAAACAAGAGAAAGGTTGTTTAAATGTCCCAAATCAGTATAAAGCAAAAGAAGTCCTCGCTCTCCATAAAAAAAAAGGGCGAATCTGGGGATTACAGGTGTTTCCTTTGTTTACTGCACGAAGTTCTGTGTTTTAAGTAAATTGAATTATCGGGCACAAACAATTAGCCTCACTTGGATTCCCTTTCCCTTTTTGCTGTGAGGATCAGTTCGCTATTATTTCTTCAGTTTTATCGCAGGAGATGAGAAAGGTCTATAGGGCTATGTCACCGAGTTACGAACAAAATCAGCCAAAAAGATGCAAAATGCATTCCATCTTACGTAACTGCTGGAATAGTTTTTTTGCGCGGGTGAGAGTTTTAGTGTCCTGAGACTAGAAACTAGAGCCCCAGACTTCCTTCAGTAACAACAATCTTATTAAGCAATTCACCACCTGCAGACTTGCGATTTTCCAAAATATACCTTGTTTTACCCCCCCCCCCCCCCCCCCAAAAAAAAAAAAAAAAAAAAATTTTGCATGATCACTGTCTCAGTTTACTTCTCTTGGGACGACTAAAATACCCAGGATAAATGAAAAACAAAGGTTATGCAAATTTTTCCCAACTGTAATAACCATGTTTGCATAGCCTAAGGGACCGGTCATTATTTATCGCCTGGGGTGGGCGGATGATTTTGGGAGATCACTTGATCTTTAGGAGAACAAAAGGGGGGATCAATGAAAACTTTGGAAGGATTCAGAGGGAAGACACTGTCGCAATTTTTAATAAACCATGTCGCACTTTGTAATAAAAACGCTGTCCCAATTTGTAATAACTGTCCATC
Organism: Porites cylindrica; assembly: GCA_964035525.1. NCBI lineage: Eukaryota > Metazoa > Cnidaria > Anthozoa > Scleractinia > Poritidae > Porites > Porites cylindrica. The sequence continues at coordinate 29,187,693 of OZ037783.1, forward strand.
GCACTTTGTAATAAACTGAGCTATCGCAATTTGTAATAATTCCATCGCACTTTGTAATGAACGTAAATTGTATCCTTTGGTCAAATATGCATGTCTTCCATTATAAATTTGTCTACCTAGATTGGTCTCGTGACCAACAAGAATCACTTTTATGAAAGATATGAAACTTCCCGTGACATGTCACAAAAAATAAATAGATATGAATCATCTCATACATTTCAATTCAAAACATATTTAAACAACAAAAGCACCATTTAACAAGGGGAAACCATGAATAACCGGGCATTCTTCATCCAAATCCATGTTTGCTTGCCACTAATGAAGTCTTCGGGGGTAATCCCACATACACACATAGGCTTGGTAGGTATGCACCGCCTGACGGGATATGGTTTTTGACGATCTCGAACCTTAAATAAAGTGTCCTTTGTGTCTCTGGTTTGATCCTTAGATAGGATAACTAAATTGTATCAGCTAAAATTAAAGTGCATAAACGCCTAGCCAGATGAGAAACAAAGCACTGTTAAAACTGAAGGTAGGAAAGCGATTTAATTAATGAAGATTTGTGTGTTGCCATTCATTTCTTATTTTTTGTTTTTCCCTTGCATAGGGTATTATTTGTCGGGTTTGGACCTAAAATAGGGCATAAATTTTCGTTTTTCTCATCCTTAAATGGGGTCAAGGTTTAAGACCGTGGACGGTATTTACCTATCCCAACTGATTTATGGGAGTACTCACCCTGGGATAAAGGCGCCGGACTCAAATTGGCGGGGAAGTACTGGAGCCTTCACTCATTTGCGGTCAGTTGCATGTATTGTGTCCAACACCCCTCCCGAGCTTTGTTTCTTCCAAATTATTAGGAACCAGTTTATCTCTCTTTATTTATTTAGTTTTCATTTTTTTGGCTAATTATTTTGATTTATTTTTAATTCATTACTTTATGAATAAAAATTCTAGTATTATGTTCTTGGATGTTCCAGGGGTAAGACTAATCTGTGGAACTGTAGACCGCGGAACCGTGGAACCTGTGGAACCTTCGGAACCTAAAGAAATGACTGTTTTATTACAACTGCCTTTAGTTAACGTGATAAAATAATTAGTTGCAATCAATTATAAGATTGATAGATTGTTCACCTTCCCCTTTTTTCCGTAAGATCGTCGAGATCGAGCGCTCATGATCACCTTCACTGGCAGCCATTTTGTAATAGACCTGTTCAGCTTGTATAGGACCGTGAGTAAAGTTAAATGGTTTGAATGAGCGGAGATATAGTAAATTATATAAGTAATTTTGTAAGTTACGGCAGAGGTCATCATCTTTGTATATGAAGTACCATGATTCATATTTTTGGCATTACATTAATGTTGACGAAGTAAGTTGAAAAGCTCTCAAAAAATTATTACGAAGTGCGATGGAATTATTACAACTTGCGACAGCTTAGTTTATTACAAAGAGCGATGGCCAATTATTACAAATTGTGACAGCTTTTGTTATTGCAAATTGCGACAGGTATTTCAAAGTGCGATGGATTTATTATAAATTGCGACAGTACAGTATAATAGCTTTTAGTATAATTACATTGATGATTATCGAAAATAGAGCGCTATGATTGGCTAGGAGCCTCGCCTCATCCGGCTATAATCACCGCGCGGTGATTATAACATTAAAGGCTAGCAGTTTTCAAAATGGCAGCCAGATTTGTTTCGGAGTTGGAAATTGATCAATAATTTTATTTTCTCGAATACAATGTAATTATACTAAAACAATTAGTCGCCGAACAGTCAGACGGATCAGAATTACTGCTTATATTACTGGGGGGCTACTTGACAGTGGAGTCGTCAGCATATTTAAAAAGGGCTGGAACGTCATTATGAAAAATATTTAAATCATTAAGAAAAAGATTAAAGAGGTAAGGGCCGCTAACACTTCCCTGAGTCGTTCCCTTTGTTGACTGCCTGCCAAGTACAAACATGGTTACCAGATTAAACACGCTGTTGTCGTTCATGCAAAGAACTGAGGTACCAGTTAACTATTTAGGGGTTTAGCGGTAGCTGCGGTTAACTGAATCGAATGCTTTCCTAAAATCCATAGTAAAGATACGAACTGCCAAGCAGTCTTGACTGTCCAAATATTTGTAAACATGATGTTGAATAGATATTAATGCGTTCGTACAGTTACCCCTCCCGCCTGTAAGCAAACTGGGTGGGGGTTAGACATTCCTCAACAGCTTTCCTCGCATGCGTATGATATACAACTTTCTCGAAAGCCCTGGCAATCACAGGTGTGACATTTATCCCTCTGTAGTCTGACTCCGCTTTAGGAAAGTCGACCTTGGGCAGGGGGGTAATATTCGCCCTCTTCCAGGAACCCGACTATGAGTGAGTTGATAACGATAAATTCCACACTTGAGTGATTACTAGTGGAGTGAGAAGTTCTGCGTGATCTTTCCAAATCCAGAAGGGTATGTTGTCTGGGCCTTTAGCTGTTCTTTTCAACTTAGTAAGAGCATTCCTGACCTGCCTCTGTGTTATCTCGCGAACTTCCACACCCCCCCTCGATAAGCACATCAGTAGGTCTCACATAACTGTCATCAAGGCACAGGCGCCCTAAATAGTCATTCAGATCGTCCAGCGAGGCGTGGTCGAAATTAACGCAGGTTGTCCTTGCACGACGCTGTAAGACTAGGTCGACCTTTTTCCACCATACTCGACTATCCATAACACTCGCTGAATTTCTTCTGTTTTTACTGATAACTTGTGAAATTCTGCTGTCCGCGAGTTTTAGTCGATCTCCATTATTGAAGGATATTCTCGTTTTTGCCCTAAGCAAGGACCGCACGAGAGGGGACATCCAACTGGGATCACGAGATGACATAAGGATAGACCTGAGTTGCATACACTTATCCATTAAAGAGGATATTTTATCCTCCGTAATTCTCCGTACGCTAAGACGTTTATTTTGTCACCTTAACCTTTCACCATCATGACGTTATCAGCCTCCTCCACAAGCGCTTATTCTAGAAATCGCAATGCACGAGGCAAATGACTAGACACTAGCAAAGTACAAGGAATCATGGGAAAGAGAAGAACCTCCTGCCATGATTTTCGCTTGAAAACACATCCTCGACCTACCCTAAGTAAATACAACCACCTATAGACTTAATTTAAAATCTGTAGCTAAGATTTAGAACGCTCTTCCGGATCAGGTTCGTGCCTCTGATAAAATCGGAACATTTAAGAACTTGATGTCTAAGCTGGATTCTCAAATTTTACATTTTAATTAATCGCGCAACAACATTATAAAATAATCTCGTGATCTACTCTTAGTTTTAACAATGTTTAAATGTGTATATATTTTTATATAGGTTTTTATGAGAAATCTTCTCTTTCTATTACGATTTTTATCATTTTTATTTATTTATTTTCGTGACATGTCTGTAAAGTAGCTAATTAGCTAAGAATTTTGACCAATGTGATTGTTGCGGAATTCTTTTAACCCCGCTCCGCTGGTTCAAACAAATCAAGAGGACTGTATCTTTCGATGTAACAACACGATGCAATCCGACAATCTACTGCGATGTACAATTCTCACATATTCAACGTTCGTAACACTACGATCAACGTAACTAAACGATCAACGATCAACGAATCGATCAACTCAACTAAAACATTCTAAGTATACAGTGGTTTTTCTACTATCCTTGCGTAAGGCAGTATTTTTACATTAATCACATGTACAGTAAAAGTTCCCATTGTAATGTATCTAAATTAAGTGTCCATTACAAAATCGCACGTTCTTTGACCTTATTTAGCCTAAGAAATGCATGCGGTTACATCATTTTATGTCGTAAATATACTCGGACTTTGTCTACATTAGGGGTGGACCATTTGATTTTTGATGGGGGAGTTGTGCAAATCCCAAAAAAAATATCGAGCATATGTTTCTGGTTAAAAAAAATTTCTTGCAGAATTCTTAAGAAGGAAAAAAAAATCGAGCAGCCTTACTGGGCGTGGCAAAAGGATTTGGCGTGATGCGTGACGGCCCCAAAAGTAGCTGTGAGTCACATGATACAGGACTGGGCATCACATTTTTTCAGGCATTTCTGACATTTTTTGATGCGTGAATTAGTATTTTCCAAGCGCGACGCATGATTTACCAATTAGATTTCCTATTAAAGTGAACCCTCTGATCTAGAAGGATATTATGATTCAAAGATATTCATGCATTCAGATTCCCACCCTAACAGTTGTCACGTGCAGGTATTTTTGTAACAAAATAAGATTTACTTTATAGAAAAGGAAATGGGACAAACAAGAGTAAAGGCAGGCCACATTGAATTGGTGCAGGGTTCAAAATATACAAAGAAGGTGAAACGGATGCGCTGGATATGTGCACGAGACAAAAGACGATCAAAAAGATCGAAGAGCATTTTTTCCCTCTGGGTCATTCGTGTTTTTGCAGAGTTCTATTACTTTTGTGTTCATTGCCTATTTTCAAGCCAAGAAAATAATAGTAAACAGTCTGTAGCACATAAATTAAAACGTAATTGTTTTAATTATTTAGGCATTGAAATATTGTAATTTTATAGATCATGTACTTATATAAATGATGATTCAAAGGGGTCAACTACCAATCTGATTTTCTCACCTATTGACAACTGTAGTGACAAATATTTATTTAACAATGTCTTTAATAAACCACAAGCTGGCATAAATTGTCTATATTTATCCATCAAGAACAATTGAGCCTTAAGAATAATAACAGTTTAAAATTTTCTTTATAAATGAACAAGGTTGTCTTCAACATCCTGTACATCTGCATATCTAGTCAAATTTAAATGTAAGGTGCAAAGCTTTAATAGCTATTTGCAACATTCTCATCTCCAGAGGGTGCAATCCTTTTGGACAGCACCTGGAATTGATACCCCTGGCTGGTCCCAATTTTTGAGCATGTGCAGAGCACTCATTCTGCAGTTTTCAGGCAATCAGATTTGTCAGATTTGAAGAGCTAGTGCATTAAATGTGGACTTCCGGTAGTGGCTTTGCAGAGCAGCCAGGTCTCGATACTCGGTGCTGACCAAAATAATCGCAGCTTTTGGAGAGAAGAAATTCTCTCTATAAATATTTAAAATACTGCAAATTGTGATTTGTAATAAAAATCATTTGATCAATAAATAACAATTGAAATTTTTCTCTATAAATATTTTATGCAACAGTAACAATAAAAATGCAACAGTCCATAAGATAGGTCTATTTGAGAATGCTATTTTCTAAAGACTGCTTATTGTAAAATATTTTATGCAATAGTCACAGCTCCTATAAAAATGCAACAGACCAATATAAAGTTTTGTTTGAGAAGGCATGTATGACATCCACTAGCCTGACAGGGAAATCAACTAGCCGCAGTTTAGTGGAGATGCATTTCTTTGTACACTGAATAAAGATGAAACTCTTTATTACTTTGAAAGAAAGATGTAAACTTAAAAATGCATTGCGTGTAAAGGTGGTTTTTAATAGCCTAAAGGGTGAATTTTGAGTGGCTGGTGATGGTCAAGTTATTAAACTTCAAAATTTGTGTTTTAAATTTCCATTAAAAAAAAATATCATGCAAGGACAGGGAGATTAAAAAAAAAATCCTGCAGGGCTGGAGCAATAAAAAAAAATATCTAGCAGTCTAAAAATCCTGCAACCCCCCCATCAAAAATCAAATGGTCCACCCCTTATTGTGAAATCTAATGTCACGAAATCTAACTTCTTTGCGCTACAAATGTCAATTGCTAATTAATATTTAATCACAGAATAATCAAGTTAAGCATCACCTATTTCTTTCCCCGACAGTGATGTCTTAAACTAAGACCAACACAGTTGTACTAGTCTTGTCTCTGTAACGTTTAAAAGATTGTCCCTAAATTTGACCCTACATTAAGCAAAATCGTACACTGTAGAACATCGTAGTGAGTCGAGTTCCCAAAAACAAAGAAACGGTGCAAACGAATAACACGCTGCTTTTCACACTAGCGCTTGCGCTAAACGATCCGAACGAAAGCCCTAGGAGGCATGTTAAATGCTGGTTGACACTGTGGTGGAGGTAGCGGCTTCCGATGTGGTATTGGTTAACATTGTGGTGGAGGTAGCGGCTTCCAAACCCTGCCTCCAGAGGTCCGTTCTCAAAATACGGAAGATGAATTAAACTTCGCGCCTCGTTGACGCGGCTTCGCCGCGAACCATCAGTATCGATAAGAAAAAAATATCCTGTGGAACCCAGGGTACGGCTTCCAATATGTAGCTTGCGTAGCAGGCGTCGAAAGGGTAGGGGTTAGGGAGGAAGAACAAAAGGGATGGGGATGGGGATTGGGGAGCAGGCGATCCCTTCCCTTTTCTCCGCTTTCGCGCTTTTCTCGCTCCCCTCCCCTCCCCTCCCCTCCCCTTCCCTCCCCTTTTGGCGCCTGCCACGTAGGCTACCAATATGGTATTGGTTGACATTGTGGTTGAGGTGGCCACTTCCAATATGGTATTGGTGGCCACCAATACCAGTATTGCGGCCACGCCCAATACGGTATTGGTGGCCACCAATACCAGTATTGTGGCCACTTCCAATGTGGTATTGGTGGCCACCAATACCAGTATTGTGGCCACTTCCAATATGGTATTGATTGACATTGTGGTTGATACATGTTCCATCCGCTTGCGGTGGTGGATGCATCATAGTTATACGTTGCTTGATGATTTGGAGGAGAGTACTGGAACTGTAAGAAAGATACATTGAATCAATGCATTATCAAAAGATGAGGTTTTCTATTCTCCGTAATCATGGCAGACGTGTCAAGGAAATTGATTAAAGGCTGGTTCATGTAGCAAGCGTGAGGCTGCTCACATTTCTAATAATCCATGGCGCAAAAAGTGGCAAGATGTTGGGCGGAGACAAAACAAGTTTGATATGGTGCAGCACATGCATCGCTGTGTCTACCAACACTTTTAACATATTGGTGGTACGTCCTATCATGCGACACAATATGATGCGAGAGGGTTTTGCAAATAGCAACCAGAGAACAACGCCTTATCATCACTGGCGAAAAGGTGAAATAATAAAGCGTCACGTATTCTAGTGCATACATTTGCATATCTAAATAGCTTTCCTAAAAGAGGTCTCTAATAATTGATTTGATGTCCCCTTAAAATCGGGATGGCAAAACTTGGAAAAAAATTCGTCTTCCCCTCCCCCTTTTTTGTTGGTGTCGTATGGTTATGTTTGCTTGCCACCTTGGAATTAGAACATTCCTGAGATTATCATACAAGCGAGTACGGTCTCAGTCTTCCTGAAATTTTTACCACTACTCTAAATTCAGCTAAATTAATTTATTTCTCAGGAAGAGGTTATCATGAATATACTAACTCGATAAATACAAGTTCTCAGATGTTAAAAGTCAGAATATCAGAGTCGTTTATACCTGCGCTGTCTGAGGGTAGGTACGAAAAGAATTGCTTCCAACTTCCAGCTTTGGCTTAAGTTTGAACACTGTAAAGAAATACACAAGATGAATAGAAAGAACACTCGTTTAAAGAAAATAGAGCCTAGGCCTGTTAATAGGATAAATAAGAATGTAACATTTTTTACTTTGGACCCCCCCGCCCCCCCTTGGGGGCGTAGGATATATGCATCTTTGCTATACGGGGGCTGTAATGCATGTGATTAGTAGTAGCCCATGACACTTAACGTCTCGCTTTTCTTCGGGATACCCTAAAATAATGTTCTTGTCACATTTATACAAAAATTACCCTAAATCATCCTAATGGGCAGAATATATCTCCGAAACAGTTTTCATCTGTACGAGACTCACGGTTTCGAAAATGTTGCTTTGAGCAAGTGAAGGAGTGGGATAAGGTAGGAGAAGCTGTTTACAAGTAAGATAAAGAGCCGAGATGAAAACTAGCGTTGGTGACTCCAAAATTGTCTAAACTGGAGCAATTCCTTGGACAATCGAGCGCTACAGTCTCTATGAGATTGATTATATAAAACAACTAGATGTCATATTACTACAGGTAACTGTTAGAATGGAAGTCCTATCTTCTAATCAACCGAATCTGATCTTTCTTATATATTCTTTCACTGATATTATTTGAAATTCTATTTCCTCTCTTCGCTGCTGCCGATTATTTGAACATGACGGTGTCCAACAAGAAAGCTCTTGCTATTTTGGAGACTGTATGCAAATGAACTTAACTGTCTTTTAGTTTAATGATTATTTACCAGCTACTTTGTTCTTCTACTTACGTACACTTGTGTAAATGTCTTATATAGTGTGAAATAAAGAAAGATTAATAGAAAGATTGATACCTTGCGTCTGTTCAGTAACAGATCACAAACGACCATAAAATGTGGCGAGAACATCTGTGACACTCTCGCCTTGGGCTCGTGTGCCACTTTTTGCTCTTACCACATTTTGACGTCATATAATGTGATCTATTACTGAACAGACGCAATGGGTACAGTAACACCCCGTCAATACGAACACTGAGGGGGCCATAGAAAGTGTTCGTATTAACGTGGTCATGTTATTTAAGTCGGCAAAAGTACACCTTGTATTTAAACAAAATACTAAAGAAATTAACAGGACATTAGCATCGTCAAATTAAACTTCTCTAACTTTCACAAAGCCACCATTCCGTGGACTATGTCCATGGAAACACTCAAAAGTCGCTCATAAACATTATTTATTCAAAAACGATTCTCTGCATAACTCGTTTTAGGCCAGAATAGTATGAAATTGACGTCTAAAATTCATCCTATCCTCTTTACTGTAGCGCTGAGAACATCGACATGCTGTCACCTGAGGTTTCTTTACCTTAAAAAAGGAAAGGCACATTACAGCACACAGTTGATGATTAAGTATCTGCATTAGCGAGGTTGACTTTCTATGAGAATTTGTTGATTGCACAAGAAACAAATGTTCGGATGTCCACGTTAACGGGTGTCCGTGTTAAGTTGGTTGAATTTGGAGAAAACGTAACGGCTTTCCCTAGGGACAAAGAAAACTTCCGTAATAACGAGTTGTCAGTACTGTGTCCGAAAAGCGAGGTTCGACTGTACTATAGTCAATGTTCTTCCGTGACCCTGATTCCAGAGATCCTTTCTCAAAATACCTGTCCCGACAGCACAATTCTATTACTGACATCAGTGTGCTATTCTCGTTATAGGGAGCGGCACCTTTCAATATTCACTCATGGCACGCTAACAAATGTTTCATCCGTCTTTTCGATTGTTCTGTATAGAATAAATCGAAATCAGGCGTTGTAAATATCAGGCGAAATATAAAAACATGTTACGCGTCCAACGAGAATACTTCCTAAGGAAATTTTTCTTGCTCCCCAGGTGCTATTAGTGATCATGACTTTAACTGACTGTAATATTGATGCTCGTAATCTAAAAGAATTTCATACTTTTTTAAGCGAACTTCAAAGGGGAAATGGCTCGTTTGACTAACGGCGTACTCCCACAACACCGTACTTATAGTTTTGAAAACAACTGCATGATTCATTCTACACTAAAAAATAGCAACGTTTCTGCGCGAGGCATTGAAAAGCAGTATTTTGATCATGGCTACCGGTCTACAAATTACGTGAAAACCCCTTGTAGGAAATGAGTTTTTTATCTTTCGATATCTTGAATCCACACCATCTTTCGTTGCTCAATTACGCGTAGAGTGTTCCACTACGTATACCTACGAAGCACCTTGAAATCTCAAGGAGCACAGCAAATGAAACAATTCGGATAAAATTTTGTTGCTACTGGTTATTAAGTACAGAGGGCTCGCTCACTAGCAAAAACTTACCAGATTGCCCAAGCTGAAGAAATCCTATGATGGGGTCGTGGTCCAATATATCACTTCCGTCCTCTTTCACATACACAAACTCTAAAAGGGGCTTCACTTCCGACAAATTCATGACTCCAAAAGGGAAAACCACAGAAGGCGAAGTAGTTGTAATGGCAAAATTATCCTTGTAGGGGATGTAACGACGACCCCGTCCCTCACGATCTATCGCGAGTTTACCTCGAGGGCTCAACTCATAACATGAGAAGTACACTCCTAAGCCATTCTCGCCTGAAGTATTTAAGTTGAAGTCTCCTCCTATAATAATTGAGAATACATTCGTCACACGACATATCTCATACAAAAAGAGAATGAGAGCTTTCAAAACTTCCTGTTTTTTCTCCAGTTTCGTTGAGTGAGGCCCGTGCCAGGAGACTGCTAAGACAGTACAAGCTTCGGCTCCTTTTGTTGTTAATCTAACAACTGCAGTTCGACCAATTATCCCATTCACGTCGTGACGAAAGTTCTGTGATGCAACCACTGCGTCAAAGCTTCTTCTTTTAACCGCGGCATCCACAGACTCACCACGAAAATCATTTTTATTCCACATCACAGCCGCTTCTTTCTCAGTGAAAACGAAATCATAATCACACATACCCTTACATTTTCTGACGACGTCTCGTTCGAAATAGCCCGGAAGTTCCTGACAAAATACCAAAGACGGCCCATGTTCACTTATGATTTTCGATATCAGGGCCCTTCTTTCAAATGGTTTTCCATTCCCGTTCATATTGACGGTCATAACCGAATAACTTGGCATGGCAGACGCGTCACAGAAATTCGCTTTCATATATCAGTCCATCTTTCCATTTTACCCACAAGAGTGTAAAAATTTTCTGCAATCTACACTGGTGTGAGTTGTCAAGTTACTTCTAATCGCCTACAGCACTGTCCGCCACGTGTTTCTCATGGAAGAAAACACGAATCAAAAATACTCTACGGTGGTAACCATCTGGCGATATTTACTTCTGGCTATAATATGCTGATTCGTCCAAAGTCGACTTCATCCAAAGAGTTCATTGATGCGGAGGTAAAACTCTATTGAGTATTCTATTAGTGATATTCCTTTCGACCAATTAAAACTCGCACATATATTTATTTTGTTGTTCATTGGTTCAAAGTTTTATTTTCCTTGTTTCAAAGTCATTATGGTACGTGCCGTAATGCTCCATGAGTCAAGCATTTAGCATTGTCAGACTCCGAAATTGAAAGTCTGGCTGCGTTCTTGATCCGTATTCCGGATTCTTGATCTTCATCACGAACTAAGTAAAATTTTGCCATAACAGCTTCCAACATGTTGCACATCAACGAAACTGCAGTCGACTTTCATGAACGGTAGACAAAGGGCCTAACCTGTACCTGTCCATCACAACGGGCTCAGGTTTTTAGCGGACCGTTGATAAAATAGGGAATTAGAAGAGAAGCAAGTAAGGTGGGGCAACACGTCTGTGAAGAAATTAGCTACTTAATAAACTTAGTAAGTTTCGGTTTTTTTGAAAGAACTTCAAAGTTCACAGGTTTAGTCGCATCATCCTCGTTGTCAGAAGCTTTTCTTAATTATTTATCATTTAGTTTAATCATTTATTATTTTGCATTTAGTGATTTAATTGCATTTATTCAGTCAAGTGCATCATTTAATCGGAATAGCATAATATTATTAAGGATGACCTAGCCGTAAGCTTTTCGTATATCATATCTTGCTTTCTTTGTTGCTTCTGAACGTCATCATTAACTGTGGGACAATAGTTTCTGTGATGTATTACAGGTGACGCCGATGTGCATTCGTTCAGTCGGTATACCAACCACGTGCCGGTTTACAATAGGCGAATTTTAATGAAAAGAATATTTAAGTGCTTTCTGTGAATTTCAGGTTCCATTCATTGCTTTTGTTTTGATCTCCTTACGGAAGGAACATTTTCCGTCCACGTGAATGTTACCGGCTGAATTTCCTGAGAAGTGTCCAAAGAAGACCCAAGAACTGTCACAAATCGTCGACACTTGACTTGTCCACAATATAAGAAGCAACGTCACCGAATTTCGAGATACCTCTGTATTGTTTCTATACGTGGTAAGTGAACAAGTGAACTTGCAATGACCAGTTGTGGTTACATCAAGAATCATCTAGGTCACATCTTGAGTTAAGGGTTACGGTTATGTTTTATTTTTCTTGAAAGCAAATAAAGATGTTACGCTGGTTTAAGAAGTTTGGAGTATTTCCTGTCCGTCTATATTCACAGTAAGTTGTTTCCCGTGTACCTATAATATGTGACGAGCGTTGTTCTCGCTGCAAGCGTAGTCATTCTGAGTTAGATCTCATCCGAAGTATCCAGTCTTTCGTACAAGTTTGCTGCACGAGCCCAAAGGGAAGAAACTCTCGTCACAAACGAAAGCAAAATTGGGTTTAAGCAACTCTCCTGGTTGCGACTCAGCAAGAACGGCTTGCGAATCTTGCGAACGAATCTTGCTACTAGTTTTTATAATATTCACCAATCACGGACATCTAAAAGGAAAATCACGCCTCACACGTGAAAATAGTAAATCGCGAACCACCTTGCGATGCCCAATGACGCTTTACGCAGGTAATTTGGGCCTGATCACGCATCTTGCCTCACGGAAGCCCTTTTGTCATCCTGCTGTAAGCCCACTTGACAATCATCTATTTTTCATTAGGTCGTAAGCGACGGAGTAGGAATTCTGTTTTCACTAGATCGTAACGTTTTCGCTTGTGATTATGGCTTCATCTTCCAAGTACGTCTTTAGTGAAAATCAGTCTGTAACGGACACATAGAGTTTGGCCCTGCCTTTGCTCCTTTTCTTTGTCTCTCTATTAGACGGACACCTCCCTAATAAAGACGACACTAAGTGCCGGCCCCAGTGGTTCAGTTCTATTATCCACGGAATTGACAGTATAGGGTGAAATGTTGGTCAACATGGGATCTTTTCATTTACTTTTTGTTGGTGAAGACAAAACAACACCTTCACTCTAGGACCGCCCTTCTCTTGCACAAAACACTTTTAAAGACATTGTTTAAAATACACCATTCGAAAAAAAAAGGAAATTGGAAAACTCTGCTTAAAATCGGTTTACTATAAATTGGTTTGTATACGTGGTTGGAGGGGGGGGGGGGGGGGGTGCCTTGTTTGAGGTAAACTGCGTTGTCACTCACATCTCGCCTTTTACAAATTTCTGGACAAGAGCACTCATTATACGTCACAAGACACGTACTTTAATTTACGAGGGATGATGTTTTCTCGTCCGACTATCAACTTAAACAAGATACATCTTCTACACATTTTTAATCAGTTATTTCCAGGTATAATTCTAACTCAGTCTATAACTAACAGGGAAGCTTGACAAGCTTCAGAGCAGTATCCTGCAATCAGACATCAGGTTTGTACAAGAGCCATAATTGGTTTGTATTAAAGGCCCTCACTCACGAGCCCCGAGACGGTAAGTCACTCGACAGGGAAGTGACATCCCTCTCTACACTCCACTTGCCCATTCACAAATGGACCGCATTCCGAGTGGCCGCTCCGAGGGCATTGCGTGCCTCCTGTCCGAGCGGCAGCCAAGGAAACTACAGTAGTCAAGACTGCTAAAGATTACACTGGCTCGGACGAGCCTTAACAATGTCATTTCCACTCGGCCAAAAATGTCGATAACCTATTAGGATTGAATAACTACGGCTAGTAGCTTTCATTCTAGCGAGTCGATTGAAGGATACTGGCAGCGTAAACAGAGCGTTACTACTGATATAAGCTTTCCCTAATACAGTCAACTCCCTGTAAGGTCAGCGACATTGAGACCGGTGTTAGGGTCTCCGTTAAAATGCATTTCTCAACCTGCCCTACAGTGAGATACAGTAGACCCCCCTCCCCCTTCCCCTAGCGGACACTTCTGTAATGTGGACACCTTGGTATGTCCCGGCCTTTGATGTCTACATTAAGGTTTCAGTTTAATCGTGAGAAAGATACCACCCCTCTGCAGCCTTTTCTGATCAAAACTGGTTCCCAAAACCCTCCTTTCAGTGCGCCAGAGGTTTCTGAAAGAAACCACATCTTAGGTCTACCTACAATTAGATAAGGATGAACGAGTGTGGAAAAATGGTCTCTGAATAGAGCTTTAATTATCCGCCTTAGAGGTGTCCACCTTTAATTAGAGGGAGTCAAAAACAATAAGAAAAAGGGGTGAAGGCCAAATCTGTAGGTGTCCCTGTCAGGGATGCTTAATGAAAAAGAGTTGACTGTACAACGAAAGAAAAAACGCGCTCCACGTAAGATTCACCCTTTCACTCTCAGAAGTGGCTTAAGAGTAAAAATTAGACAAAAAATTCAAGATTTCATTTTGTAAAAATCTGACCCCGGTTGTTCAAAAGTTGGATAGCGCTATCTACGGGATAAATCGCTATCCAATGGATAAGCATTACGAAAACTAATTGCGCTATCCACTGCATAGTGATTTATCCAGTGGATAGCGCTATCTACCTTTTGAACAACTGGTCTCTGAATGATAAATAGTACCATGTATACCTACGGTCAAAGAGGTTTCATTTGAATGGTCACAACATAGGATGATGTCCACAGACACAAAAGTCTCTATTTCCAAATCCTACCTTCCTGGAACTGCACAAATTGCTCTTTGTTAGGGCGTCTCTATTTTCCTTTGCACACAGCATCCTCTGTGATTAACCCTTCTTGTTTTCTCTTGTGAATTAAATTGCTGTATTTGTCAGGCGTCTGTGCTTCCGAGGTGTTCGGATTCTTTGCATTGAGTCTTAGAAGTCTTCAAACATAAGATCATCATCTTCTTGTTTATAAGGTCCACTAAGACAGAAAAAAATGATTCCTCATTAAATCGTAAAAACTGGTAGTCCTATGACTCAGAGTTGAATAAAAATACGCCACTTTTTCAACCAAGTGAAGGTTAGGTACCTTGTGTGGCACACACAACAGAAATATTGTATTTATTCGATTAAACACTGCGGTGTTTGTTTAATGTTTAAAGCTTCCAATGCGGCGTTTATTTGAGGCCGGTGCGTAGTACAAAATAATTAACAATTGTTGAATAAGGCTGAGTATCTTATGAAGAATTATGGAGATCGAGGAGGGTGTTATCCGTCGATGCCGTAGGCCGAGGCGGATAACACCCTCCGAGATCTCCATAATTCTTCATATGATACGAAAGCCGAATTCAATAATGGTTTTATTATTCATTCAAAATAATTCCTAGTTTAAAAACATAACTAAAACAAGCTTACCTGCATCGATGTTAAGTTTATCTTCGATAGTTTACGTTTAGGTTTGTCCAGCTCCGCAAATATTCTCCAAATAGCGGATGTCGCCCTTCGAGTTGTCTTTTAGCTTCTTGCTGTTTTTGCTATGTTTTTGCCATTATTTCGTCTAGTTCCAGCTGTAGTTCTTACTCTTAAAACGAGTGAAGTGTCTGCCATTTTAGTTTTTACAACGAAAACAACTCAGTCTCGTCCCCAAGAAGGCTACACAAAATTCTTCCAAATTTGGTCATCAGTAACTGATTATGGTGAATTATGCGAGTGATTTTAGCCAATCAGAAATGGGGAAATATTTTCAATGAATAATAGTTAACAATTATTGAATAGGGATGAGTATCATCTGAAGAATTCAGTACTTGTACAGAGATCGAGGAGGGTCGATAACACCCTCTGAGATCTCCATAATTCTTCAGATGATACGAAAGCCGAATTCAATAATTGTTTTATTACTCATTCAAAATAATTCCTAGTTTAAAAACAAGCTAAAACATGCTTACCTCCATCGATCGATGTTAAGTTCATCTTCCATAGTGCATGTTTATCGGCAAAATTAGGAGCTAAAGGGTTTCTCAGGGCTACAAGTATTCTCCAAATAGCACATGTCGTCCGTCGAGTTGTCTTCTTGCTGTTCTTGCTACGTTTTTAGCCAATAGTTCGCTTTTTACTTCTTCCTTCTGAAATGAGGAAAATGTTCCACCATTTTGTAGTCACTACCAAAACAACTCAGCCTCATCCCGAGGTCTTCTTGGTTAACGGGTTTAAAAATCTGGCAATTTTGCTGCACGATTGACGTCATTTTTCACATATCACCCAAACGTCTTCCGAACTGGGTCAACAATAGTGGTTATGATGAATTATGCAAGGATTTTAGCCAGTCAGAAACGAAATAATAACCTTTCTTAAATCACGGACAAAACAATTCACCATTTTCACATAGACCATAATGCACCTCGTTAACTACCCCAAATTTTGCATAACCATTGTTTCCAGCTTCCCCTGGGTATTACAAAATGGTTATGCATTATTTTTGGGTGGGGGAGTGAGGAAGTGCATTATGGTCATGTAAAATGGTGAATTACGATAAACCATTTGTAAATATGATGTGGAACAGAGAGAATCCCGCACTTCGCTCACTGGGATAGAATTATAAACGTCTGGATGGTGAAGATTACTAAGTTATACCGAGTATTTTTCTTATAATCCTCAAATTAAACGCCACATTGTTGATTTGGTTTTTGACGGCGGC
Source organism: Porites cylindrica (assembly GCA_964035525.1). Taxonomy (NCBI): domain Eukaryota; kingdom Metazoa; phylum Cnidaria; class Anthozoa; order Scleractinia; family Poritidae; genus Porites; species Porites cylindrica. Next base: position 29,204,093 of record OZ037783.1, read on the forward strand.
ATTTAATCAAGGCCCTGACAGCATACCTTTACCTTACTTTACTTTTAGTGCCCCTCCCCCCGCCCTACTACCCCCGCTCCAGAGACTTCATTGTTCCCATTGACCACATTCAGGTCCTTGTTACCCATGAAACAAAAACGCGTTGTCAAGAACCCGTTCGTTTGAAAGTGAATGGGTGTTTCCAATCGAACTGTTGGCTTACACTTCCGGAGTAAGTAGTTGAAGCACAACCAATCAGCAGCACTACCTAGATCTGGGTAGTGACACGTCATCAGTATGGAAATTCTGCGCTTGTTCTTCGCGGGGAAACCAGTAGTGGCGCCGGGAAATGTGTTTTACATAGAAAAGGCATAATAACAGTTGTTTTAGTACTTCTTTAAAAATCCAGAGGAATTATAATTGCTAGAATCAATTAACCTTACAATAATAGTCGAGTTTTGTTGTTACGATAATTTCTAGTTTGTTTAATGGTGAGACAAGAACATTAATACCTGATTTTACATTTAAATTTGGTCTCTATAGTTCTGAGTTTTTGAAACTTATTTCCCGTTCCTTTGAAAAACTGCCCCATGATTTATATGCCTTTTAAGATTTTACATTAATTTAATCTTTTTTTTTTTCATATTCAAAGAAATTGGTGTGTAATATTAAAGATAATGACATTCAGCAAAAATTTTCGAAAATTTCGGTTGGGAGTGAAATGAAACGCCCCGCTCCAATTCAGTCAGTCCTTTAAAATTGGTCATTTGAGATGCGCCTGGGACTCCCTGTAACATTGTACTGTATTGCTTCGAATTGCATCTTGGGACAACCTCGTTCCCATGGTCCCCTCCTACGCGGGGGCCGAGTAGGAGAGGAACTGGGCTTCCACGGGAACGAGGTTGCTCTGGGGACTGTTTGGTGACGCTTGGTCATTCCAGCTGGGTTAAAATGTAAAAATATAACTGAATTTTCCCTGGAATTGAAATCCTGGAGATCGATAAGTTAAGTAGGAGAAAGGAAAATTCGTCGTTCAACGTAAATCGACGCACTATAGAATTTCACATCGCGGTCGAGCAGTGACGAAAAAAGATGTGGAGAAAAATGGTACTGCACGTGTAGAGTTGTTGTTTTGCTTATTAAAGCTAATCTATCGCTTTAGAAGTTCTCGTTGCTGTCGCCGTCGCCGTTGCTAGAGCCCTGTACTTACTACTACGAGGTTAAACGGAAAGTGGATCAAAATTCACCTCCCTAAACAGTCAGCCCAGAGTACAATTCTCATCTTGATTTGGCCATATTTTTTAAAAGAATTCGCTTGTACTTACTCTGTATAACTAACAATCCTATTCGCAATAAGTCTCAACGTTGAACACCGATAAGAATGAATCCACCTTATCGAGCATTTAGTCTCGATAAGAAGCTATAAGAACTGCAACCGTTTACTACGTACAAAAAAATTCAAAAGCAAATAACTCTACCTACCTTTTTACTCGGCTACAGCTATCGCTACAATAATCTGTCCCGTCGAATAAACAGAGAAAGTAACGGCTTTTTTGTTCATCTTCTTTCCCGAATGATTGTAAGAGAATTTTAAATTTGAATGTAGCGCCGCAAAGCAACTTCGTGATTACAAAAAACACGTTTCCTGATTGGCTATTTTTATGCACGTGCTTACGCAACGACAAACAAGAGAAAGGTTATTTAAATGTCCCAAATCAGTATAAAACAAAAGAATTCCACGTTCTCCATAAAAAATGGAGGATTTGGGGATTACAGGTGTTTCCTTTGTTTGCTGCACGAAGTTCTGTGTTTTAAATCGAAATATCGGACACAAACAATTAGCCTTATTTGGATTCCCTTTCTCTCTTTGGGGATCAGTTTGCTGTTATTTCTTCAGTTTTATCGCAGGAGATGAGGAAGGTCTATAGGGCTATGTCACCGAGTTAAGAACAAAATCAGTCAAAAAGATGCAAAGTGCATTCCATCTTGCGGAACTGCCGGAATAGTTTTTTGCGCGGGTGAGAGTTTTGGCGTCTTGAGACTAGGGACTAGTCCCCAGATTTCCTTCAGTAACGACAGTCTCATTAAGCAATTCACCACTTCCAGACTCAGTTGCGATTTCCCAAAATATACCTTGGTTGCTCCCCCCCCCTCCCCCCCAGAAAAGAAATTTTCCATGAGAACTGTCTTTACTTCTCTTGGGACGACTAAAATACCCAGGATAAATGAAAAACAAAGGTTATGCAAATTTTTTCCCAACTGTAATATCCACGGTTTGCATAGCTGAAGGGACCGGTCATTATTTATGGCCAGGAGGTGGGGAGGATTTGGGGGGGATCACTTTATTTTTAGGAGAACAAAAGCGGGATCAGTCGTAACTGAGAACCCAAAAGGGGGGATCAATGAAAACTTTGGAAGGATTCAGAGGGGGACCACTTAAATTTGTTTGGAAAATAAAGACATTGCGGGGAGGGGCATCGCAAAAGTCTCCAAAAGTTATTACGGGGATCACTTCAGGTAGGTAACATTCAAAGGGGGGATCGGCTAAATTTCACCTTGTTTAGTCCCAAATCCCCCGCCCCCCCGGGCGATAAATAATGACCGGTCCCTAATATAAACATAAGAGTCACATGAGGGTGTTGGGAGAATTCGAGGCAGTTATACAAACCAGAGACGAAGTCGAGGCTTTTAAAAACAAGAGACTGCTCACAGTTTACAACTTTATTCCGTATATGTAATAAATGCAAAGTCCCACACAATCTTAGATTATCTCACACAATGGTTACTATGACTATTATGGTTAATAAACTACTGCACACACTTGCCCCTGAAGTAAATTGTCCCTACCCCCGGGGGAGTACTCAAGAAACATTTGAGGAGAGGTGTGCCACGGAGGCCTTCAAACCCTTACCCCACAAAAATCGTTCATTTCTTTACCCTTACCCAAGAAACCTTATTTTATAAACCTGATTAGTTTCCTTTCTCCCAGAGAGTTAATTAATTTTCAAATTTAAATCGCAGATTTAGACTTTTTGGAACTGAAAAAATGCTGTCACCACAATAAATGCAGACCACACCTCACCAAGTGAAATTGTATAGGGTTTCTAAGATTTTAAAAAGATCTTCAAAACCATACATTGTTCCGCGGCACATACCCGTTTAGGCCAAATCAGGGAGCCCTCCCCCACAGTCCCTTCTGTCCTTTTTGAGGATGGGAAAGGTTTTCGGACTTTTCCAAAGTCGAGGAGAGCTCCTGTTTTCGTGAATCGTCAGTGATGCGTGATTTGCATGAACTGCGTTTTCCCAACTACTAGCTCTAAAAATGCAACCGAAGGTATAATTGCTCAGAAATATTGATCAGTTTGATGGTCCTTGATTTATGTCAATTGTAAAAACGACCATTTTAGTTTCCGTAAAACATGTTCACTACAAGTTTACTTCAGGGACTAACAATTTAAAAAAAAGTATCACATAAAAAGAACTTACACACCACACAAACTCTCTCAGAAAAAAAGCTGGGATTTTCATTTAAGGGAACTCATTGACCGTACTCATTTTAGACATTTTGGTGGCCTGCGTAGCCAACCTTCGCTCCCACGGCTCTCTCCTACTCGAGACAACCCTGAGAACGAGTTTGCTGTGTAGCAGAGATCTAGACTTGTTATATGCACCTCTCAATCACCTAAGTCTCTTTTGAGAAAGATATAACTGAGGTGTTTCAAGTTAGTAGCTAGTGATAATCACAGAGTTAAAAAAAATTGCCCTACAAGAAATGAGCGTAACGAAAAGCCGTAATAATTGTCAGATACACACTGATGGCACATTTTAACGTCATCTGGGATTCGATGTGATATCTGGGCCTGACTACATGATTCGGGATGGCCCCAACTGAGGGTCTTGGCCGCTTTGTCATGTAATGACAAAAATGAGTTTTGTTGAGTTTGATTGAAGTGCCGGGATCTAGGCAACGCGGCAAACAAGGTCATGTCATCAGGCCATATCTTTGAGAAGCCTAGTATACATTCGAATCTCTCTTAACGGACACCTATGTAAAACGGACACTCAGAGTTGGTCCCTGTTTTTCTTTACTCCCTTTATTTGACTCTCTATAAGATGGACACTTACTACCGTTCCCAAAAGTGTCCTTCTTAGACAGAGTTGACTGTACATCAAAGCCAAGTATATCTACAGTCAACTCTCTCTAAGACAGAAACCTTTGGGATCGGTTCAGGTACTAAGTGTCCGTCTTAGAGAGATGTCCGTCTTATAGAGAGTCAAATAAAGGGAGTAAAGGAAGACAGGGACGAACTCTGGGTGTCCGTCTTATAGAGAGTCAAATAAAAGATGTAAAAAAAGGCAGGGACCAACTCCCCAGTTAAAGTGTCCCTTTTACAGAGGTGTCCGTTTAGAGAGAGTCGACTGTATTTATTACTTAACAAAGGTAACGAGTCGAACTGCGAAAAATAAACCGAGATTTTTTTTTACCAGTTTTAAGGGTCTTTTGATAAGTTTTTATATAAGAGCAGCGTACATGCCATTATTTCCAAGTCAAGGGAACAAGTCTTTACAACTTTTATCACTTGTATTTTGCAGCTCAGTGGCTAGGGAAAGCACTTCCTGTATTGGCCTAATCCTTTTTCGAAACCATCCGACTCAAAAAACGTTTTGTAATCCCTCCAGCCTGACCAAGAGCACCAGAACCAGCCGCATTCAATTTCACCATAAACAGATCTAGCACTTAACTTTAAAGCAGTGAGGTGAGGACAAAATTGGATGCACACTCCATCCAGTGAATGACTGGCCGACGCGTCCCTTAGAACTCCTTCTGCAGCTGTTAGTGTAACTGGTAAAGTAAGTTTGAGGATGGTTCCAGATCCTCTAGCTCCCGCATAAAGAGGCCAGACACCAGCAAATCCAGTGATGGAAGCCGTAGCCTCCCCAACAGACTTCATCTAAGAGAAAAGCATTTCAATTACTACAAACCAAGGTTACGTACTGATGGTACTACAATGGGTCAGTTGTAAGGTATGCAAAAGTCACAGAACTTGAGGGAAGTTTAGGTCCAAGTTTACTCATTGATAATATTAAGACAAGAAAGCAATCTATATTTACAAGCTGGAAGCCTGAGTCTCGTATTCCCAGTATCTCAAATTCTTACACTCCCTCCTGGCTTTCGTTTAAATACATATTTGACATTCTGACACAAGAAACGGTTCGAAACGGTTTTTCTGGAAATGGGTAGTGGTGGGTGAAAGATTCTTCCCAGCTCTCCCATATAATTCTTCCTTCCGTTTTTCGTTTACTTTTTCGCTACTCGCTCGCTTTTTTTGCTTGTCTACACTGACCGAGAGCCTGGCACAGGCTAGTTAGAAGCACGAAAGATACTGGAGCTGGTCACAGGGGCACGCAACGAAGGGCGGACAGAAAGTCGCATCTATTCTTGCAAGATTCTCTCAGAAACGACTGGTCTTAGGGAAGAGTTGGGTCAGTCATCAAGTCATCAAGTCATCAAGTCAAGTCCATTCAAGTAGCTTCGGCTATTACCAGGTACTCAGGCCCAGGGGCCCCACTCACATATTTTAATGACGAAGGGGGGTCCGAAGGATTTTTTTGGGTCCGACATTTTGGCCAAAAGGGATTATTTTGGGTCGCAAAAACAACAGAGGGATTTTTTGGGGAATTGTATTCAAATCAAAAATAACATAAGCGCAATTTGTAGTTTTGTTTTTGACCAAAACCAAAGTTGAAGTTGGCATGTTTTTAGCTTTTCAGAAGATAAATAATAAAATTTGCTGATGCAAAAACACTGAGGGATTTTTTTGGGTATGCTAAAAAAAGTAGGGAATTTTTTGGGTAGACAAATTCTGAAGTTGGGATTTTTTGGGGTATAAAATATGAACCTCTGTCGGCCCCACCCCCGTCATTAAAATATGTGAGTGGGGCCCCTGGGTACTCAGGTATTCAATTACCCTTTCAATTTACCATTTCACATACCTTAAAAATGAGTATTGAGCCACTCTTAGAAAAGGTAAAGTCTAACGAAGCTTCAAGCGTCAGGCTGAACTCCACACCAAGTGTTACGCCGTATACAACAGTTTCCCTGGTCTTAAAAGCAAACAAAAACAAACATTGTCACGTTTATCCTTCCCTAAAGAACTTAAAACCGGCGTCGAAAGGTTGTTTGTTTGCCTTTTTGTGCACAGGCAAAAGGCAGGTTCCTTGTTTACTTCAACAAACGTTATGTAAAGGTGACGTTTCTATCGAACTAATTGTAGTCGTCAGTTATATGATGAATAATGATGAAAAGATTTAAAAAAAATCATGTGATAGATATGAAACAGCTTTGTATCCCCATACAGGCCTTGGAAATATACCGTAAAATTCCGAAAATAAGCCCCTCCAAATATAAGCCCCCCAAAATCGTAACACAAAAAACCCTCCGTTAAATCGCTCCTCCGAATATAATCCTCCTGGGGGGCTTGTACTTGGAATTTGACCTCGAATACAAAGCAAAACAAAGCAAAAATGGTAAATTTCCATCCCACTACAAGCCAGCTTAATCGATTTTGAAACGCAAATTTCCCTCCGTACATAAGCCCCTTCGAATATAAGCCCTTCCAAAAATAAGCCCCTTAAAAAGGGCCTTTGAAAGATATAAGCCACAGGGCTTATTTTCGAAATTTTACGGTAATTAATGCAAGTGGAGCTTAACTTGATTTCTTTAACCATGGGCGGATCTAACAGACTGAGGCTGTGTCATCTTTCTCCACTTTTTTATAGAGTCTTGTTTAAGTGGACGTTAATGTTTTGTTTTCGAGTGATTTGAAATCGCACCAACTTTTTTGGGTACTTTTGTCATGTCATTTCTAAATTTTCTAGATCCACCCCTGTAGACACGAACAGATGCAGTTATACCCCAACAGTTTGCCAGTTTAATTTTGTAAACCTGTACCCATTTATACTCCTAGGTAAGGAAGAGTATTTTGAGAGTAGCTGCTCTTGTGCAAAATATTCCACAGATAACCCTGTCTGTATTAAAATAAAGAACTTGTATACTTACAATTGAATAAGGTCGTGAGAACGTTAGTGGGTCTTCGGCTCTAGTCTCGTCTTTCCATTCATATGTGCGCTTAAACACTTCCACAGCCACAGCCCCAAATTTTACGATGATCTCCGCGCCAACCGTGATGCCCTGGTTAAGGTTCGCTTCTGCCCAAACTTTGGCCTCACCCGATATGTCAATTCCGATAACCTCCTTCTGGAACAGGTGTATTCCCTTCTCGTATTTCTCTGATAAACTCCTCTTTTGTCTAATAAGGCTTTTGTTCTTCGGACTTGAGGTGGGTGTGGAAATGTTCTGGGTGTAAGGTGAATTGGTGGATGACTCGAGACTCGAATTAGAAGGCGTGATCGAACTTATGGACTCCGGTGGAACCAACTTCACAAATGATTGGACTCTGATATGAGCGGCTTCAGCCTCTGTTAGGTGAAAGGCATGGGTCTCTATACGAGTCACGTGACTGGATACTGACACGTTCAGCATCGTAACATTTGGTCCACTTTTGGTTCGAATCGGCTCTCCAAACTTCAGTTGCTCGGACAAGAAGGCATGGCTCTCTGTTACCATTCCATTGCTTTTGTTTATGGAGGCCAAATCATTATAAGTCATGTCCATGTCTATATCTGATGTAAAGTTGACAAGATCTGAACGATTAAAACGATTGTTGATGAAAACGGCGTCCTTGTCCGATGTCTGTGCCACCCTGTGCATATTTACAGCTCCTGGAATCCGCGAAGACTTCTCAGGGCTCAATGGTACCACGGAACCAAATTTTTCTCTATCTACTTCCTCGTAAAGATCTCTTTGCAAGGTTGGAAGAAGCTGATCAAGGATTCCGTATATGAAACTAATGAATTCCTTGTTTGTTGTCCTGTTTCCGTAAAGTTCAAAAGATTCTTTGCTCCCGTTATTTGCAGGTTGAGTCTGCAATCTAGGGAGAACCAAAAAAATTGTGATACAGTATTTTGCCTATCGAGAGTGCTTTTGGAAAAAATGTTCAAAACGTTATGGTTATAAAGCTAAGACCCTATTTCAACTCCGTCATTCTGAAAAGCTCTACTTTTTGAGCAACAAAAGACGTTTTTCCGGTTTTTATAGCCTGATATATGGACGAGAGGGTGTTGGGAGAATCATGCAATTATTACGTAGTTACATATTTGTATATTTTGCAGAGACGAGGAAATTACTGACAGCTTATAAATTGGTCTTGATCGACGAAAATTAATTCTTTTGATATAAAGCTTAACATAAGAATTAAAAGAAAGAACTGATTTAGTTGAATACCTTCTGAAAGTTTCGAGACGCACAACGAAATAATCCGTCATCATTGTTTTCTCTTCTCGTAGATCCACATTTCCAGGAACATAAGAGAAATTTACTTTCACAGCAAACCAATACTCGTCTGATGTTTTATTTAGAACTCGTATTGCAACAATGGCATGGATAGTACCTGTTAAGTTCAATAAAATAATGAGAAACAGTTGAGAATGTGTTTAGTTAGCAGCAAGTCCTGACACCTCTAAAAATTTAGACAAAACATCAGTTTCAAGTTTCTTATTGTCAATCCCACATGTTTATCGTAAATTCTAAACTACCCTTGTTCGTTTTGGTCTAACTTTGCCTCTTCACAAACACGAAAAAACATCACTCAAAACATGTATAGCTCCTTGACTGGTCACTAAATCACGACTACATTCCATAAACGTTGTAAGCCCCCATCCCCTCCCCCCCGCTGATAAGCACCCGTCTCTGATAGCTCTCCTCCTTGAAAGAAATAAGGTAAACAAACAAACCAAAACCCTAAATTAAAAAGAAAAAAAAATCAGGGCAAAAATAAGAATGATACACAAATGGCTTAAAAAGTAACATTTTTCTTCTAGTGGCTCTAGTTGTACTTGCAAGCCCCTGCAGTCTCCGTTTTAGATATTTACAGGAGGTTTTTCAAAAAGGAATGCATAGTGTATACCGTATTCATTGAAGCTGGGCGACAGCTCAGAACACTAGTTGAATTATCACTCGCATATTTGGCTCTGAGTAAAGTTACTAATTAAGCCCTTCTCTCTCTCCCTTTTCCGCTCGTCTTGAGGTAGGAGGTCTTAAGAATCAAAGAACCTCTAGGATAAAATTTCTCTTGTTTACGTGAGTAGATACGATAACAAACTGAGAAACAAGTGGTAGATTTTATAACAGAAGAGTCGGCTGGATCAAAAACGAAATATTACCTGCCAGAAAACGATGTATCATGTCAATTACTGATAGATGAAAACAAAGTAAAGGAACTAGTTTCGCATTGTAATCTAGTTATAATTATTTTCAAGGTCAGTACTCTTCAAGTCAAAACTTTCACGATTGCAGATAATGGTTAGTGAGTCTCAAAAAAAAAGACTAAAAACGAGCAAATTAAACAATCTATACAAATCAATTAAAGGAAGCTTCTATTTAACGATTAGTATACATGAATTTTAAGGCATTAAACCAATAGATTCCTTCAAAATACTGTATTCCTTAGTTTAGAGAAAACATATATGTAAAAGCGTTTAAATATAAACACACCCTTATGAGTATCGCCTCCTTGTATCTCTATATCCTGCTTTACTCGGTAGGTCAGAGTCTCTCCTTCTTCTAGATTAACGTCTGCCAATCGAGATGGGGCTGCATTCTTCTGCGAGAAATACACTGAAACAGAAACAACTGCACCCAGTAGCAGAATGGCGGTAAGGATTCCAATGAGGAGAGGCACTTTCCACTTACGAGAAGACCCCTTCGAATCTAAAGGTTTGTTGTCACTAAATTCCACTTTTGGTTCGGGGTCCTTATTGTTTGCCATAGCACAGCTAAGAAATACTTCCCTTGTTCCTTCTGCAGAGGTTTGAAGGTGCAGTTATGCAGTTCTACCGCTAACGAGGCTCTTTAAGTAGCATTTGCTGCGACAAATAATTTTCCTCGAGGATAGTAATTTCTAAAGAATAGTCACACCCTCAAACCCGGTGCCGGCAATCAGAGAGCCTGTTTCCGGCAAACTTACTTTGTGTAAAGAAAAAAAGAGGAAAAAAAACAAACTACTTAGGCTGAATGCACGCCTGCTTCGTGTTCCTGTTTACCATCTATTATCCATCACGTTTTAGTGCCTTCTAAGTGCATGTTACATTTCTCTTTTTATTCCTTCTTAATAACGTTGAATCTATAACCTTTTTCGAGTGACTTTGCCCACAAATGAAGGCGAATCACATCAGTTGTCCATGAAACAATCCTAACATTGGCAGAGAAACCGTTATTTCCTCAAATGTCCACCAACTCAACACTAACACAGTTGAGCAAACAAAGACGCGGTTAGCTTCTTTATTTTCCGAAAATGTATAATTGTAACTCTTGAGTAGCCTTACCCTCTCATGTTCACTCCCCCATTTGCGCCTGCTTTGCAGACTACTTTTAAGCTATTCCGTTTTTCCTTCCAAAACGTCTACGTACGTCGACCTCTTAAAACCTAGTCACGGGTCATATGGGAGTCGATGTCATCAAGACTGGGTAACAAAGTTATTGTAGATACCGACTTCAAGTCAACGTGATGAAGAACACGTTCATTTCTCATTGTTAGTGGTCATCCGGTCGGACGTGTTTAAGTGCCACTTGGAGCCCCTTTCCGGCCTTTTTAACACATTTACTCAGTCACGATACATCTTTGTCCCTGATTACTGAACAGTCACTAATTACGTCTTCCGGTTAAAATGTCACTGAAAAGTCGAAGTTTAAGGTCGCTAATATAATGTATACAAGGTCGGCTCACTCGCCCTATTTCAACGAGGGTCAATGAGAGATGAAGGAACAGTTCGGTTTCCCAGATATTATCACATTGTACCTGTTACCAGTGCAAAAAGACTGGTAACACAATAGATTCCAAACGAAAACATGTATTATCCAGTGTCCGTATTGATCTATTCCATAATAAACTAAAATAAAAGCAAATTATGTAGCAGCCGCCCTTGTTGTGGAACACTCTTTCTCCAGTTATGCACTCTGCGACGAACCAAGAACAATTTTGTCAGTAACGGTCTTTCTACCCAATATCTTAACAATGATTCCCATGCAAAGATATGCTAATTTTTAATTTCAAGTACTTCACTTGAGTGGTTTTTCCGTTGTCCACTGGTTTGATATACGACGTCAAACACAGTGCCCATAGCTTTCATGCAAAACACCAAAGTTTGTTTCGTTATTGTTCCTGCTTAGCAAACAGCAACTAATTTCGTCTTCCCGTTGCCGCTTCATGCATGAGACCGTGGAAACACGATAAGTACCAGGGTTCTGTGAACAGGTTTGTATATAGGTTTGTTCCTGTTTAGCAAACAGTAACTAATTTCGTCTTCCCGTTGCCGCTTCATGCATGAGACCGTGGAAACACGATAAGAACCAGGGTTCTGTGAATAGGTTTGTTATATTGAAGTCTCATACAAACGAACGTGATACAGTCGAACATCCACTACCGCCACGTCTCTACAAGGGCTTTTTTTCGTGGCGAACAGTCCATACATTGACTCTTGTTTAAACCTCTCTAACACGGCCGCTTTCTTCTGTCCCCAAGGTGGCCGTTTTGGAGAGGTTCAACTGTCTATGACAGTCATAACCTGTGAACAGGCTCTATGTTTGGGGAAAAAAATAGCAAGTGTTGCCTTATTTAACTTTCTCAAACACAACTGGGAGCGAGGGTACTGGAAGCCACGCCAAGCCAACCATGCAGCCTGACCAACAACACCACAAAACACTGATATTACAGCGCAAAAATCCTAAAAAAAGCCTGGCAAGAAACTGAGACTAGATACAATAACAAACCAGAACTACATCACTACCTCAAAAAACACATACAGGGTGGGTGGGTGGAGCAGGTCAGGCAATGGCTGATGGTAACCAAACTAAACTTTGAACACCTGAAGACTCCCTCACACTCAAACCCATACTCCCAGCCGTGTGAGAGAAAAATGTCTGTCGCTTCATTCGTTCCTCAGCCAACACTAGCCGTAGTTGTTATTGAAATTTGAGCAGACGGATCTTTTGTACTTTGTAGAAGAAATAAAGAAGAACATTACTGCCTCTACAGTAGAATTTTGAGCATAGTTTACACCTAAATACAGATATGAACACAAACGTTTCAATAGAAGTTAAAAAGAAATGATCTGAACAACTAAATGAGCATAGGGCTTACAGGTGTATAGGCTGGATAAGCTCCAGAAAGCTATTCGTGGACATAAAAGGATGAATGATCTTGTTCTTGAGCATGATTCATTTTCTTTCCTTTGTATCCAAGGTTACACCTTACTCGGGTTATTCTTTTCTTACTCATATTTTAGGAGTTACTTTTCTGCTGTGGGGGAAGGTGACCTCGCATCATCTTACATTTAGAAGATTTTGAAATTTTTTAATCATAGTGTTTCTTCGATAATCGTTGCATTTGCTTCCTTTTTGTAACCAATGTTAGTAGAATGTTGTTGATAATGATCACCGAACCCACAGGTGAGACCACCACATCAAATCTCATATCAATTGTGAAACTTTTAATGTTATCTATTTGATTCAATGTCGCCTGTGTAATCTACAATATATTGGAGAAACTAAACGCCGCCTCAAAGACCGTTTTAATGAACACAGACTACCTATACTCAACCCTACTGGTAATTACATACTGCAGTTTCAGAACACTTTCTAACCGGTAACCATTCCGACAATCACATGCTTTTGATTCCTATTGAAAAACCTAAAAATGGGCGTGATTCTTTCTGGAAAGCACGCGAAGCTCACCTTATCCACAAAGTTAAAACAATTGAGCCTCTGGGCATTAATAAAAGTGATGAACTGTAACTATATATAGTATATCTTTTAATTTTTTTCTTATCCTGTCTTTTTTAAGTAGCCACACCATACCACGTCATATTATATGTAATTTGCGGTCATTATTTTACTTCATATATATTTCTACATGTAAATTCGTGATATCTCAATAAACCTGATGAAGACTTGTATTGGCCAGTAGTCAAAATATCGCAGCTAAACTCTATTTCACGTCGTTTGATCAGTCCCTGCAAAAGACTTCTTGAGTGTAACGTTTTAAATTTGATCCATTTTGACTGATCACGATCTTTCTGGATCCGACGTTGAGCAAGATTGATCGTACACGGTTTTTGCAGTGGTTTTTAACCTTAATTTTGCACAACATTATCCTACTTAGCTAATTAATTATTGTAACAGACTTACCCTATTACGCAATAATTGAGCAAAACGTGCATTAATTTTTTCCTTTTAAGCTGGCATTGTGTATTTTCTTATGTTTATTTGTGTGTTGACTGCGTTTCAGGCCGCTTAGGATGCCAAGAACCCGAGAACAACACTACCCTTCTAAGCTAATTAACTGACTCATACAGCAAGAAAATTATAAGACGTTGTATGAGAAATATTCTTTGCTCACTAAATTAGCAAAATGTGCAAGCTTACCTTTAGCGTCCTCTTGTTTTTCTTTGTGTTCTGACTGTATTTCAGCCCTCCTAGGCACTGTTTAATGCCTTTTTTTGAGCGACAGTTTTTACCCAGATGACAGTAGAGAGAATGGAAGAGTGGACAAAAACCTTGTACCAGAATAATTTAACAATATCGCATTCTTTTTTACATTTTTAAGGGCTATTTAGATGTAATTTAAGTTATCTGTAATAACACCAAAGAAAATTTCTCACGAGAGCGCCAAAAAATAAATTTCAAATTTCACAAAATGACACCTTACATATGAAATTTTCAGAATTTTACCTGTGTTTTCACAATCCCTGTAAAAATTTGACATTTATTTTCACGGGCTCCCATGAGAAATAGTCTTTGGTGTTATTACAGATAACTAACTATATCTATAGCCCTTGAAAAATGTAAAAAAGAATGCGATATTGTTTAAATTATTCTGGTACAAGGTTTTGTCCACTAAAAATTGAAATTACTCAATTTCCTGATGCATTCCGTTTTTAAAATCAATTTTTAGCGGTTACTAGATTCTATCCATGCATTTATAACTATTTACCAATTTAACCTTCTAGTAGACAGGATGACTCGAAAAAACAATAGCAGGAGCAATTTTAGAACATAACTATCTATCGCATTGTTACCATGTTTCTGGGGCACCCAAAGACGGTTTCCTCCTTCGAAAACACTTTTTAGGCTATCCAGAGTACTTTTAGATCTCCAAAAAAGTACCCTAAGTAGCGCTAAAAAAAATTATATCTGTTCGGTCATCCTAGGGCAACTTGAGTCTTTTCGAAATTGCAAGGGCTTCTGTATTATTTTCACAAAAATTTCAGCTGCAATTAAAAGTTTTACGAAAGTGAGAGTTTTTTTATTCTCTGCATCGCATTTTTGACTCCAAACATTTTAGGTTTCCTTTCTGTACGAAAAATTGCTTAACCTGAGAAGTAAAATGTAAAATATTTAACTTCAAAAAAGGGTAGGGAATTTATGAGATAAGCTTCGAAAATTGTACATGAATGGAACGTTCATCTAGAAATTTTTAGCCTTCCTCAAGCTATAGAAAATTCTAGGCAATCTTTGCTTCTCCGAACAGATATTTCACAGAAAACAGTCGTTGGGTGCCCCTGATGGTTGATGTCAGTCTCAGTTTCATAACTCAAGTACGACTCCAGGCTAAAAGACGGGTGGAAAAAACTATACAGCATCACCTTAACTTAAAAACAGGGGGAAATAACGTACCTTCGTTACAAAATATATAAAAAGTTGGTAAGTACAAAACCAAAAACAAAAGGTAACAGTTTTTATGTCCGTTCTGGAATGGACATAAAATCTACGACTTGTACCAGGAAGTGAAAGAGTTAGGTACTGTCGATTAAATTACTAAAATACTAACGTCTATTGGCTTTAAACCTCATGTCGGGAGTACCATCCTTTTTCAGTGGTCCACGCGAACCGGATCTACGAGAAGACGATCTGGAGCTGCAGGTTGATCCCCCATACGAGGACGAACTACCATATAAATCCTTGTTTACAGCATACCTCATATCCGGAGTGCCATCCTTTTTCAGTGGTCTGGAGCTACAGGTTGATCCCCCATACGAGGACGAACTACCATATGAAGCCTTGTTTACAGCATACCTCATGTCCGGAGTACCATCCTTTTTCAGTGGTCTGGAGCTGCAAGTTGATCCCCCATACAGGGACGAACTACCATATAAAGCCTTGTTTACAGCATACCTCATGTCCGGAGTACCATCACTTTTCAGTGGTCCACACGAACTGGATCCATCAAAGCTACTTTCACAAGAAGACGATCCGTAGCTGTAGGTTGATCCACCGTAAGAGTATGGACTCGCATTTGAAGATCTGTTTGCAGCATATCTCATGTCTGGAGTACCGTCGCTCTTAAGCGAACCAGGAGATGCAAGACTGGCCAATAACTCAGTGCTGTAGAATGAACCTCCAGACCAATACCCTGAGGACGATAGACCATCATAGTATGGCTTGTTTGCTGCATATCTTATATCTGGTGTGCCACCTGGAGTGCCATCAGTAGAAGACGATACGGAGCTGTAGGTTGACCCACCGTAAGAGTATGGACTCGCATTTGAAGATCTGTCTGCAGCATATCTCATGTCTGGAGTACCGTCGCTCTTAAGCGGACCAGGAGATGCAAGACTGGCCAATAACTCAGTGCTGTAGAATGAACCACCAGACAAATACCCTGAGGACGAAAGACCATCATAGTATGGCTTGTTTGCTGCATATCTTATATCTGGTGTGCTACCTGGAGTGCCATCAGTAGAAGACGATACGGAGCTGTAGGTTGATCCACCGTAAGAGTATGGACTCGCATTTGAAGATCTGTCTGCAGCATATCTCATGTCTGGAGTCCCGTCGCTCTTAAGCGAACCAGGAGATGCGAGACTGGCCAATAACTCAGTGCTGTAGAATGAACCACCAGACAAATACCCTGAGGACGATAGACCATCATAGTCTGACTTGTTTGCTGCAGATCTCATATCTGGTGTGCCACCTGGTGTGCCATCAGTAGAAGACGATACGGAGCTGTAGGTTGATCCACCGTAAGAGTATGGAATCGCATTTGAAGATTTGTTTGCACCACATCTCATGTCTGGAGTACCGTCGCTCTTAAGAGGACCAGGAGATGCGAGACTGGCCAATAACCCAGTGCTGTAGAATGAACCACCAGACCAATATCCCGAGGACGATGGATCATCATAGGATGACTTGTTTGCTGCAGATCTCATATCTGGTGTGCCATCTTTCTTAATTGGACCGCTTGCACTGCTGTACGATGGCAGTGACGACATAGAGGACGCAGATTGCTTGTTGGAAGCAAACCTCGTGTCTGGTGTCCCATCCTTCTTCAGTGGCCCTTCGCAAGAGGATGACGTCACTGCAGAGCGGCTGGTCTGTGCAGGTGATGCAGGTTTTCTCGCATCTCTCTCCCAAGAACATGCGGGTACGTCTGAAAAGAGAGCAAGAGTTCGTTCACTTTCACTGTGAGAGTCTTCCGTGCTCTTCTGGAAAGATGACTGGCCATCAGCTTGTTTGTTAACCTCGAAAAGCATGTCTGGTTTGCCATTTTTTGTCAGTGGACCCTCGGTAGTAACAGAAGCATCGAACTCACACGAACTGGATCTGTCAGAACTACTTTCACTAGAAGACGATCTGGAACTGTAGCTCTTCTGGAAAGATGACTGGCCATAAGCTTCTTTGTTAACCTTGAAACGCATGTCTGGTTTGCCACTTTTTGTCAGTGGTCGCTCGCTTTCACTGTGAGAGTCTTCCGTGCTCTTCTGGAAATATGACTGACCATAAGTTTCTTTGTTAACCCTGAAACGCATGTCTGGTTTGCCATTTTTTGTCAGTGGACCCTCGGTAGTAACAGAAGCATCGAACTCACACGAACTGGATCCGTCGAAACTACTTTCACTAGAAGACGATCTGGAGCTGTAGCTCTTCTGGAAAGATGACTGGCCATAAGCTTCTTTGTTAACCTTGAAACGCATGTCTGGTTTGCCACTTTTTGTCAGTGGTCGCTCACTTTCACTGTGAGAGTCTTCCGTGCTCTTCTGGAAAGATGACTGGCCATAAGCTTCTTTGTTAACCTTGAAACGCATGTCTGGTTTGCCACTTTTTGTCAGTGGTCGCTCGCTTTCACCGTGAGAGTCTTCCGTGCTCTTCTGGAAGTATGACTGACCATAAGCTTCTTTGTTAACCTTGAAACGCATGTCTGGTTTGCCATTTTTTGTCAGTGGACCCTCGGTAGTAACAGAAGCATCGAACTCACACGAACTGGATCCGTCAGAACTACTTTCACTAGAAGACGATCTTGAGCTGTAGCTCTTCTGGAAAGATGACTGGCCATAAGCTTCTTTGTTAACCTTGAAACGCATGTCTGGTTTGCCACTTTTTGTCAGTGGTTGCTCGCTTTCACCGTGAAAGGCTTTCGTGTTATTCTGGAAAGGTGACTGGCCATAAGCTTCTTTGTTAACCTTGAAACGCATGTCTGGTTTGCCATTTTTTGTCAGTGGACCCTCGGTAGTAACAAAAGCATCTCTTTCCCACGAACGTGGGGGCAGGTCTGAAAAGAGAGCAAAAGTTTAAAGACATTGTATAAAACTCTAATAATAACCACTTTTGAGCTTCAAATTTTCAATAAGCCTATATGTCATTTCCGTGTACTTGTGGTGTATAAAAGGGAAAAGCCCTTCGATTAAATTTCCAGAGTGCAAACAGATGATAAGCGAAGTCTGACTTTTTAGAAATTGCTTGTCTATATTTTTTAGATTTCTTTATTTGCTTATGGAAATTGACCACTCCAGAAAATACCATAACATGCCATAATACTCTTTGTTGGTCACTCCAAACATTTGCATAAGCGTCTTTAGTTTCTCTTGGGAGTTAAAATGGTCCCAAGAGAAACTGAAGACAATGCTTATGCAAAATTTTGGAGTGACCAACAAAGAGTATTATGGCATGTTATGATATTTTCCGGAGTGGTCAATAATTTCACGTGGTCACGAACGGTTAAGTGATAAATAGCGAGACCAGATATTTTTACGTGTTTGGCTGCTCAACTACAGTGTGCATGTCAACAATTTTTGCCGAGTCGCGAATGGAGGTGAGAAGATATCGACGCATGGAAATTAACGGATTTAATGTGGTGCTCAAAAGAAGTTTCTTTTGACTTTAATAAAAGTTTAAAAACAATTTATAGCTAGAAGATCGATACATATTTTGAATCCATGGTTCCAAGCTTTTCTTTCGCCTGAACGGAAAAATGTGACTTATGGTCAAATTGTCAGCGGAATTATTTATCTCAAAGGGCAGAGATTTTGACCGGCACAACGATCAAATTTAACGCCTCGAAGAATGGGCAATGACCGATAGTTTTTTTACCTAGCTAAAGGCACTTTGCGTTTGAAAATGACAATTCATGCAAACGTACATAAAATACATGCTTCAGGACTTTCTTCTGTTCACCTCCGAAACATTGGGGATTGAGCCTGTGTCTGCTTATATATATATGTATGTATTCAGCGGCAAGTCTTTTGATATTGAACTGAAGTGTTTAAAGTAGTGTTTAATTTATGTATCATAAAAAATCAATATCCAGTAACCCTGTGATGGTAATACAATTACAAGTGGTCAGAAAAGCTTTAAAGGACGTATTCTGGCGCATTATATGCAATCTAGTATACCTTTTTTTTTTCAACCTCACGTACTGAGCGGACACTAGGGACTAAGCAACGACTACGGAAGGGTACTCGTTTGACTAAAGGCGTGCTCCGATATTATTGCCGTTGTTATTGTTTTGAAAAATATCGAAGATCATACAATGGTCATGTAAGATTTTGGGGGTTAAACAAGGTGCATTATGGTCTATGCGAAAAAGGTGAATAAAACAACAGCAGGTTTTCAACTGAGATGAAACACTTGCTTCATTCTAATGAGATGTCTTATTGATTAACACAACTGAGGGAAACAATGCAGTATCAGAAAAAACATGTTACTGCATAATTTCTTATTGTTTCGATTGAGAAGACTCGTCAAAAACTCAGGCTTCGTTCAATTCTTCTAAGCCATTCTCGTCTAAAGTGTTTAATTTAAAGTCTCCTCCTATAATAATTGCGGATTCATTCGTCTCACGTCATATCTTATACAAAAAGAGAAAGAGAGCTTTCAAAACTTCCTGTTTCTTCTCCAGTCTTATTTTTGAAGGCCCGTGCCACGAGACTGCTAAAAAACTGCAAGCTTCACTTTTACTTGTTAACTTAACAACAGCAGTTTATAGTGCAGTTATCTCACTCACGTCGCTAAAAAAGTTCTTTGATTCAACAACAGTGTCAAGGATTCTTGTTTTAAACGCGACATTCACAGGCTCGCCATAAAAATTTTCTTTTCTCGTCATAACAGCCGCTTCTCTACCTGCAGTGCAGACTAAATCATAGACACACGTACCACATTTTCCGACCACGTCTTTTTCGAAACAGTTTGGAAATTCCTGACAAAATATGATTTCCGACAAAAGTACCCTTCGTTCAGATGGTTTCAGGGCTGTCAACTCTCCCGGATAATCCGGGAGACTCCAGATTTTGAACCGTTTCTCCCGGTCTCCAGATTAGAGTCTGAAATCTCACGGATAATCGCCGCGGTTTGCCATTTCTTATAGAATGGACTTTCAGACAATTAATTTTTTTCAAATACTTTGTGTTGTTTGAGTTTTTTTACTGTTAACATCGAATGTTTCCTCACAACTTTGGTATGCCATTGTAATATAAGCAATAATGTGATCGGTGGGACTTAAGCCAATTAGGTCAAATGTCTGCCTAGTCCCTAGGCGTCCCTGGGGACTAGGCTGGTCAAATGTTACAATTGCAAGAACATCTTTTTCGCGCAGTTTTTTGCACAAATGATGTCATGTGCCGTGGTCATTATGACGTCATTTATCATCCCTTTCCCATCAGTTCTCAATATTTGAAGATGTGGGGGGTTGACAGCCCTGTGGTTTTCTATGATTCCCGTTCATATTGATGGACATGACCGTATATACTCTGACATGGCTGACATTTCGGTTTCATCTACAAGTCCAACTTCCCGCTTCACCTAGGCCTGCAGGAGGTCAAAGAGCTTCTGTAATCTATTCTCAGGGGCACCCAAAGACAGTCTCCTCCTAAACACATTGAAAACACTTTTTAGCTGAGCTTCCACGCGCGCATGGCGAAGCACTATTGCTTAGACAATGTGGAAACCCGTGGACGCAAGAAAGTTTGGTTGAACGAACGGCCGGCCGTCTGTACTCACTTTTGCTTACATGTTAAACCGCTAGTCTCTATCTGGAACGCCAAATATCAAGAGGAGACGTATGAAAAAGAAAAAAAATTATGCCAAAAGAAGACAATAATATGATACAACTGACAAAAGTGATTTTGAAACAAACGGCGCACCATACTGCAAGAATAATAACTTATTCAGGCTACGAACATCGATCCATTGATATTTTGAATGACCTCGGTTGGGAAACTCTTGGTCAAAGACACAACAAGCAGTTGGCGGTCTGCGTTTACCATCGATTATTATCGGAAAAGGCGTCTGCCACTGCCACTACAAAATGAGATACTGCTGCTATCAAAATTGGTTCAGTGTATATTTGGTTTCCGGGCTGAAGAAAGCTTCGCCACGGAATTCAACGAAAGCGAAAGTTGAACAAGCAAGCTTTCACAGCAGAGTACAGGAAAAGTTTCTTAACTCAGACACTATTTTGCTTTCAGGAACTGCATCCAAAGTGAGCCTGAGTAATTTGAGCAAATCTTAGTCTTTTGTGTCAGTCACTTAAAAATTAGCTCTCTAGCCAATTTCTCACACATTCTCCATTTCTGGAATTGTTTTAGTCGGTCCTTTACTGGAAAAGGCAGCCAAATCTTGTACATGTTAAAGGTCAGTGTATGGGTTAGGTTTGAGTGACAACTTACTCAGAAAACGTGCCAGACGAGAAGTTATAGCCTTTACACACTAACAAAATTCCAGAAAAGGTGGGGAACAAGTTTTTCAAACTGAAAGGGTCACACTCTTTCACACCCAAGATACAGATTGTCACGTTGACATCCAAACTGTGATTTACTAACTACATCTTTTAAACGACTTACACGGCGAAAAAGACGGAACATTTTGTCTATATTAGCCAGAGATTTTAAACCACACAAGAACTGCGGACGTAAAAACGTTGATATAAAGACATTTCCAACAAAGTGAACTTTTAAGCGAGGGTTTCTTTTTTAACAAACAGTCTGAATATACGTTTACAATGATTATAAATATACATTATTCTGCTTATTTCAACTACTTCTTTATACATACCTTGCTCTTTCTTTTGGCCCTAAGCTGACAAAGTGAGGTTGGCTGATTAGGCCTAAGAGGTTGTCCTTCCTGCCCAACATGACCTTCGTACTCATCCGCAGAGTTAGAACTGGTTACCACTCCAATTTTTTTCTTTAGTGCATTGACCAGCGCGAAAACAACAATACCGTCTCCCTATTCCCCGTCCTTACTCATTATTTCTTCCAGTCCTGCTCATTCTCATTCCTTCATTCCGACATTCTTGTACAAACTTACTAAGCTTGCGCCAAATGGTTTTAAAAATAACATTCTTCTTCATTTACTAACAGTCTGAACGTTTATAAATTAACACCGATTATAAGTACATGTTAGTCTGCTAATTTCAACTACCCTTTTTTATACATACCTTGCACGTCCTCCGGCTCTAAGCTAACATAGTGATGTTCGTTTATTAGGCCCAAAAGAAGTTCGGACTGTCCTTGCGGCACATCATCAAGTTCATACTGATCCAAGGAGCTAGTTACCACTCTAATTTTTTGGCCAAGTGCACGGGCCATCGCCAAAAGGACAATATGGTCTCCCCATTCTCCGTCCTTGCTCATTTTTTCGAGATATTCTTCTAAGTCTTTTACGTCTCCTGGGAGAAACCCGTGAAGTTCATCCTTCGTAAACTGGAATGTAATAACAGTCACTTACAAGTTTGTGCAGTAAAGCACACATCTCTTTCTTTCTCCTCAATTGGAAGACACGGAACTGAATGGAACTTTTTCAATTGACCATTAAAATGGTCAATAACTCCTGACCTCAAGTCTAATTAAAGGGGACAGGAAGGGCTGGTTCCTGAGGTTTCGAAATTCATTTAAAAAATTACAAATCACAAACTACGACTGTAACCAACTAGAAATATCCAATAGGATATATGAAGTTTCCGATTTTCTGCAATAGCATGCAGAACGTCCGCCCTGATACTCAATGCGGCTATCAGTTTTTCAATAAGTTTAACCATAAAAATCTCATTTTATTGTATAATCAACTTACCCCACAGTCTTCATTTCTCAATGTTTCAACAGCAAGTTCTCGTAAATTGGAATGGTCAAATTCTTTAACTCCTAGCCGCTTCAGTTGATCAGCAACAGCGTGGAACAAACAGTTTCCGTCTTCCGGAATTTCACTTCTTATTTTAAGTCCTGAACGCTTTACGTTCTTTTCCAGTTGGCGCTTGTGTTCAGCCAATGATTTACTTTCCTTTTTGGCTTGTCGAAGAAGCTCGAAAAAGCATTCCACAATACCTTAAAAAATTGAATAAGTTCGCTTTTTCAAAAAAAATCTAACATTATCTGCTGTTCGAGCAATACTTGTCGAAACAAACATTACCTCTAGTTCTGCCTGAACTCACTTCTTTTATAATTTGTCGGTATTACTGTTTAAAAATCTTTCGTATTTTACTGTAATTGTAATTAATTGTTCTTTTCTATTCTATTAGTGGTTTATTTATTTATTTATTTATTTATTGATTTATTTATTCTTGCCCTTTCTGGTTCCTAGCCTGCGAGAGCATCAGTTGTTTTCGGCTCCAATTACTAGACTTATACTGAATTATACTGAATTTTATAACAAGAGTTTTCCGATAAAGTTTTGTCGAGGGAAAAACCTAAAAACTCTGCATAATCCGTGGCTTACAACTGGAATCTTGAAGTCAATTAAAACAAAGTCTAGGCTGTATAAATTATTCTAAAGGAAACCAAGTCATGAGCGTGAATCCAACTATAAGTCATTTAGAAATAAGCTAACTTGTCTTGTTCGTATCGCCAGAAAAAATTATTATGACAACAAATTGGATAAGGCTAGATCAAACTCAAAGCAAACATGGAAAATTCTTAATGAAGTGATCAACAGGTGTGTCGCTAAATCACCGTATCCTGCAAGCTTCACCAAAAATGAAATGGAAATTAGTAATCCTACTGACATTGCCAATAATTTCTGTGATTACCTCACCAATATAGGGCCAAATTTGGCGAGCAAAATTCCTGCCGCAAATTCATCACCCAAGGATTTCTTGAGCAACTCTCTTTCTGAATCCATTTCATTGCAACCACTAATGGTCGGTGAGTTAAACAATATTGTTAAATCGTTCATCGCTAACAAAGCTCCAGGACATGATAATATATCCATGAGGATAATTCATCAGTCTTTCCAAAATATTGGGCAGCCTCTTGCAACCATTATAAAAACTGCGTTGTCTACTGGTGTGTTTCCTGAATCTCTCAAAATAGCCAAAGTGATTCCAGTTTTTAAGGCAGATGACCCAACACTTTTTAGTAATTACAGGCCAATATCAATTCTTCCAGCCTTTTCTAAACTCTTTGAAAAAGTCATGTACAACCGACTGATTAATTTCTTAAATTTGCGTAATATTTTATACTCGAAACAATTTGGATTCCGTAATAATCATTCGACTGCATTAGCGTTAATTGACTTGATCAACAACATATCTTCAGCTGTCGACAGAAATGAAACAACTTTAGGTATCTTCTTAGATCTTTCTAAGGCTTTTGATGCTATTAATCATGAAATATTGCGTCCAAAACTGCAACACTATGGTATTCGGGATACTGCTTTGGCGTGGATCAAAAGCTATCTCGACGATCGGACTCAATTTGTCCAGTTTGGATCCCATCGATCTTATCCGCGTTATGTGGCGTTATGTGGCTTCCCGCAGGGCTCAATTCTTGGACCTCTTTTGTTTATTACTTACATTAATGATCTTCCTAATGTCTCTAGTCTCACTCAATCTTTACTGTTTGCTGATGACACAAGTATCTTTTGTTCCCATAAAGATGTCAACCACCTCGTTTCTATTGTTACCAATGAACTTGCAAAAATAATTATTTGGCTTAAAGTGAATAAGTTATTTCTAAATTTGACTAAAACAAATGTTATGATTTTTCATCCAGGCAAAAGAAAGTCAATGTTAATGTTCCTCTTACTCTGGAAAATACTGTGATCAAGCAAGTCACGGAGAGAAAGTTTCTAGGTGTTTTTATTGATCAGCATCTCTCTTGGAAACCACATATTGATTTCGTCTCAAAAAAAATTCGAAAAGTGTGGGAATTATTGCGAAAGCCCACTTTTACCTATCATCCCAAACTTTGATGACCTTGTATTACTCCCTTTTATTATATAGACACGAGTGTTTTACTGGAAAATATACCACTCGTAAAAATTCATAAAAACTACATCCGGGACCCGAGTGGTTTATTTTCCATAATCTCACACGTGAGTGTATCGATGACGTAATTTCCGTAACTTCCCTCTATTATTTTATCGCTGTCTTTTTGTCTATATAATAAAAAGAACATTACACGGCGGCTTGAAGATATGAATTTTATTTTCTCGTGGCAAAAACAATATTTTACTCACTCGCTTCGCTCGTTTGTAAAATATTGTTTTGCCACTCGAAAATAAAATTCATATCTTCGCGCCACCGTGTAATATCCTCTATGTATATCCTTTCTTAACATACTGTCATGTCGCCTAGTCCTCCACCTACTGTTCCAACCTAGACTGTATTTACCTTTTGTAAAAGCGTCTAGTGCGGCTTATAACAAAAGCTCACTATCTAGCAAATACCGCCCCTTTATTTAGCCAGCTTAAAGTCCTTGACATATTTAGTATTAATTCATTTTCTGTCGCTACCTTGATGTATTCTTATCACCATAATCTTTTGCCTAGTAGCTTTCGTGACTTGCTCTTAAGTAGTAATCAAGTCCATCAATACGAAACTCGACTGGCCTCTCAGTATAGAGCTCATTTTTGTAGAACAAATATAAAGCAATTCAGTATCCTTTACTGAGGATATAGAATCTGGAATTCGTTGCCTGTTTCACTAATAAGCTCTCCTTCTATATTTGTTTTTTAAAAAAAATTTAAAGAATTATCTCACCGACAGCCGATCTGTCGCTTAATTTTCTGATCTTGCTCACTCTGCACTCAGCCCTGAATTTAGTACACTAGGTGGTTGAAGGAAGCCTATTAATATAAGTTTCAAGCTTCGTTAGGCTTCCTTGTCGCATTAAAATTATAATTTAATTAACAACTTTTGCTCATGTCGTATAAGGCTTTGTGAGTGACTTAATAAATAAATAAATAAAAGAAAAAAGCGAAGACCAGAAATATGTCTGCGGTTCGCAGGCTATCTGGTTCCTCGCCTTTATATATTTTAAACGTATCGTAATTGGTGCTAAGGTGGCCAACTAGAAAACTCAATAGTTCACTTGGCCATCATACTCGAACTTCTATATTAATTCAATAGAAACGTTTATAATTGTAAACAATAAACTAAAAGGCTGTAACTTACCACTAGTTAAAATATCGAGAGAAAAATAAACTGAACTGAATGTAAAAAAGTCACATCAGGAATAGGCATCCTTAAAAGAATAAGATGCTTTGTCAGCCAGGAGGTAGCTATCAAAGTCAATAAAACATTAGCGCTACCTTACTTTGAATTGATTATTTTAGCGAGATCTGGGATTCGACTGGGTGGGAATTAGCAATCTCCTGTCCGACAAAGAGCCGAAACTACAAAATCGCGCAGCAAGGATTATTTTTAGGGTAAGCCATGGCAGCAGCGCAAGAGAGCTTACAGAAAAATTGTGCTGGGAGACTCTTGCAGCATGTGGCATGCAAAAAGCAGAAAGCTACTTTGATATTTAAGTCTCTCAATGAACTTGCCCATTCATACTAGCAGAATCTCTTTACACCTTGCCATACAAAGTATTGCTGGTCTTCAGTGTCACGCCATTCATCCAGAATCTGAGAAATGAAAGGAGGTAAATATACAAAGAGCCTCGCCAAGATTTGGGTCGAAGGAATAATTCGTATACGAGATATCCGAGGAAATGTTTTACCCAAATTTATAGAGCTTTGTATGGAGACGCCATGCTGGAACTCATCCGGATGAGCTCCAACACAGTGGCGAACGGAAACCAACAGAAACATCGGTTACCGAGTTTTGCTACAAAAGCGTGAATTTACTCCTAGAGGAACTCATAAACATTAAAGTAATACTTTTTCTAATACTTGAACTGTTTAGATAGCGAAATTCCTCGAAAAAAGTCACCTTTTTAACCTAGATGACAGTTCCCTCGGCGGTCATGTAAATGGTGCGTCACGCAAAAGCGCGCTCTAAAACAAAACCAAGAAACCTTTTGAAGGGAAAATTTGTTTGAAAATTAGTTTTCAGCTTCTCTAATACACCATGAAAGTAAAATCCCAGTAGGATCGATAGTTTTGTAGGTTGAATTCTAGTGACGTCATGTGAAAACCAACAGTAGTTTTCACATGACGTCACTAAAATTCAAACTACAAAACTATCGATCCTACCGAGATCTTACTTTCACGATGTATTAGAGCAATTGAAAACTAATTTTTATACAAACTTTAGCTTCAAAAGGGTTCTTGGTTTTGAGATAGAGTACGCTTGAATTTCTAAGCTTCTGCGTGACGTGGCATTTACATGACGGCCAAGAGAGCTGCCATGTAGGTTAAAAAATGACTTATTTCAGGGAATTTTGCTATCTAAACGGTTCATGTATTAGAAAAAGTATTACTTTAATGTTTATGAGTTCCTCGAAGGATAAATTCACGCTTTTGTAGCAAAACTCGGTAACAGATGTTTCTGTTGGTTTCCGTTCGCCATGTTGGTGCCCATCCGGATGAGCACCAGCATGGTGTCTCCATCATGTAAATCTCCATAAATTTGGGTAAAACATTCAGTTCGGATATCTCGTATACGAAATATTCCTCTGATCTGAATCTTGGTGAGGGTCTTTGTATATTTACCCTCCTTTCATTTCCCAGATTCTGGACTTTATCTATTGAACGATTTTGATGTTTATTTTGATCTATTTTGAATGGCGTGACACTGAAAATCAGCAATAACTTACTCAACTCTTACTGGTCCTTATCTCATCCAAATCAAGTACAGTGAAACCTCGATTTAACGAAGTGCCAAGGGACCGGAGACATTTGTTCGTTATATCGAGGGTTCGTTTTATATCGAACACCTCCATTTAACGAATTTTTGGGAAAACAAGCAAATTGTTGATTATAATATCGAGGTATGGTAAATGATTAATTTCCAACGCTCAGCATTTTCGGATATGACCAATTTCTGTAATAAACATTTTTTGTGTGTATAAGAGGCGTTTGTCTTGGTCTCGGTTCAGAGCTGTAGAAATTAATAAAGCTACGGCACTAGAAACAGAAGAACAGGCAAAAACTGCGTAAAAATTCTGTACACATAAATTTTATTTCGCATTCGTCTTTAGCTATCTTTCGGTCACATGTTCATGACATGTTGACACTTTATTCGTTATATCGAGGTATATTTTACTTCTTCATTTCTGGATTGTGTTCGTTATGACGAGGATTTCGTTAAATCGAGCTTCTGTTCCATACATTTTTACTGCGCTTTTCACAAACATGCGAATTGTGAAGTTCAAAAGCCAGATGACAATTGCGTTTTTCGCTGCCGTCAATCATCTTAGCGGACCTCTTAGGAAACAAAACTTTACTTTAACGGGTTCAAAAGGTCATGGTTTGTGATTTGTGATTGATGGATTTCCATCCGTTTTGTATGTTTGAAGGTTCGTTGCTTGTGATCGTAATTATGACTGACGGCAGTGAAAAACGCAATTGTGAAGGTAACCTGAGATCAGGCGTCTATTTTTTTTTTTTTTTTTTGCTTCTTTGGCTCGAGAGGGAAAAAAAATAAGGCCTGATACATTTATTTAACAAGCAGTCAACCGCCCCCTAATTTACATAATCTAACGTTTGCTTGACCTGTCATGTTTTTAGCCAATAAGCGTTTACCAAACGGGAATCAAATTTTGGCGCGAATAATGTCTCTTTTGAAATCAGTTTTAGGGAAAAAAAATTTTTAAGTACGTTCGTGTTCAGATGGCGCTTCGTAAAAAAAAAAAATTAATGCGTTGTTTTTGTGATGAAATATGCTGCTAGCTGGAGCTGTCGTACCTTTATGAATAGCTACAAATAATAAAGAATTTACTGGTTAAAGCTCGTTGACTTCGTTCTGTACCGAAAGCAGTGGAAAAAAAATCAGGCTGAAGCACCATATTTCACGAACTGAAAGGTGTTGTGAAAGCGAAGATCGCTCAGAATAATTCGCAGCATGATTTCTGAAGGAGGAATTACAGTCAAACTAGGTCAAGATTCCATTCATGAATTGATTATTTGAAAAGTGAACCCGTTTGTCGCTTCTGTAACTTGTAGCCGGTATCAAATTGCATTCAAATGATCGGTGAAGTTTTGACTGCAACTGTTTTGGTATACGATGAGATGGTAAATATTTCAATGGATGAAACTTCTATTTAGGCATTCTTCAAATTCAAGAAAACTGAGCGGGCAGAAATTTCATAACGAACTCGCGTGTGTATTCACTGCTTATTACGCAAGCAAAAATGCAGACTGAAATCAACAACAACTAACGGATGGCGTCATTTTGGCCAATCGGAACAGCGCAAATCATCCGCATTGTTTCCTATCCAATCAGAAAAAAGTCCAGATTCTGGCATTTTTACATGTGATCCGACAAAGAAATGTATCATGCCCTCTTCCCGTGAGAGACATAAAGGGATAATAGGGAGAGGGCATGATCTCAGGCTATTGTGAAGGCGGCTTTTGAACTTAAGAGTTCGCATGTTTGTGAAAAGCGCAGTAAATTAAAATTGTAATTTTGGCCGGGCTGAGGAAAATCGTTCGTTATACCCGGCGTAGTCAACCGAACGTTCGGTAATCGAACCCAATCGAACTCCAATCGTTCGATTGACTTCGATTGGGTTCGGCAATCGAACACAATCGAACTCACCCACAGGGGCGGATCCAGGATTTTTTTTAGGAGGGGGTGCACTCGTCTCTTGCTCTACTTCAACACCAATAAACCACATAGTTTTTTTTTTTTTTTGCAGAATACCAGTTGTATTAGAAAACCGCAGGTCATCTCAGGGGGGGGGGGGGTGCGCACCCCCTGCACCCTCCCCCTAGATCCGCCCCTGACCCAAGAATTTGGGCAATCGAACACAATCGAACGTTCAGAAATCGAACACTTAAACAATCGAACATAATCGAACACTGTATAAAACCAGTTTCATCTGGTTTTAAACAAGACGTTGCGTTTAAATAATTTGTGTATCGGCTTCAATTTCAAACACGATTACGCAAAGGTGTCACTGAGGGAAAAGACCGGAAAACGCTGAAAACGTGAAATAAACAGTTTTTGGAAGCAGGAAGCGATGGTTAAAGGCTATCACGAGTGCTCTTTCGCCGTCGGTGACGGTGAAAAGTTTCTTATTAAAAGGAAAAGGAGAGATCTAGTTCTGAAGGTAACTGACGATTGCCGCGGCCATGCCTGTGTTTCTGCACATGTTTCCCAGTATTAATTGCATTTATCGATTTTGAATCACTTAAACAATAAAGATTTTAGTTAATTCAAACTGCTCCAAATACGCACTAGAGGGAGCTCTTCCAATTCAATTGACAGAATGTGTTTAATCTTTCTGCCAAACAAAATCGAACTAATCGCGTTGATTGAGTTCGATTGGTTCGATGGAGTTCGGTAATCAAATTCACCGAAAAGTTCCAGTTCGATTATGTTCGATTGCAGAACCAATCGAACAACAATCCGACCGATTGAGTTCGATTGATTTTTGGTTCTGTTTCGTTCGATTGACGCCGGGGTTACACCGAACACTTCGTTACATAGAGGTTCGTTAAATCAAGTTTCCACTGAAGGCAATCAGGAAGGCGTGTGTAGTCATTTCACCTTATTAAGGTGATTCCCCAGTAAAAGAACCTAACATAGATTGTAGATGAAACTCGGTACACTGATGTAACAAGTCAAGAAGATGATAAAAAGGTAATAAAAAGTGGGGGTACCGTGCTCGTTTTGACGTCACAATGCTGACAAATACGGCTATTTTGGACCCTTTGACAAAAACCGCGCGCAGCGCAAAACTAGACAAAAAGGAAAAAATTTTTCAATGATGCAAGTGGTATCGCACAGACTTTGACTTTAATGTATTGTTTATCCACTTACGTACCAGAAAAATACCTTTTAATGCCCTTGTTTTTACTTTACGCTCCAAAGTAGAATTAAATTGGACACGCGGTATTCGACACGTGATAGCTCAATCCGTACAATTTAGTAAAATTGCCAAAAAACTGAACATAGATTTGTGCCAATTTTTTTCTCTCCGAAAGGAAGCACTGTCCTTATTAAAATCATGAAATAAAAAATGGGGGTCACCGTACTCGTTTTTGCAGTAGAGCTGCAGAAAGTGCGCACCAAATGCATTTTCCTTGATTTTCGAGAATAGAATGTATGTGAAGGGGGAAGAAAGTATTAAAAAATCTGTTTTTACAGAATTTACATCGAGATATCACATTTAGGACACAATGTGATAAAGAAAGCGTTTAAATGAAAATCAGAGTGAATAAGCACAAATTAAACATCCACGATCGAGGTCCTCCGTGAGGAAGTCCAACTCAGCAACACGCATACTGCTTACGTTATGCACATTCCCACCACATTGAGTCTCACCTCGGCAAGAAACAA
The DNA here is from genome assembly GCA_964035525.1 of Porites cylindrica. Taxonomy (NCBI): domain Eukaryota; kingdom Metazoa; phylum Cnidaria; class Anthozoa; order Scleractinia; family Poritidae; genus Porites; species Porites cylindrica. The sequence continues at coordinate 29,235,124 of OZ037783.1, forward strand.
CCGCAAGCAAAAATTGCAATAGCGTTTCTCTTCGGTCAACTTCATTTTAATAATGTTACTTCACATGCTCTTTTTTACGGAGGCCATCTTGTTATGCGCAGTAAGAGATGCGCAGTGGAAAACCAGGGAATCGCCTTAAATTGATGACCTAGCGTGTCTTAATCCTAAACCATGAGTATTGGCCGGGTGAGTGTCGTCGTTTGACCATACGAAACCGTATACGCACCGGGAGACCACACAATCTGCGTGTGTAACCGATTGTTATTTTATAGTAAATGTACTGGATTTACCGTTTGCTTGACCTATAACGATACATCGCTAATCTATATTAAATAAACGTTGAATTACCTTACCTGTGGTATATTGTAGTCCTTTTGCCTCAAAAGCGGTATTTTGAGCGATTTTGAGGGATTTTGAGTTCGCCGTTTACTGTTGCTTATATCCTTCGTTTCTTTTGCATACAGAATTAAGTAATTAGATTTTTTTTCAAAAAAATGTTTGTACCACAAATGTAGGCAGCTCATTGCCAGCCTTCACACTTTCGATCTTTTAAAGGCTTCCCACCCCGATTTTGTTTCGATTACGAAAATTACACTTTCTACGAAGCACCTTGAAATCTCAAGGAGCACAGAAAATGTAACAATTAGTTTTAGACAGGGCTTCGTTGCTAGTGGGCAAGTAAACCTTTCTCTTACTAGACAAAACTTACCAGTTGACGAAGTTTTCCCAAGCTGAAGATCACCTATGATGGGGTCGTGATCCAATATATTCAGTTTTCCCTTCTCACTTTCCTCCTCAACGGCTTTCACTGTCGACAAATTCATGCCTTTAAAAGGGGAAACCACAGAAGGCGAAGTGGTTGTAATGGCAAAATTATCCTTGTAGGGGATGTAAGGTCGACCTTTTTTTTTACGATTTTTCTCAAGCTTAGCCGCGGCCCGATCGCTCAACTTATAACGTGGAAAGTACACGTTCCATCCTAGGCCATTCTCATCTAAAGTGTTCAAGTTGAAGTCTCCTCCTATGATAATTAAGGAAACATCTTCGGCACATCTACGGCATACCTCGTGCAAAAAGAGAATAAGGCCTTTCAAAGCTTTTTGTTTTTTCTCCAGTGTCCAGCCTTTCTTTCCTGAGTAAGGTCCGTGCCACGAGACTGCTAAAAAAGGGGGCTTCGGAAAGTTAAAAGCTTCTTCTCCTTTAGCCGTTAACCTGACGAGTGCAGTTCGCGAAGGTATCTCGTCATCAATTTTCTTTAATTTGACCAGTGCGTCGCTGATTTTTTTTATGGACTCAGCATCCACAGGCTTGCGATGAAAATGTTGTTTACTCCACATTACAGCTGCGTGTTTCCGTTTCGTTTTAACAATGGTTTCAACGAATTTATAGTCATTAGGGACCACGTCTGTTTCGAAATAGCCTGGAAGTTCTTGACAAAATACCAAAGACGACGCTTCACTTTTTATTATTTCCGACACAAGCGCCCTTCTTTCATCTGGTTTTGCCTTCCCGTTCATATTGATGGTCATGAGCCGCGAATAAAACGAATAGCCAGACATGGTAAACGTGTCACTTTTGAAAAATCACTTTCATGAATCCGCTTCGCCTGCAAGAGGACAAAGAGCTTCTAACACGCTAATACTGTCTGCCGGCGCCAGTTGTTCTTCTCGAAGAAAATACTAATTATAAAGGATATAGGGTGGTAATCATTTAGAGATACTTCCTCCTGGCTATGATATGTTAATCCTTCCACGTTTCTTTCAGCTTTTGAGATGGACCAGTTAGGAAAAATCCGTCGACACCACTGAAAAGAGCGCCTTGAAATTAATAAATTTGCCAAATTTGAAAGCGAAAGGTATTAAGCGAGCGAAGATACAGCTCAGCAAAGTTGCGAAAATTTACAGATCTTTTTTTTCTATTTCAAGTTGTGGTTCAATCTTATCCTTAGTTTAAATTTTATTTTTCTTTTGTTTCAAATTCATTATCATGTCATCATAAATTATACATTACCATACCGTAAAATTCCGAAAATAAGCCCCAGGGCTTATATTTTTCAAAGGCCCTTTTTGAGGAGCTTATCTACGGAGGGAAATTTGTGTTTCAAAATCGATTAGGCTAGCCTTATATTGGAAGTAAATTTACCATTTTTGCCTTGTTTTACCTTGTATTTGAGGACGATTTTCCAAATACAAGCCCTCGGGGGGCATATATTTGGACGGGCTTAACAAAACAAAGAAAAAAATTTACATAAAATTGAACCACAACATCTACAAACGTCTGTAAATATCACTTTCAAACTTGGCAATTTTACTAATTTTAAGGCGCTCCGTTCTAGTGGTGTCGACGAATTTTCCCTAATTGGTCCACGTAAAAAGTTGAAGAAAAAACCGTGGAAGGGCCTATTCATCCCGGCAAAGTGTTTTCAATCGAGAAGTTCTTCAAGGCGGAAATAAAACTGTATTGGCTAGTGATATTTCGTTCGACCAATTACTGTCACCCGTCGGTTTAAAGTTTACTTTTCCTTTGTTTCAAACTCAAAGTAACAGAGAGAGCTGTTTTTTGGACAGAAAGACAGCCTTTATTTTAGCACGATGATATTAAAAGCTATCGGCAGCTTATGGGGTCGTGCATAAAAACTAAACCTAAGAACGAAATATATACACAATAAAATAACACAAAATCGGACTATCTAAAAGCTAACTGTTAAAAGCTGGGACTAAACTATATATGTACATCATTAAAAACTCTAAGAATCCCCTAAATATAATTAAAATCTTTACGTCTAAAATTTGTAGTTGTTGTAGAAGTCTCTCAAAAAGTCAACTCTCTAAAAATGTCCATTGAACGAACTTTTCTCTTCAGTTTTTTATAACTTATGTTTGAAACATTACATAAACACTTGGAAGACCATAACTTGTATCCAGTATTGCAGTCAGCGTATAGATGGCAGCATAGCACTGAATCAGCGCTCTTGAGAGTTGTCGACGATATCTTACACAACATGAATCGACAGCATGTTACAATATTAGTCCTTTTGGATTTGAGTTCGGCTTTTGACACCGTGGACCACAATATCAGGATTCGTCCACTTGACATGTCCTTTGGAATCACAGGCACATCACTGCAGTGGCTGGGGTCATATTTGTCTGGCCACTCACAACATGAGAGAACAGTCGGAGAGCTTGGATCTGCCCTTTGGCGTACCACAAGGTTCTTGTTTAGGGCCTTTACATTTTACTTTGAATTCTAATAAGTTCTTCCATGTAACAAAACCATCATATAACAAAAACTTCATTTACCTGTAGCGCATGCATACGCTGACGATTCTCAACTCTATGTATCGTTCAAGCCTAATAATGAAGTGAATGAATCGAAAGCCATTGAGTCAATGGAGCTTTGTATCAGAGGGATTAGAACATGGGTGTGGATGGACAAACTTAAACTTAAACTTAATGATGATAAGACAGAACTCATGATCATTGGAAGTAGACAACAACTTGAAAAGGTTAGTGTTGCAGAATTGTCTGTTGGTGACACCAGCGTTGCTTCTGCTAGTACTACAAGGCTCTTGGTTTGATCCAAACGGACGTTTGATGCTCAAATTACAAAACCTTGTTGTACAGGTTACTACTATCTGCACATTATAAGAAAGATCAGGAAATACTTAACGTTGGATTCAACCAGATGATTGCTTCATGCACTGGTTATGGGGCGCGTAGACTGTAATAGTTTACTCTATAGTCTTCAAGAGATACTAATATCAATAAGCTACAGCGTCTTCAGAATATGGCTGCCAGGTTAATTAATAACAAATACTCCGCGGTTTTGTCAGATCACACCTGTACTGCGTCTGAGACACTGGTTACCAATACGGTTCAGGATTAAATTCAAGGTGATACTCAGTTATAACATTTAAGGCAATACATGGACTGGTTCCATATTATTAAAAAAAATTAATAGAAGTCAAGAAGAAGTTCCCCTGCAACCTTAGGTCAAATGATGAACTGTGACTGGCTCCACCGAAGTTCAACTCTAAAAAGACCTTAGGCGACAGGGCTTTCCAAGTGGCTGCGCAGACTCTATGGAATAAACTTCCAAGTTCATTAAGGATGGAAACAAGCTTGAAGCCTTTCAAAGCTAGACTAAAAACTTTGCTTTATGACTTACTCCTTGTACTTGACTTAAGCTTTTTAACGCAAAGTTTCGCAAACTTTTCAACGCAAACTCGTTTGACTAAAGGAGTGCTCCGACAACAACGTTGTTATTATGTGAAGTATATGAAATAATTCATTTTTGAACTGCGGTTGTAGATGAAAGTGAAGAATGATCATCGCAGTAGCCACACATTGGGAGCGAGGTCAATTTATTGAGTTCATATCTCCCGTGAGGAGTGAAATGATGTGAAGTATATGAAATAATCCCATTGAAGCCCTGATTTTTTTCAGGCTTCTTCTTTCTAATTGCTTAAATTGATAAATTTACTGCGATGATCATTCTTCACTTTCATCTACAACCGCAGTTCAAAAATGAATTATTTTATAAGCCTTCACATCATTTCACTCCTCACGGGAGATATGAACTCAATAAATTGACCTCGCTCCCAATGTGTGGCTTCATAGCTCAGTTGGTAGAGCAACGCACCGGCAACGCGGAGGTCACGGGTTCGAATCCCGTTGAAGCCCTGATTTTTTTCAGGCTTCTTCTTTCCAATTGCTTAAATTGGAAAATTTACTGCGATGATCATTCTTCACTTTCAACGTTGTTATTGTTTTGAAAACAATTTCGTTATTCATTCTGCACTTCTGCGTCACATTCTACGCGCGCAGGTTGAGAATTTATAATTCTGGCAAGTAATAGATTGAAACAATTTTTCCTGATGAAGGCAGCAGTTGGGGTTTATTCATATAAAATTTAGAGAATGTTATGCTTTTTTTACGACATTTTTTTCGCCACAGTTTTGAGAACAAATTTCTTTATTACTTCTCAAACTCATTAATGAATCTTGATACCTAATGAAACACCAGATTCACCATTTTCACATAGACCATAATTTCTCCTGGGTATTACAGTCGTGAGTCGTCCCAAGAGAAATCGAAGATCATACAATGGTTATGCAAAATTTTGAGGGTTAAACAAGGTGCATTATGGTCTACGTGAAAATGGTGAATAAAAGACCAGCAGGTTTTCAACTGAGATGAAACACTTGCTGCATTTTAATGAGATGTTTTATTGATTAACACAACCGGTGGAAACAATGAAATACCCAGAGAAAACATGCAACTGCAATTTCTTATCGTTTCGTTTGAGAAGACTTGTCAAAAACTCGGGTTTCGTGCTTCATCACGGCTTCCAAACACCTCGACACAGAAGAAAGCACTAAGCCTACAGACTCGTGCTTTTATTCTGTATCTCGGTGTGTGAAACCCGTGATGAAGCACTCATCCTCGTTCTTGACATATTGCATGAACAAGTACAATTCCGGGTGCTAGATACGTTTTTTTTATTATGAACCACAGTATTTTCCTGCGAAGCACCTTGAAATCTCATGGAGCACAGAGACACAATTAGTTTTAGATTAAGCCGACTACAGTAGTACCGGTTAAGTTCTTGCCTAAAAGCAAACACGTAGCAGATTGCCTAAGCTGAAGAAAGCCTATGAAAGCCAAAACTTATCAGTCGAAGGAGTTTTTCCGAGCTGAAGAACACCTATGATGGGGTCGTGGTCCAATATGTCTTTTCCTCTCTCACTTCCCTCCTCTTTCACATAGTTAAACTCTGAAAGGGGCTTCACTTTCGACAATTTCATGTCTACAAAAGGGCGACCCACAGAAGGCGAAATGGTTGTAATGGCAAAATTATCCTTGTGGGCGATATAGGGACGTCCTTGTCCCTTACGTTCTTTCGCGAGTTTACCTCGAGGGCTCAACTCATACCATGGAAAGTACACGTTCGGTTCTCCTAAGCCATTATCGTCTGAAGTGCTTAAGTTGAAGTCTCCTCCTATAATAATTGAGGATACGTTCGTCTTAAGACATATCTCAGACAAAAAAGGAATGAGAGCTTTCAAAACTTCACGTTTTTTCTCCAGTCTCATTTTTGAAGGCCCGTGCCACGAGACTGCTAAAAAACTACAAGCTTCACTTTTACTTGTTAACTTAACAACTGCAGTTCGTGCAGTTATCTCACTCACGTGGCTAAATAAGTTCTTTGATGCAACCACTGTGTCAAGGATTCTTGTTTTAAATGCGACATCCACAGGCTCGCCATAAAAATGTGCTTCACTCCACATAACAGCCGCCTCTTTCCCCGTGCGGACAAAATCATAGACACACGTACTACATTTTCTGACCACGTCTTCTTCGAAACAACCTGGAAGTTCCTGACAGAATACCAAAGACGACCCACTACTTGTTATTATTTTCGACAAAAGCGCCCTTCTTTCATCTGGTTTTGTCTTCCCGTTCATATTTACAGACATGAGCGAATAAAACGAATAGCTAGACATGGCCTGTAAACGTGCCACTTTTGAAAAATCACTTTCATGAATCCGCTTCGCCTGCAAGAGTATAAAGAGTTGCTGTAGTCTACTTTGGAGTCGGTCGTCATGTTATACTGACACACTAAAATTTTCTGCTAGCGCTAGATGTTTCTTATCGAAGAGAATACTAATTATAAAGGATGTAGGGAGGTAACTATTTAGAGGTTCTTCCTACTAGCTATGATGTGTTAATAGACTCTCCACGGTTTTTCAGCTTTTGACATGGACCAGTTAGGAAAAATCCGTCAACACCATTGAAAAGAGCGCCTTCAATTAACAAAATTACCAAATTTGTTCGTACCAGGCCGGAGCACTTTTCATGTCGATATATAAACTATCCGGTATAATGCAAACATACCCTTATAGGATACAGTCGAACATCCCATAGTATGGGAATTTAATTGACATACTTTTTTCATATCCTTGAAATAACATCATATGTTACCATGCTAAAACAGAAAATACCACCGTTACAGACTGGGAACTCTTAGTGAAACATCTTATGAAGCAGAGACTATCACCAAGTCTAGCCTATGAACACTCTCTGGAGAACATTAACTAACTTTGATGGCAGTTTCATCTCTCTCCAGCTGAATCTGCAAATAAACTGAATCTGAATCTCGCGCGAGTAGGTTGTCATTGGTTTGCAGACAGCACAATCTGTCGAGCCCTGGATATACTGATTAATTCCTGATCTATTAAACATTTGTCCATCTAGTCAGACTAGATCTCTTGAGAATTTTAACGGTGTGAGCAGTGCCAGGAAGAGGCGTCAAGAAAAGAAGTTGGGGTGGGAAACGATGGTGTTGCTTTGCGACATCTTCTAGAGACAAAAGTGAAGACAACTACCTGAAGCTACATACCTCATAAACTGATGAGCGGGAAATCTGCAGGGCGTTTACAATAGCGAGTCGAAGACGAAACATGGCAGATCAGATAGCGAATATTTTATAGCACTTGTAAAATAAAACAATCAGTAGAGGTCTGTATCAAAAGTTAGTAAATACTAATTAGTTGAGTAGAGTTTGTATCCGAAAAATACTGTTTGATAACTCGTGCGATCATCAACCCAGTAGATGAAATGTGTTGGGTTTACAGTCTTTCTGTAGGCTTAGTGTATGATTCTTCTTACCGATGACGGAAAGCAGACTTCATTGAGTACACTTTTAAGAGCCTATGACTGTAAATATCAAGAATCGCTGGCCATGCTCAAAAAATCGAAAATTCTGATAATTTGCCAGGAAAACTCTTTTGGGGAGATATGTTCAAAAAGAATATTTCAAAGTTTGAAAAATCAAATGTTTCCAAGAAAATGGGGAAAAACAAAACTAATTAATTATACAAAAATACAGCAAAATTGACCAACTTTAGTGTGCTAGTAGTGAAGAAGGATGTTTCGTTAGAAATCGGCGATATTTTTATGTCAAAATATAATTCATTGGATTTTTATTTACAGCATTTTTAGAATCAGAATTTTAAAATTTATGTGATTTTTTAACAAAGTGCTGTCAAACGCTTGTTGCAAAAACCGAAAAATGGAGCAACTTTAAGCCTTCAAAACTGAGTGGAGTCCAATTCGGCCTGTAATCATACGCCGAGTAATTAACAAAATCGGACGACAGCGTCTCTAGCGGGAGTCCGATTTGTTTAATCACGAGTATGATTACAGACAGAATTGGACGAAACGAAGTCCTATAACTAATTAATCGTAACCGTTACAATTTCCAAGAAAATAGATACATTCATTTTTGGTGAAAGAGCTTTTAATACCAAATGTCCAAAGTTAGGGAAAATATCGCCAGAGAAGACACTGTCTAATGTTACAAATTCGTCCATTTCGGAAAATCCCCAGTTTAGTAGGGTAAGTGGTTGTTGCGAATTCACTCGTATGATTTTAGATTCCGTTTTCCATTTCGATTCCACGTAAAACTACAGTACTAAAGTGGGCTTGGTGTAGCAGGTGTAGCGGCGGGAAGCAGTCGAAGCAGCGAAACAAGTGGGCTTTTTTTTGTCAGTGCGGCAGGTGGGAAAGAAGATCCTATCGTATTGGCCAGTCAGAAAAGCCTCGATGTTTTTGAAACCCTAAAAGATGGTACCCGTTCTTACAAATGTCATTATTTTGCAAACAAGAAAGCTTGGATGAATTCAGAACTATGACAAACATCTTGGAGTCCTTAAACCGCCGTTTACAGGTGAAGCAACGGAAGGTTATACTTTTCATGGACGACGACCCATGCTACCCAGCTAGTCTACAACATGAACTTTCCAACATAATCATGGTGTTTTTACCAAAAAACACAACATCGAAGACACAGCCATTGGATAGTGGCATAATCGCTAGTTGGAAGTGCAGTTACAAGAAAATAAGGTTGTTGCGTCATGTTTGTAGTAAAGTGGATGGATCAAACAGTGCGAGCGACAATGTGAAGTCTGTCGACTTGTTGATGTCTATCGAGTGGGGGAGGCTGGCGTAGGATAATGTCTCAAAAGAAACAATTGTCAAATGTTTCAAAAGAACTGGGTTGTACCCTAATAAAGTTGACGAGGAGGACGATTCTTTTGACGGAGAAGAACTTTCAGGATTGCTCGAACTTGTTACGGCAATCGAAGTATCCTATACTGCAGAAGAGTTCTTCTTAGCGGCTGCATGAAGACGAAATTCAAATATGCTCTTGTTTCTTTGACGCGGCAGATCCAAAAGGGAGAGAAAAGGCAAGAGAAAAAATTTTGAAGAATCAGATAGCGAATATTTTATAGCACTTGTAAAATAAAACAATCAGTAGAGGTCTGTATCAAAAGTTAGTAAATACTAATTAGTTGAGTAGAGTTTGTATCCGAAAAATACTGTTTGATAACTCGTGCGATCATCAACCCAGTAGATGAAATGTGTTGGGTTTACAGTCTTTCTGTAGGCTTAGTGTATGATTCTTCTTACCGATGACGGAAAGCAGACTTCATTGAGTACGCTTTTAAGAGCCTATGACTGTAAATATCAAGAATCGCTGGCCATGCTCAAAAAATCGAAAATTCTGATAATTTGCCAAGAAAACTCTTTTGGGGAGATATGTTCAAAAAGAATATTTCAAAGTTTGAAAAATAAAATATTTCCAAGAAAATGAGAAAAAACGAAACTAATTAATTATGCAAAAATACAGCAAAATTGACCAACTTTAGTGTGCTAGTACTGAAGAAGGATGTTTCGTTAGAAATCGGGGATATTTTTAGTTCAAAATATAATTCATTGGATTTTTATTTATGGCCTTTTCAGGAGTTCTGCTTCAATTTTAAAATTTACGTGATTTTTTAAAAAGTGCTGTCAAACGCTTGTTGCAAAAACCGAAAAATGAAGCAACTTTAAGCCTTCAAAACTGAGTGGAGTCCAATTCGGTCTGTAATCATACGCCGAGTAATTAACAAAATCGGACGACAGCGTCTCCAGCGGGAGTCCGATTTGTTTAATCACG